>RSEF01000003.1:71144198-71156561 GCA_003993805.1 Himantopus leucocephalus | reverse complement strand
TTTTTTTTCCCCTCTTTAGTGCGGGTTCAATTATTTATTACTGTTTCCTTTAAGTCTTCAGATGCAGTGAAAGTTTTCACTTGTAAACAACGGTCATTCTTATTTGTCCATGAATTCGTATGTGATAGTCTTACTGATGCAATTTGTTCTATCTATTTTTTAATTTTGGGCAATGGACTTGAGTTTGAAGCAATGCAGGAAATGCTGAGACAGGACCTGCTTTAAAGAAAATTGTGTCTAAAAGACGGATAGAACTAGTGTAAAGAGGAAATAAGTTAATTATATAATTTGTGAGCTCTGTAGCAGAGGATTTTGCTAAGGAATTAAATAGAAAACATCTGTCTCAAAAAAAAAATAAATGAGCAAATAGCTATACAAATTAGATTTACACTTCTCCGTTATTCTCAGTTATTCAGATTCTAGCCTTAAGCAGCCTTATTTAGTCTTGCTGTTGTTGGTTTTCTGGTCTGAATTTAATTGAAGGCAGGTTCTTTCAAATTGTTGGATTGTCTGTTCACACGCTACAGCATTGAACACTAATTTTGCAGGATGTTATCTATGATACTTTGTATAATATAAATGTGCAATGTTGCAATATCTTCTTTTGAAGTCATCTGTAAAGTGCTTTTATATGTATAGGTATATTGCACAAGCCAATATATATATATGCGTATATTGTACAACCCAACTTTCAGTTCTCAAATTATTTTAGGTGATTCTGAACTGCTCTGCATTACCCTGTCTCTTGCACTTGCTTAGTAGTCCCAAGGAATCTATTCGAAAAGAAGCGTGCTGGACTGTTTCTAATATTACAGCAGGAAACAGAGCTCAGATTCAGGTAAAGTCTGTATATTTGTTTCTTGGTTGGTTTTGTTTTCATTTTACTAGTTCACTTGGTTTTCTGTCACAAGGAGAAATAAGTAGATACTACATTGATTCTGCATTATTTGTTTTAGTCCTAACTGTCTGTAATTTTACCTAACTTAAATGTTTTCTTCTAAATTTTGAAAGATTATTTATAAGTTATTTACATAACTTCATAAAATAATACTTGAAAAATATCTGTCACTATTTGTGCTAGAGAAACGGATTAATTTTTCTCAAAGGGATTTGATTGATGCTTATAAAACAAATGAAAGGATACTTCTCTTAGATCTGATGTCAACGGTTCTTTTTCCCTGTGGGAGTATCATCTACTGATATAGTCTCTTTAATTTTGTTCTGCATTGTAATATATGTGTTAAAGTAATAAGCAATTTTTCTTATTTAAAAGTTGAAACAAAACATCTTGCACAAATTAGTCCAGTGAAAAGTGGACAATTATACCAATTTGGAAACGTTGAACATTTTGCTTGGATAAGAAACCTGCATGATGTCATCAATACTGAGTTGTATTCTTGTGGGAACTACTAAATCCTGACTGTTGCTCCAGGTGTCTGGAGTTACCTGAAGAAAGGTTCTGGTTGATAAAAAATGAAAATTCTGAATAAGAGTACATGTTTTAATATGGATTTTTTTCCCCCCTCTACTTCAATCAAAGATGAAAATGTTACTTCTTGATGTCATTAAAAATATATTATATAGTCTCCGGTTATAGACATAGTGTTTCTATGGAGACTGCAAACCTGATGGACAAAGTGAAGTTTTGTTCTGAGGCTTGACCTCCAGTTCAAAAACTCAGGTTTAGTCCTTATGTCATCTGACTTTTAAATGGGCCTATCCAGTAACAGTATTCTGTCCACCAGAGACAGAGAAATCAAGAAAGTTGAAGATATTCTGATGGCTGCTGCAGTGTAATGTTGGAATAATTCTGGATTTCAGTTTAGCATTTCTAGTTGTTGTGGTGCCTTCTAGGAAAACATTGTTTGCCTTGATATCAACAGGCATCACTGACTCTTGTAGTGAAGGGTATTAATGTTCTTTGTGTATACTGTCTTTATTAATGAATGTAAAATATTACAATTTCATCTCTTAGGCTGTTATAGATGCAAATATTTTTCCAATATTGATCGAAATTCTTCAAAAAGCTGAATTTCGCACCAGAAAAGAAGCAGCATGGGCCATAACTAATGCAACATCAGGAGGAACCCCTGAACAGATTAGGTAAGTTTGTGTATGTTACTATTTTCTCTGCCTAAGTATCTTCTCTAAGGCATTTTTATTTCTGCATTTGAATCTTGACAAACATAGCAACAAAATCCTAAGTCTGTACAGGGACAAAACATGTAGAAATTCAGAAAAATGAGTGAAATATGTGCAATAGACTTAATAAATTGACCGATACTGCTTTGTTTCACTGGTATTACACCTAAAGCTTTCACAGGGTTATCTTCCAGACTTGATATTACATTATCAAACACAACTGGAACAGTTAATGAACAGTTTCAGTGTTTAAAAATGGGAAACTTCGGGAGAGTTGTTTAGAAAACTTGTGCAATGGGATTATGTCTTTGTGGAGAGACTTCAGAAATTTTAGTGGTTTCTTAAAGTATTTTATACTCACTATCAGTATTATGTTAAAGCAGGTATCTAAACTCCTTTTTCAAAATGGAGTTTGATTAAAATTTTGCTGTTAGCAGCTATTTATGTGCTGCAAAGATTGGACTTCTTGAATGACTAGAATAAAATACTCCTCGGTTTCTCTGAATACTGTCAGCGTAGTGATCAGTTTGAATCAGTAGTTGATAAATGGATTTATAAATGACAATGTGTTATTTGGAAGCCAGAACTGAAAGTGATGTGATAACTCTTCCAGCATATTTGGGAGATCTGTTGCAGTAAGTACAAGGCTATTTATTTAAAATGTAAACAATCCTGGTTTTCTTATAACCACTAAGTGTTATCAGAGGTAAGGAAACTTTGTTGGGGTTCTTTTTTTGCTATTATTTTGATCGCTTGCATAACACAACATCTTAAAATTTAGCATATTTTAAATAAATTTTAATTCAGGATCTTCAAATAGTAAACATGCATGTAATACAATAAAAGTAGCTTCTCATCACAAAAGACAGATACATTGTCTGTGTTTAGTTTGAGCCCTTTTAATGTCCTCAAGGTACTATTGTCTAACTGCAGGATAATTTAAAATCACTAAATAAACTATATTTAACCAACCTTTTGATGCAGGAAACATTCGTATCTTCATTTTACTTACACACTAAAAACAAGGACACAGGTTCTGGCTTTCAAAAATTCATACACAATTTTGTGCAAAATTGGAAAAAAGAATAGGATACTCAGAATCCCAATTTTTTTTTTTATATATATTTACAATTATGTCCTTCCCTTTAGGTACCTTTTAAGGTAATGCTAATATCTTAATGGACTACTAACATGGATGACATTTTAGAGCTGTGTGCAGTGTTCTTATCTGTCTCTAATGTGTTTACTCGTTTTTTTTTGCCACGACAAAATTTTAAATGCCTGAGAAAAGAAGTCACCGCTAAAACTAACCTTTTCACTTATATTCAGTTAAAACTATCTGAAGATCACAAGTGAAAAGGAGCTGGAAAGACTACAAATGTCACATTCCAGTTAGGAATATGCACATTAAATTTTCTCATTAGGTTAAATTAGAATATTTATTCAATTTCAGAATAAGTTTATCTTTGTGTTGTTGCATGTTTTAGAATTTTTTCTATTTTGGCCACTTTAGCTAAAGTAAGGACCAATAGTCATAGATTGGCATGTCAGAATAAATGTGCTGCATTATCACTCCTTCTTTTTCCCCCCACCCCCTTCTGTGTTCCTGCTGTTATGAAGGTATTTGGTAGCTCTAGGTTGTACCAAGCCTCTTTGTGACCTCCTGACTGTGATGGATTCAAAAATAGTACAGGTGGCTTTAAATGGACTTGAAAATATTCTGCGTCTTGGAGAACAAGAGTCTAAGCAAAATGGAATGGGCATTAATCCTTATTGTGCCCTGATAGAGGAAGCATATGGTAAGAAATTCCTTCTTGTAAAACTACATACCTGAACTTCTTATTTCAGGCTGTAAAAACAAAACCATTCTGAACCATTTTGAAGTTTGTAGGTAAGTTTAATATAAGAATTACTTCGAGTGTAAGTGGGCATTGAAGTAGCATAAATTAAGTAATGTAACACGGTGGGAAGGGTGGTTAAACGCTGAAAACTTGTGGATGTTCTTCTGTGGTCACTTTAAATGTCCCTCTAGAGAAACATTCTCAGAAATATTTAATGTTTAATATTTGTGCTAGTCTATTGGAGCCATGGTTTGCATAAGTTTATCAGCCAATCCTAAATATAGTTTTATTGCTTTAATACATAGTCCTGTCTGGTAGAGTTTCATTACCAACAGGGATGCGAGATCAGAGTTTGTTTTACTTATTCCCAAAGTAGGATCACGTTTTAGCATAGTAAATATCAGTAATAGCAAAATCAACTTCAGATCATAAAATTAAATTTTTGTACTTAATTCGTGGAAGTATTTTGTTCTGTTTCTTCTTTTAAGTGCTGTTGAATTAATCCACGCTTTAAAGACAGTATCAAAACTAAATTTGTGGAATTTCATGACTAGATGCTTTTGATTTAACAAAATGAATGTTAAAACTGGCTTATAACGAATATGGCATTATTTATGGAGGGTTATCTTTTTGTAGCTCTGACAAAATAAAAATTGGCAGACATTTGTGTTTCAGAAACTGCTAATAACAATTCTAGTTGACCACATTATATCTGATTAGATGGTACTAACTTTTCTGTAAAGCAGCCTGTAAATCTGGATTCCTTGTTGCAGATTTTCATTTCTAAAATGAAGTGCATACTTGGAGAACTTACTTTGCAATCTAACGTGTAAGAGGAATAAGTACTGAATACTTCATTGGAATGTATTCTGTTCCAGATTTTGAGTCCTTTCATAATTTCAGCTGTTGAACGTCTAGGTTCTCTTTTTCCTTTACTAGTTAAGTGTAGGCTGCTGAAGCTGTAGAGCATAAGTTCAAGCAGGGGAAACAGCTAATTATGTCACCCTCATTGCTCTGGCCTCTCTAGTCACCAGAAGGGTTTGTATGAGCTCTTACTAATCCAACTTAAGTGAAAACTGAATTATCTTAAATAGCTAAAGGGTTTTGAATCAACCTATCTGACCACCAAGCACTTAATTCTGCCAGCAGAGCAGAGGTTATGTCCTGTAGCTTGCAAATGCTAAGTCTTTGGAAAGGTAATATCTTCAAATCTTACAATTAAATTTGAAAAAAGATACCAGACTGTGCCCAGTGATGACTCCATAATAGGGGATGGAATTTGGAGTTGGGGAAGATCGAAAGAATAAAAGAAAAGAAATGGGGATATTGGAAATTGCTACAGCAAACAGTTTTATGCTATGCTAATTCTATACAGATTCTGTTTCTTTCTAGGCATGACATATTTCCTTGTAGATACTAAGGGCTCTTCCTCCTTAGTTTAATTGATATTCCTACAGCATAGTTTTAAACTTAGTTTGGACAGCAGTAAATGCTGCAGAAAATTAAGACTAGCAATACTTGGGTTAGGAAATTAGGAGTCAATGATACCAAATAAATTGAGATTATTTGGGATTCCATTTTTTTTAATCTGAGAAGTACCACTATACTACAAGCTGTTTTGCTTTGAATTCGTCATTCACTTAAGTAACTAGATTTTGAAAATGTTTTGTTTTGAATTCAGGACTTGATAAAATTGAATTTCTTCAGAGGCATGAAAACCAAGAGATCTACCAAAAGGCTTTTGAACTCATAGAGCATTACTTTGGTGTCGAAGAAGAGGACTCCAGTATTGCACCTCAGGTGGATGAAAGTCAGCAGCAGTTTGTGTTTCAACAGCAGGAGGCTCCAATGGAGGGGTTTCAGCTGTAAATTACTGAAGTGAAGACAAGCATAAAATGTAAACACTTGTAGGGTTTTGTTGTTCGGGTTTTTTTTTTCCCCCAGAGGTCTTTTCTTTATGGCCAAAGTTAGAGGAAATGTTGAGTATGTTTTGCAAAAATAGATGAAGCAGCAGCTCATGCACTTTTATATATTGTGTTAGGTACAACTGTTCTTTGTTTTGTATTTGTGTTTTTCATTATCTCTTATGTACAGAAAACAACTGTGAGTAATGATGTCTAAAGTAAAGCATTAAATGTGATTTAACAAGAACTGTTAAGCTAAGACTTGGTAGGATATTAGGTAGTGGTTCTGAATTTTTCATGTAGTCTCAAACTGCATATCAGCAATACAGTTACTGACAGTTGCATTTTTGGCAGTAGGCTTGACTTGCCCAGTCTATCAAATCTACCTCTTGTATTGAAGCAAAAACTTTGCTTCAGAACTAAGGCATGAAATAAAGATGAGCTTGTAAGAAGCTGAATTGGAATGTGAAAAATATTTATTTAAATTGTGAAACTTTTATGCATTACTTACTTTACAACACACTGTTGGAGTTTATTTATAAAATGTATTTAAAGACATAATAGATATACATATATAATGCTAATTACCTAATATAATATTGAATATATGAAAAAAACTGAATTATGTGGGAAGAGGACTATTTCAGAGGTCTTCAAATTGGAATCAGCAGAGAGCTTGCTGGTCATTTGATGTTGGCTCTGGAATTAAAGCTGCTAAATGGCATTAAAAGTCAGCCACAAATGCAGTACTTTGCAGTGGAAGCAGTTGCTGTAGTTACCACAAGAATGCTGTGATTATGAATGACAGAGGGTGGTTTGCACAAATCACCAAGCAGATGGTTTACAGCTGTCTCCTGTCAAAATGTGGTAACACCACTTTAGTTTGAGAAACATTGCAATGTTTGCCTTTCTAGTGCAGTAGCTTCTTAAAGTTTAGACAGTAGGTGTTATTTTTTTGACCAAATACGCTACCGCCATTTGAATTGTTCTTTAAGTTCACTAACTTGGTTTTCTTTTGGTAAGATAGTAGAAGTACTGCAGTGAAGAAAGAGTAGTGAATCACTCCTTTCCAGTTGAAGGAGAAGTTTGTTGTACTGTAAATAGCATTAAGTATGTGGACACCAAAACTAACTAGAAGTTATTGTCATCTAAATATTTAGGCTCTACAATATACAGTGTTTGCTGTTAAACACTAAAATAAATAGAAGTCTAATATTTAAATTAACAATTTTGAATACAGAAAAATGTATGTTCTGCTTCAACTTGCATATAAGTAGTGTTTCTGGTGTATTAATAGTATATCTCATTTGTAGAAATTAATACTTTGGGTTAACTCTGAGGTACAATTGTTTTTTATTACCTGTAATTAATGTATTAACATCAAACTCTTGGGTTGAGTGAAATCCTTGACATATGAGAGCATTTCATGCTTCATAAAAAGCTGCAATTTTCAAATTACTTACCCCACGGCACTGTGCTTGTCACTAAACAATACTTTAATGCACTGAAAAATACAGGTTAAAGGTGGTGTAATTTACAGTACCATTTTATATTTAGAATTTTTTTTACATGCAAGTTGAGATTCTTTGATGTTTCACTTTGATGTTACAGCAATATATACTATATTGTAATTGAATGTGGGACTTGAAGTGGATTTTCTAAGATTAATGGTCAGTTTTGACTAAGATGTAAGTGGGAGGGAAGAAAACTTTTTGAAGTCTTTAGTGGGAGATAGAAGTGTAAGAAGTGTATATAGGAGTGCTGTTACTTTATGAACTCTGAATAATGATATTTTAGCAAATGACACTTTAAACCTAGATTTGTACAGCATACAACAGTTTTGAATAGTATGATAACATTGAGTACAGCTGCCAAATTTTCATACAATGTTAGATGATTGTATTTGTGCCCTTTTTACTCTCATAGTTTTAGGTTTTCATATACTGACCTTCCTTCTTTCCCCGCCCACCCCATCTGTTCAAAGTACAGGGTAACAATCATGGAAATCTACCAGGATTACTAGTAAATGCTGAATTTCAATGTTGTTCTAGTGTAAGAAAATTATTCAGGTAACAGGGTATTCCATTGTTTCGAACAACCTTGTTTTGATAACATAACCAGCTGTGCCTGCTTTTTATTTGGAGAACCCTGTAAAAACTGCATTTATAAGCCTCTCTAATTTAAACCAAATCTGCATTATAAAAATCTTGATTAAAAGACTTGAAAATGAAGAAGAGAGGGGACATTTAAAGTATTATATTTGTTTTGAAAGAATGTCTTCAGTTTTGTGGATATATTATTCTATATGTATGAACAGTTAGTGACTGCACTTTATGCATTTAGATAAACTATTTCATGCCTCTGATACATTTAAATATAACAGTTTAAGAGGGAACTAAAATTGATGGACTTTAGCTAATTAAAATCATTATTTAAACTCAACATTTGGTTTACCCTAAAACCGTTAAAAAATAATAATGAAAATTCTTCTTTAAAGGATAAACGTACAGGATGGCCTCTCCTATTTTATCACTGGGTTTACATCACACTTTATTAAAAGCACATAAATGAACAATATAAAACCAGAGATGATGACTTAAGGTCAGCTCTGGTGTAGTCATTTGCAGGTAGGGGCGTGAATATGATGACGTTGCCTGAACAGATGAAACCAGTGTAGAGAAAAAAATAAACAACAAAGGAAGTGAGAGAAGAAAAATCTCTTCAAGTTTGGTGTTTTATATGGAATTTGAAGTGCCCCATCAGTTACAAAATCTGTTTAAAAATACAGGCTTTCGGGGTTTGTGGTTTTGGTTTTAATGAAACGGGTACCATTTGTTCTGCTTAAATGTGAATACTAACTAGCTAATCTATGCAACTATGCAAAGCATAAGATTTTTTTTTCAGTTCCCTACTCTTGATACACTGAATCATATCTAATTTTTTCATCATTGCACTTTTGTCTGAGGACTGGTTCATACAGCTTTTTAATTTTCTAGTATTTGCTTTAAATGCTGTTGCTAGCAGCAATCGGAAAATACTAATAATGTTGGCACAGAAGTAAGTTAGCTGTAGAACAAGTTTGCAACTGGAAAATATTTATTGTCGGGTCTGTCTTTAAAAAACAATAAAATAGAAAAGATGCACTATTGTCTTTCCTCCACGGTTCGTTCTCAGTTGGTTTAAATTTATTAAATTGTACAACTGAGGATTTTTGTAATAGGTCTGCCAATTGATATGTGAAGTTTAACTGTGACCTCAAGAGTTCACTGGAATCTGGAATGAGACATTTCAGTTTCTTATGGCACAATATCTTCATACAATGTGTGGAAACTAAAACACCTATACTAACTTCAGATAGTAATAGTGCATCTTTAAATCCAGGCCAAAGGCCCATTACTGTAACAGAACACATATGAGTAGTATGCAATATTATGGAATGTTAAATCTCCAAATACCATACAGAAACCAATAAAACCTATTTTACAGATGTTTATTGTATTTATTCAGTGGTTCAATAAGTGTGGCTTCTTAAACTAGAAAACACAACTGCCATTTTGAATACAGCAATGAGGGAAATGAATTCAAATGGCAGATTTGTGCACTATACAATTATGCATTCTCACCAGACAGAAAACTTCTTGGTTAAAATACGTTTTGTAAATATCTAACCAAACGTATACTTGTAGGATAATCACAGACCTGTCTTTGCCTGCAGAACTGACCACTTCTTTGGGGATTCCCATGAAGTTCCCATGGACTTGAGAATTTGTGGGATTATCAGGCCCTTTCCCCTCCCCTTGCTTCTCCAAACCTTCTCTTCTCAGTGTTGAAGATCCATAATATTCTGGCTGAGTACAGCTTGTTCTTCATGTAGAATTGCAAAAGTGAATTGCGTAAGTCTCCTTATTTTTGCAGTTTTCATACTTTCACTTCACTGCTGCCCGGTCTTTGCTGTATTTCACCTTTCATTGAAACATCCAACTAGTTTTTCTGTAAGGCACTTCTATCTGTATAACAGAGCTCAAGATCGAGCCTGAAAGACAGGCTTTAAGACAGTGGAAACTTGGTTCCCCCCTCCCCCCCATACCTGACATTCTTAGGAAACTACCTCATCTCCTTTGAAATTAATTACTGCTAAACAGTCTAACTAATTCTAATTATATGCAACAAGTACATTGAGTATCTTTCTGATAAGAGACCCTCCATTTCTTCCTGTGGTTGTGTAACTACCCTTGTTGGCTCCAGCCTGTCCAACACTACAGGTACCCGTTTATTGGTGAAATTCACTAATTGCTTTCGACAATGGTTAATTTTGCTCCTACAAGGACGTTCAGCATTTCATAAGAAGTTACTTTGTCTTTGACTCCGCTGCTAGTGCGGCCTCTTTCCGCCACTTGGCCTTCTTTGCCAAGTTCCAGCTTGTTAAGGACTCATGACGCGCCGCAGCCTGCGGAAGCAAAACATCTGCTTCAGAGCAGTGTGGTAGGAGGAACGATGCACCTTGAGGAAAAAGCTACCCAGTCTCGGGAACAGCCAGCAACTACTTAACACCTCAGGGGTGACTGGGACATAGGTTAGGTAAACCAAGGGTAGGTGTAAGTTGCTGCTGTTCAGGTTTGTCTACGTTTCACAGAATTCCATCATTTTTAAGTATGCCATGTGATAACAAGCTAGCGGCGTACTCACCTTTTTAGCTGAAGCAATCACTGCAAAACAGGCAACGACGGAGAGTCCGATCATGATGTAACAGGCTTTAACTCGAGCTTTGTTCCTTGCCCTGTCCAGCATCTCCGGCCTGCAATTACAGTTATTGAGCTGAATCATTACAAAACCGTGAAGTACCTCTTCTTCAAAGCATTGCAGATGTAACATCGCCATTGAAAAATAAAACCAGAATTAGCTCCTGAAACAAGCACCTTCAGCTTGCCCTGACTGGTTGTGTACCACCAAAGAACTTTGCATTTTCTGACCCTAATCCATTGCCAGTGGAAAAGGAACATTTAACGAATTTAAGCTGATCTTTTTTTTCAAGCTGGAAAAAATAAATTGCTCATGCAATAAATATTTGCACTTAAATACTTGGGGTAAATATGCCAGAAGTCATACCTTGAGCTCTATTTAAATGTAGTGAAATTGAAGGGGTTTTATCTATTTTAAACAGATGGAGAAGCATATGCAGTGTCAACCAGATGTGGTGAAAGCCAGTTCCTCTCATTCAAAATTAACTTTACAAATTAATTGCTGTCATATCTAACCCGTTTAGATGGCATCCTGTATACTGTAGGCTAGGGGCTTGGACAGGTGATTAAAACAGAGTTTGTACTGCTATGAGTTAGAGTTTTTAGTTCTCTAAAAAAGCAGCAGCTTTATTGAAAGTGGGCGGCTGATGTCAGCCTTCTCACTATTACAGGAACACACGCCTAAACAAGAACAATCTACGTGATTAATTTTGCTGGTCATCAAAGGCAAAACTAATGAAACTTCTGCCCTACGTTTGGCAGTAGTTGCTGCAAGAGAGGCATTGTATGGCCCGGTGAGCTCTGTCAGTTCAGCTCTCATTTCCATCCTCCTCCGTTGTGAGAAGCAGCAGCAGCCTGTGTATCCCTGCGAACCAGGAGTACGGGAAGTCTCCCTATCACTCAAATTGTCTCAAAACCATCAGCTAAGTCATTTTCTGAGTCAGACATTATACTTGGGAGTACTGGTTTTACGATGGTCATTATAATGCTGGCTGTACACTGTTTTCCTTTTATAAATCACATGGGAATGCTTTATATGTATAAAGATATATTCATAAGATACCGAATATAAATATACATTTTATATATATATGTATAAAACCATAACTATATGTAAAAAGGATAGTTGCATAAAGAATTGATTTTACGTTGTGAATAAAGATCTTGTAAGGATCTCTTTCCCCCAAAACACCTTTAGCTTTACTTTAAAGAGGATGAGTGGTGGGATGGGGCAGAGCTGGAGTTTTTACAGTGGAAGTTCTGCCCGTGGGAGTGTGTACCAGGGCTGAGGGCTGCAGTGCTGCTCTCGAAGGCTTGATGCAGCAGAAGAGGACAAGTTTGACAAGTGGCTATGCCATACTACCCCCTTCCTGGCCAATGCACGCACACGCGCACATGTTGTACGTGTCACGTTTCTTGCCGATGACTGACACAACCCACCGTTCTAAGTAACTGCTTTTGTTTGGTACAATGGTAAACATCATCTTTAAAACAAACCGCACATCAGACCAGCACATAAAATCATTAATCCGCTAATCCATTTGTAGCAACAAAAGCAAAAGCATAAATGTTATTAGTCTGGCTTATTAGCCTAATCATATTCCACAATGCACTAATTGAAACTCTTCTGAAGCAGATTTTCACTTTCTGCCTCTGCTTTAAGGAGAACTGACCTGATTATGTGCTTTCCTAATTGCACATTAGGGCCTTTGCTACTCAAGCCTTAATCAAGACTCT
>RSEF01000003.1:71101359-71144098 GCA_003993805.1 Himantopus leucocephalus | reverse complement strand
GAGGATGTATTAAAACAGTGGATGTTGCAGTGATCAGGCTAATTTTCCAGCCTACTGACCACTTCGCTCTCTGGAAAAAGCAGGGACCACCCTTCCATGATCATCCCCTGCCGTCTCTCTCAGTCAGCGTGCTGAAATGCAGCAAAGCAGAGACATGTCTGCCAGACCAACGCGGTTTATTCATACAAAATCAAGACGCTTTGCTCCGACACCCACAAAATTACACTAGGGAACAACGAAACACTGACAGTAACAGGCGGTGCCCAGGACGGTGCCCTGGCCTGCCCGCCACGGCCCGCTCCCCCTCCCGGCCTTGTGGCTGTCAGGAGGCCGCTGCGAGGAGCGGAGCCGCCGGCGGCCACCCCTCGCCCTCACCCGGCGAGGATGAGGGGAGCCCCCGCGCCCGCCCTCTGCCGTGAAGGGATGGAGGGACACCCTCCCCCCCCGCAGCCGCCCCCTTGGCCCCGCGGCGGCGGGCCAAGAGGTACTCTCTGACACAAGGGAGAGCCACCGCCGGCGGGAGTTAATCATTAAGTCCCCAGCAGATCCGCTCCGGGCCGGCTTCGCTGAACCTCCCGGGCCTCCAGCCATCGTCCCGTCCCCTGCCGGCCGGGCGCCACCAGCCTGACTGAGCACCGCGGCGGGCGGGGAGGCGGGAGGCAGGGACGGAGCGGGGGGGGACACCTCCGGGACCCCATCCAAGGCGGAGCCCCCTCCGCGGGCGCGGGGGAGCTGCCGTGAGGAGGGAGTGGCGCCCGCGGGCCCGGCCGCCTCTGCCCGCAGGGGAGCCATGCAGCCTCCCTGGAAGGCGCCGTAGGGCACACCTGTCCCCCGCCGCCCCCGCACCGCCTCTCCTCCCCCTCAGGCCGCCGGCGTCGGCGCTTGGCTGACACCGTCTCCCGCCGAGCTGACAGAAGCCCCGCACAAAGGGCCGGCGCGGCCCATGCCCCAGCCGGCGCCCCCCGCGCCCTAAGGCCGCCGCCGCCGCTCCCGTCCCGTCCCGTCCCGTCCCCCTCCCGCCGCCCATGGGCGCCGCCTGCGCCGCGGCGGAGCAGAGCCGGGGCCGGTGAGGAGCATGGCCAAGGGACCCGAGCAAGAGGACGCCTTCCTGCACCTCCCGGCCGCGCAGGCAGTGTCCGCCGCCGCGCAGGAGGAGTGCTACGCGGGCTTGGTGGGGCGAGGCTTGCTGCCCTACGCCGAGGAGGGGCTGTGCGCCGCGGCGGGGGCCGAGAGGGGGCTCCCGGAGCCGGCGCTGCCGGCCGGCATCAAGTCAGGTAAGAGGCGGGGTGCCGGGCAGCGTTCCCTTGTCAGCCCGCGGCCGGGGCGGGTGCGGCGGGCGGCCGAACCGTCGCGGGTGCTGGGGGTGCGGCGGGGACGCGAGGCGGGGGCGGCCGGGCTCGTCCCCTCAGGCGGCGGCGGGCAGGGCGGCCGGTTAAACCGGCGCCTGCGGGGCCGCAGCGGCGTCGGGAGGAGGCGGCGGTGCCGCCTGGCCCTAACGATGCCCTCGGGTTTCTCTTCTTGTCCCCCCGGCGGCGCTCAGAAACACGCTTTAACAGCGAAGCCCTCTCCTCGGAAGAAGAGGATGCGGATGGTCGCGACGGCGCACTAAAAGCCGCGGACCGGAGCCCGTCTGCGAAGAAGAGCGTCGCGCAGATCATGAAGGACAAGAAGAAGCAGACGCAGCTCACCCTGCAATGGTAGGGCTCCGGCACCGGCACCGGCACCGGCACCGAGACCCCGCCGCCCGCCCCGGGGGCCGCTCGCTCGGCGGGGGCACCCCCGCGTCTGCCCCCCGCTGCCGCCGGCGGGACCCCGCCGGACGGCCCCTGGGGACCGCAGGGACATTCCTTTAAAAGCTGAGGCGGCAAGGAGGGTTACATCTCGCAACTCCTTCAGCTGTAGTTGTCATTTGTGGGGCGGTGGGATGTTTGGTTAATTGGGTTTTGTTGTGGGGNTCGTCTACAAATAAGGACTTCTGATTTATTTTTTTTTAAATTATCAGAGATTTATTGGTGCACAGAAATCTCTGTCAGATTCTCACAGTACTTGGCTATTGATGAAATGTGTCGAAAAAAAAGGCAGAAATGAAACATTACTTAAGAATTAAATTTGTGAATGGATGTTTTAATTATCCTTTAAGGCTATGACAGATTTTTACTGTCTTATAATGTATTTTTTTTACATTATATTCTACCACCAATGGAAGCCCTAACTTTACCTCATTTTATCTGGGCAAAAAATACCCAAATAAGAGGTCAAATTCTGTAGACATTAATGGATGAAAGTTTCTATTCAAGCACTCTCGAAATCAGGGAGGACTGCTGTTGAATTAAATGGGAACTTAGTTACCAAATGCAGACTGTAAATCTAGATATTCCAACTGAAAAATGAGAATAATCCAAATTACTCAGTTTCTCACTCTAGTTTACGTCTGACTTCTCAGCATAAATTGTAAGGATTTGAGTCTGGTGAGTCAGTGCAAAATTATTCAGTATGCAGCATTTACTACACAGTATTTTCTTACAGATTTCTGTAATTTGAGGAATAAATTTATTGCACATCATCCCAGGATTAGCAGATAATGTAAATTGATAAAGAAAAGAAACAGGAAAACAGTGAAATACCTATCTGTTACCAAGAGTTCAGCTCAAGTGAAGACAGCCATTTTTTTAATTCAGTTTTTAAAATCTTACTTTAATGACCATAACTAGGCACTTGTATTCTGTAAACTGATTGGGAAGCTACATCAAAATGCACCCCCTTCAGAAAAAGCCAGTTATTTGCTTTTCAGTATGGCTTGGTCAAGAAGCAGTTTCAGGTCCATCGTGGAAATGAAAAAGCAAAAATAGGAAGAAAAGAGACATTTGCCCAGGTATTAAAGATACAGTGGGACAGAAGATGCAAGTTCAAGCCCCTGCTCTATTCAAAGGACAGACTTAAACCCAAGTTTTTCATAATCTAGATAGTGCTCTTATTTTCAGAGCAAGGCTGGCTTGTAGGTGACGATCATTTAATTGTTTATATAAAGCAAAAAAGTCCAGACATTGAAAAAGACTCATTAAGAAAAGGGACCTGGCCCCAGGTTTTCCATATTCTGAAAATAACCAAAGCACCAACTGTGGAGTCAGTCTGTAGTGTTTGTTTTCTTCAGGAGAAATTCATCTGTGTGCTCTCATGGAATTCTTCAGTAAAATTAAAAAATAAAGAGGGCAGTACAAAAAACCAGAAGGAAAATAAAATCCGGAAACGTGGCATGTTCCTTCTTACTCTGTCAGTTTCTTTCTCTGTACAGGCTGGAAGAAAATTACATTGTCTGTGAAGGAGTTTGTTTACCAAGATGCATCCTTTATGCTCATTATTTAGACTTCTGCAGAAAAGAGAAGCTGGAACCTGCCTGTGCTGCAACTTTTGGGAAGGTAACGAGTAAATGCCTTCATAATTTGTTAGATTAATTCTCTGATAGAATCACAATTTAGTACACCTGTGTCAAAATTCCTCTCATATTCACGTTTTCTACTGCTAATGTACATGAGATCAAACTAACTACAGTGTTCCATATGAAGGGATTTCATGACATCAGCTTTAGGAGAATGAAACTGAAATTCTGTTTGATTTATTGTTATTTCATACCAAAAAAAGGCATTCTGTCTGAGAGGGTTTTTTTTTTTCCTTTTTGATGATGACATTAATAGGGTTCTTTCCACAAAACCAGATCTGACATGGAAGACGCTTTTAATTATACTAAAGGCAGTGTAAAGTGAGATGTGACACAAGAAGCAATACAAGAAGAGGAACAAAAATTAATAACACAAAGAGCCCCTGAATGAAAAATTGTTGATTCATCCTCTTTTCTACGCTTCCCTACAATTAATCCTGAAATCATTTAATGAAAGGGAGATGTAAACTCTCCAAATTAAATCCTAAGTTGTTAGTGAAACAGGAAACCAAAAATGCTTCAAGGATCATCTTTTTTTAAACACTACTGATCTAGTCATTGTTCATACATCACAAAATGCATTAATTTAATTAAATAATAATAATGGATTTAAAATCCAGTTCATAAAATGTTCACTTACTAACTTTTTCCTCTTGAATTGAATATACTGAGAAAGTGTGTGTCTAATTTTCATTACACAGTTTCAGTATAAATGAGGAAGACGAGGTTTCTATTTAAACATTGTTTTGACAGTGATCTACCTATTAGAGGTATCTATTAGATCTACCTCTATTACTGAATTACTTTTTTACTTAATAAACCTTTTGCCTTAAGCATCATTCTTTGCAGGAAAAGTAGAATGTTTTTAGGGCACTAACCTCAATCTGAGGAGTCCAGTGACAGAATGTTTTGCTTGACTTGGATTAAATCACGTAATATAAATTCTTTATATACAGCATAGAGCTAACAGAAACTTTCATAGAGTTTCAATAAGCATAAGTAAGTTTAAGACTGTCCAGCACTTTGATAATGGAGGACACAGAAATACCCATCAGGCAAATATCACACTTGCCAAATAAAAAATCAGTTTATTTTTTGTTGTTTGTCTTTGAAAACAGAATAGGTTGAGGCCAGTTCTTTCCCTCGTTCTGTTTAGATCTCTGAAGCAAAAGATACATTTGTACTTCATGGACCTGAACGGGACACGATTCTGGGGAAGAAAAATAGATTTTATGTTGTAGAAGTCAAAACAGAAAAAAAGGAACAGGTGGGAAGGAGTTTGTGGGTGGGAAGACTGGAGGTACACAGTGAGGTGGACCAGGACAGAAGGACGCCTGCAGTATAAAACATGCTTGTTTATGACATAAGGGTCATAAATATTTATCCTGGACTGCATTAGACCACATATTTACACTACTATTTTTCCCATGAACAAATTGCTAAGAAAGTATGCCCGTGTTAGCAATTAATACAGTTATTTTCTCTTTAGACCATTCGCCAGAAATTCCCTCTCCTTACCACAAGGCGGCTTGGAACAAGGGGCCATTCAAAGTAAGGCACAATTATCTATGTATCCACTTACAGAATACATTCTAGGAATGACGTGTATTTCCATGTTTCCATAATATATACTAATTGGCACGGGGGTTTCTTCAGATGATAAGCTGCAAGTGATAACTTTTATGTACATGATGAAACTGATACAGAGTTTGAGTTTGAAAACATTACTGCAGGCATAATTTCTAAAATTAAACTGATTAAGCTTCTAAAACTTGTCATTATTTTTATAGAGCCATGCATTTGTTGCAAATATATGTCAAAATGTTATATATTAAAAACATTATATAATACATATATCTTTGTTACAGCTTTTCCTCTTTCTATAAATAATGTGCAATTTAACTGATTTTATTTGCCCTTTGCAAATCTAACAACTTCCATTGTGTTCTCTACATAACAATAGGGATTAATATAAAGACACTAGGAAAAAAGCATTGTATTAAATCTAGGAGAAGGTATACGTCTGCTCTTTGTTGTGGGCAATTTATAACAACTCTGAAAAGTACACAACCTATAGTGTGGTCATTTAATAAATAATGTATCCAGTTAATTTGTATATTTGATCTGTGGAGTATTAGGCTGTAGGAATAGAACACAGATAATTATATACCACCTGTGGTGAAATTTTTATTAATTCTTGTTCTGGCACTATGCTTTTGGCTGTGATAAATTTATTGTAAAACTGTGGTGACAGTGGTAACAACATATTTCCTTATGTCCACCCTATCTCCTACATCCTGATATTAAGACTGCTGAGGAAGGACTGATGAATTGTCCCCAGTCAGATTTTGTTTTTTAATAGGGGAATGCTACTTCTTAAGGAGGTGAAAAACTGTGTGGTGTATTGATGTAAGGAATGTAGAGAAGTCAAAATAATGTTCTAGGGTATTACTACTGTCAAGTTATGAGTTAGGTAATTCTAGGAAACCTCTGTCCCTGTTTGGGGAGTCAGAAATACAACAATTCTCTGTATTGCCTGAAACCAAGAGTGGCTCTGAGCTTTTCTGAGTGTTGTGCTTTAAATTGTTATTTCAGTGTTTTATCAATATCCGGTTTTAAAAAATATCTAAACCTAAATACCATGCCTATACCATTCTACATAAAATAGGACTAGTTAAATAATCTTGTTCTTTTAAAGCAACTCTCCAAGAACTTGCTGGTTTTCAATCCCAAATCAAATTTAGACCAGATCCTTATCTGTATACTTCTATTGATTTCAAAACAGGTTTTCCTAAAAATAAGACATTGCTATGAGGAGCAAATTAGGATAGATACTGTGTCCAGCTTTCTGTGTATGCATAAAATTAAACATTTATTATTAATGCCTATATTTTAGGAGATGCATGCCTTTAAATATGTGACTATCCCTAGGATTTTTCTCATGCTTAAAATTACAAATGTGTTTATGTACTAACTGAATAAGATTCATGAAACTATCCTTGACTTATAGAAGAAAGCACAAAGAGTTGATGGTTTACTGAAACAAAACTAAACCCCAGAAAACTAGCAAAGAAACATTTTGCTAATGAGTAAGATAGAAAACCAGAATACAGGTAGTAATAGAAAAAAATCAAACATTCTGATTGTTTGGGATAATCTTTATTTTGAATGACTTAGCCTAGAAAGACAAAGTTACTCTTGTCTTTCAGTAATTTATAAGAAAACTCAAAATGAAAGGAGGCTGAAAAGGAAAAAAAATACAAGGTTGTGGTTTTCCTAAGTGCTTTGCAATATATTAGGAATATCTGAAAGATGCATTGTTTACTTTTATAATTTTGGGGGGTTGTTTGATGTTTTCATGCTTGGTTTTCTTCCTGCCTTAGAAATATAAGAAATAACCAGTTGATTCCACCTTAGTATTGCTGAAGTATGCATATCGGAGATGTCATTTTTTAATTTTTCTGCAGTTGGTTTTGTTGCAGTATAAACAAAGGTGGGGAAGAATTTAAATTCCAAATTTTTACAAAGACATTTTATTTCTTGAGTATGTCTCAGGTATTTATTTTAAATAATCATTAATAAAAATAAAATCCAAAGGAAATACCCGCTCTGCTTTAGCAGGGGGGTTGGACTAGATGATCTCTAGAGGTCCCTTCCAGCCCCTGCTATTCTGTGATTCTGTAAAATAAGTCCTGCACAGAATATTTTTCGTTTTTTAACAAAGGACAGGTCTTACATAGTTTCTGTCACAGTGTTACAAATGCATAACCCATTGATTTTTTTTCAGGAGAGAGTACACAATCTGTATTGTATAGAGGAAAACTGGAACTGAAGTTAATTTCTCTTTTTGTAGATGACCTACATATGCTGAATAGAGTGGTTTTGAGGAGAGTTACTATTAGAAAGGTTATTTATAGGGGAAAAGAGGATTTTCACATATTGGCCGCTGTGGTGAAGTTCAGCTGTGGTTACAGGCATAAGCTGATGTAGACATAGTCAGCTTTGCAAATGGACATTTGGTGTTTTTAAGATTTTAGGAGATGTGACATTCACAATCTGTGCAGGAATATTTGACAACCTACTAATTCATCAATGCCTTGATCAAGTCTTAGATTCATAACCCAACATATTTGGAGAAGCGCTTTCAAATTATAATGAATGAAATAATACAAGGGGAAAAGTCTTTGACATATCTAATGAATTGTTAAATAAGGTCCAATCAAGATCCAAACTTCTAAAATGTATCATGTGTCTGCATAATTTGAAGCAGTAAGTCAACATCTATTAAGTAAAGGAGTATGTTCCAAATCTAGTTTTTGACATGAGAATCTAGCTACAGAATTGTTTTGGGACTTGTGTCACTATATTCCCCTTTTCTCTAAGACATTTAACAGTATTATCACAGAAATACCTCATGCCCAACGTTTCTTCGGCAGATCCCATATCCCTACTGACCTTGGTGGTATTATGTGCCATATTTTCATATGGATTAAGTGTTCTTGAACAATTTCCGCAAAGGGATGAGGCATCAGCAGGTTTTGTTTGAACATCTGTCATTTGTTTCTCCTTATTTTTTTTCATCAGTTTTCCTCAGAGACTTTTCCTCTGCAATTCTCATTTCCACTAAGATACATTTACATTGTCCTTGCTGTGCAAAAAAGGACCTCACAAAAGGCACAAGTGTCAATATCTCCAGTTCAGAGACTGAACACAGCAGCAAGTAGTCATAGAGAAGTGGCACTATAGATAATAACCTCTGATTATGTATCTCTGATGTTATGGACCATATTCCCATCAGAACCACAGACTCACCAAGTAGCAAATTCATTTCTGCTTTCACCAGGTAGCAGTTATTCACACAAATATCATTTACAGATGTAATTCCATTAAATTAATAAGCAAATTAATGGACTGTTCATCAGTTTCGGTAAATGACTAGTTACCCTTTGCTTTTATGTCAGCATGGACTCTAAATGTTGTAAGCTGTTGGAACAAAGCTGGGTTGCAGGGACTGGTAAGAGACACTTCTTACTAGCAATTAAATCTTTCTTTTTTTTAGCATGGTAGTGTAGTGACATTGTTTTATCTCTGTTGTTGCTATCATTATTTCCATATAATGTTAGTCGGAGCAGTAACAGTACTAACTCTTCCTGACAGTGATGTTTCATATGGCAGTATTGCTTAGGAGCTCTGATCATTGTCCAGGATTCTATTGAGCCAGATGCTGCAAAAGCATGAAAGGAAAAAGACAATTCCTCTTCAATGGAATCATTATTCTTATATTGCAGAGAAAAGCTAACTCCTCAGGAATAAAATGCGTTACTTTATGCATACACAGTGACATATCAATAAAGCCTGGCTGTGGGCAGAAGCAAGCAGAGAAAATTAGCTCCCTTTTCCATCATCTTGAAGGTGACGGAAATTGTTTTTCTCCCACACTGAAACAAGGCCAAGCTCATTCTAGCATTCTCATGGGCATGAATTGGATTTGAGAGAGATCTGCTGCTCTAAGGTGTAGGATACAGGTGCTGCTCTAAGGTGTGAAATAGATACACAAATGTTAGCTCCTCCTCTGATTCCAAGCAACATTTGCCATCTCCAGTTCTGGGCAAAGGAGGACTTAAAAATGGGTCTAATAAATCCTAGAGCTTTGATCCTCAGAGTCAGAGTGTCTCTCTGTGTGTTTACATCCAACAACCCATTTGTACAAAAGTGTCAGTACTAAAACCCTCATTTAAATATTTGGCCAAGAAGGTGTAACACATCGGACACAATTTTGTTAACAAAGTTCTTTCAGCTCTTGTGCCTGTGCTAATCACTCTAGACTGCTGAATGTAGGGGAAGTTTTCTATATCCCTGCTGAGTGGAAGAAGACCCAGCACAATAAATACGGCAAATTGCTCTTAAATTAGTGTTTCATAAGCAACAGTTGTCTGCATAGCAGGATCTGAATCCACCGTTTTGCATAGATAATGTTGAACATACTGTGGTCACTGCTAGAATTTAGTTAAAATGTTCATGGTACATAAATTACCTGGAGCAGCTATTCAGGAAAACGTATATACTGCTCAGTTCATACACGCAGAAGACTGTTTGAGCTCAAGTTACAATTTAATTTCTTTGTAGACTTTGATCGATGATGAATCTTAGCTTTTATCCATCATGTCTGAAAACTATTATCTTATTTATTAGGAGTGATTTAGTGGGTTAATAAAACTGATATGGCAGCTGGCCCCGTGATAACAAGTTATTGCAAGTCCCTGAACAGCTTAAGCCTATCATTTCCTTATCAGCTATCATTTGTGTCAGTGTATGCTAAAATCAGGACTACTAGTTGCATAGGAACATATGTTACAGCAAACCACTGAAATTAAAAGAGGAAAGCAGTTCAGTTCAGTTTTTAAGAGGTTTGTTAAGAAAATTGAGAATAAGTTCCTTATGATGACTGGTTTCATTTTATTAATTAAACAATAGAAGTGTAACATAGTAAAATACATATATACTGTACATACACATAGAAATATGGATATGAAGAGACAGAAAGAGGGTACTTGGAAGTTGGAGGTTAAAGATGTTATCAGTGTGTCTGGGATGGGTATACCACTCTCAACAGGGAGTGCAAAATAAGCTATTTAGCTAATGAATTTGGCTTGTAAGGGAATAAAAATCTTTATACCTTAGTAGTCTATGAAGTATTCCAGACAGAGCTTGAAAAGTACGGAATATAATTTTTTTAATTGCTTCTATATCATTACTGGAAAGCTGTATTTTTTAGAACTAAAAATTCAACTACACAAATCACTGAATGAAGTTAGAATGATAACTGCTATGCCCTTAAGACATACTGAATAGGTACTGAAAAGATCCATTCTCTATATAAGAAAATGTGGCAATGGTAAATTTTGATATCTCGGGGCATTCCAGATTAGGGACAAATATTTTTGCCTACCACTGGAAACCTGAGAATCCGAATCATAGGATCATAGAATCATAGAATTGTTAAGGTTGGAAGGGACCTTTCAGATCATCTAGTCCAACCATTAACCTAACCTGACAAAACCACATCTACCCTTTTTTTAAACACCTCCAGGGATGGCGAATCCACCACCTCCCTGGGCAGCCTATTCCAATGTTGAATAACCCTTTCAGTGAAAAAATTTTTCCTAATATCCAACCTAAACCTTGCCTGGCTTAACTTTAACCCATTACCTCTCGACCTGTCACTAGGGAGAAGAGGTCAGTCCCCATCTCTCTACAACCTCCTTTCACGTAATTGTAGAGAGTCATACAATATTCTCTACAATACAATTGTAGAGAATTATTTCTATACAATACAATTGTAGAGAGTCATACAATCATACAGTGGTTCCTGTTTCCAGCCCAAATATGTTAATATTGAATTAGATGTTGAACAATCTAGAAATTGAATTCTAACTTTCTAGAGAAGTAATGCTTTTCCTTGGCCTCTGCCCCATTCCAACTTTAGCAGGAGGAAATTGCAAATTTGTGGTGAAAGTGTGAAGTTTTATTTTTAGAATTTAAAAAATGGCGTGTGTTTGAAACTGGGAGATTTAGGGTGTTGGAATGAGATGTAGGCAACTGCTTGCTTACACGGCCAATAACAAATGTGCAGATAACATTGTTAAAGAAGCAGTCACAGCTCTATTTTGTTTTTCATCCTTTTCAATGCACAACCTTTGTAATGTCAAGACTAAGTAAATGCTGTTATTTCAAAGAACCCATACATGTATATTTTCAATACCTCTTGTGTCACATCTAAAATTACTTCATTTTTATGAAAGAGGAAAAAATGTTCACGCCTTTAGTATTTGTGTCAGAAATCTGTCAAATATTAGGAGTGTCCAGATCCAGGTCTTTGGTCCCAGTCTATCTGTTTAATCCTCCTACACCAGAAGCAGTGGTTAAAAACCTTCAGGACTTTAATTCACAACATAGGTGACACAGTACTGTATGTGAAATGGAGGACAACTGTCTAGCGTTATGACATTTAATGAAAAGTCCCGTTGGCATCCTGTACCACCTTGAGGCGTCACTTTGATTTGATCAGCCAACTCTGACTTTAATGGATAAAAAGGGAACCGCTAGAGTAGATGGTCCTATGTCTGAGCTTCTGAGTATTAATGGGTATTTAAAAATGGTCAGTTCACCACATCACCATCCCTCAGAGAAACACACTTATGAGGCCAGAAAACTAACAGTAAAGAAAGAGGAGAGAAAATTTTGGTCTTCGTATGGGTTGCCAGGTACCCCTGCGATCTAGTGGTGTAAAGTGGACTCATCAGTTTCAGACAAAGAGTAAAAGCTATGTTGTTTAACAGCAGTCACTTTCTGTCACATTTCTTGGCTGTAAAATCCTGAATGCACACAACAGACTGTCCACTAACAAAATGTGTATTTCAGCTGAGATTTTCAAAGCTACCTAGGCTAAGCAAATGTATCACCCTAATGAACATTTTCTTAAATATCATTTCTCTATCTAATGCCTTTAGTCAGCTTTGTAAATCTAAAGCATCTGAGGGGTTTGTTCTTATCTGTGACCATCCCATACAAGATCAAACAATAAGATTGTGATTTTTTTTAATGGGCATCACCAAGAACAGCAGAGATGAGCTGAAAACTTTTGTTTATGTGTTCTATGGACTATTTGCAGGGGGCTTTGTGACTTAAGAGTGAATTTCTTCAAACTTTTAAGATGTTTCAGTGAAATTGATGCAATGTGTTACAAAGTGTTACCTCTGTGTTAGGCTTGGTTTACATGCAGTGTACTTGAACTACAAGTATTGCTTTGAAGCAGTTCAGTTAAACCAGCTGCCATGGTGTTTTCAAGCTAACTTTAGTAAAAAAGAATGATCCTGAGTCCACTGTCCATAACATTCTTAGACAAATTTGGTTTAACACAATCAGTTTTAAAATCTATTGAGTGGGATTTATAAGACAGGGCCTATCACCTTTGATAGATGAACTTAAGCAAACTTTGCTATGACCGGTAAGAAATAGCTGCCCCCAGCTTGCTCTCCTGGCCTTCTTCTGAAGGTCACTTCTTTTGTAGCAAAATAAATGGAAAGCAATAAGTATCTACTGCAGAGCCAGTTCCCTTAGGACCAACCCACCCTTTTTAGTGTCTTTGGTTAAGGTGTTGGGCTGAACACTGCAGAGGCTGAGCGATAGGCACATTTCCTTCTTTGAGCTTTATTGGGAACAGTAATCTCCAGGAGACCCACAAGAGAGACAAGTGTGTATGAGAACAGCTTAAGCAGTTAAATAATTCGGCTGAGTTGGTCAGCCTACAACCTGAGAGAAGAATGAATGAATGACATGTTAGCATTTTTAGTCATAGGAAGCTGAACACTAATTTATAGGGTACACTGGCGAGTTATTTTCAACTGAAGAGTGCTCTGTGGGACTGTCTGAATATAACAGTGGTAAGACTGATAAAATAAACCTGGTAGATCAAACCCAGCACCCTTTCAACAAACAAAGTAAAATGAAAGAGAATGCACATTAGGGAAAATAGACGTAACATGTTTCTAGGAGATTTGCTGTTCCAGCTACATTCTTGTAAGAGAGAAGATGTTTTAAATTCAAAGCTCATAGGCTTGAATTTTGGATCAAATCGTGACAGTATTGTTTCCTATAAGACCAGATTTTGTTTCATGTCAGTGAAAGGAATTGGTAGAGACTGCTAAGAAAAGTTTTCAGAAAGCATTGAAAATCAATTTGACAATCCGCTTTACATGACATGTCACTCATAAACACTCCTTTTTTTTTTCCATAGGTACCACTATTATGGAATTGGCATTAAAGAAAGCAGTGCATACTACCACTCCGTGTATTCTGGAAAAGGCTTAACCAGGTACAACAATACAACTTCTGAGATTTAGACAGTGAAAGTCTAACTTCAACCTTCCCTTAGGAAGGTGTTTGTAGGACGATAATTTTTGTTGATACCAGAACTAGTATTGCTGAATATCTCAATGCCTGGCACTCCTAGATTTAAGTAGCAGTTTGCTCCCTGAAGACATTAATTTTGTTTTAAGATGTTGATCTAGATCTTTTGCTAGTGTCTTCCAGTACGGCCCTGCTGCAGTCAGTGTAGACCTGCGTCAACTTATACCAGCAGGGGATTTGTTCAAGTTCGTGTAAGGCAGCAAAACACCAGTTCCAGGTCACTTGTCTCATTTTGTTTGCTTGTGTGTCACCCTCGGAGTTCTTTCTCCAGGACAGCTTCACATTATGAAACGTCCGGAGAATGGTGTGAAGCTGGCACCTGTGGGCAGGAGGGAGGGGTCAGTGTAGATTAATATTTACAGGTCCTTTGACTGGCTAATATCAGTTTAAACCTAACCCAGGAAGCTCTAATTATATTTATTTAAGGGACAGCTAGCAGGATCAATACGTTACGATAGCTGCCTGTTGGTTTGCCAAAGATTAATAGTTCGTAAAACAAATGTCTCTGTTCACATATGGCTTGAATGACGGCTTTCATTGTCTACAGCAGTATAAGTGGGGACTCTGAGAAAGGAAAGGAATAAATGAGTTTATAATCACACATAGAAAATTCAACTGCTGGTAGATTTAAGTTACATCCAAAGAGACTTTTTTCAAACAGGACAAGTGTAAAAATTAAGGGTAATGTTGCCAATGATGCTTAAAAGGAGGGATCTCTCCACTCCAGAACTTAAAGTATAATAGACTGGAATATGCCCTTTCCTTGTCCAGTATTTATCCAGAGCTGCGGAGGTGTTACTGGTACACAGCAAGAGGAGGTTCTTTCATAATACAGAATTATCTTGAACAAATTGCTCAATTAATTGACTAAAAGGCAGTTATTTTCATTTAAGGGAATATAGTCACTCTTAGTCCTCAGCTTTACGTCAGCCAGTGCCCTTTTCATGTAAAGCTCTGTCTTTGCACAATCTAGCAGCAGTGAATGCAAAGACAGTGGAGCTTCTGCAAAATTCCCCATGGCTAGATTTCTAAACTCACATAAAGATGGCATAGATACTCTCTAAGATTTTCAGGAGTGCTCACTAGATTCACTAGTTAGTTAGGAACGTTTTCTTTGTGTTAGGACTTGTGGTCTCATGTACGAGATGTTGAATTTTCAGGGTCCAGCAGTCAAATTGCCTCCCTAGCTGATTTAGAACAGAAGCTCAAATGCTCATTTTGCACAGTCTGGGCCATCACTGTGGTTGGATTTGTCTGTGTGAACAGAATGATGCAGTAGGCTGGGGTTAAGAACTAGCTTCTGGGTAAGGAAAGAGGCAGTGCAGGGATTCAGAATTGAGAGTGAATGTCCCAGTTGCTGGCTGCTGCATGTAATGATCCATCATAAAATCTGTCCTTTGTCTGATGTCTGTTCTGGTAGGTGAGCTATAAAAATCATTCCTGGATCAAGCTTGAGGCAGAAATAGGCAGGGAAAATACATGGGTTGATAGTGGTATCAGATCACACCATGCCCATGCACAAATATAGGCACATGGAGGCCTTTACCACAAGGCTTGCATGTTAGATGGCAGCTTGTCAAAAGATTAGAAGGGGCAATGGGCCTCAGTTTAGTTGCCTAAATATAGGCGTCTATTGCCATTTCAAACTTACTTGGAATTCAGGTATTAATATTTAGGTGATTGAGCTGAGTGAAATAGTGCTTAAATGGAGGGCTGCATATGCCTGAATCCTTAAATTCCACTGTAAATTTGACCTCCCAGTTCCTTTAAATACCAAGCCTTGCACTGTGAAAGGAGTATACCTAACACCAAAAATCGTTAGAATCCACAACACTGTGTGAAGGGTAGCTTTAGCGAACAATTAAGGCTCTGGAGGAGCAACGCTAGCAGATGCTGCCTCGTGTTTTTGCTGTACGTTCTGTGTACATTTTGCTGCGCATGTGGAAATCCAGTCCATAACAAATACATCCATCTATGAAGCTTATTAGCTCCACGTTGTAATCAACTGAGTGATACCTTCTTTCATACTTCTCAATCAACAACCAAGGGAACTCTGTAGGTAATATATGCTGGATCATCATGTGATGGGAACTGTCAGGTGCCTGTGCCTGGCCTGGGCTGGAGGAATTCCACAACCGCTCTGTTTTTTTGTCCTGCCAGCAGAGCATCTCAACAGCATGAAATCACAATATTGCCGCTAATAATTATAAGACTTCACGTTGCCCAAGGTATCTTATCAGTTGGCAGCTAGCAGAACAGGAAACAGCAATAATCAAATAACATTTGTCATTATACTGATCCATTAGATTCTCTATCATTACACATCCTCTAATTTAGTAGTTATAATTTAAAATGTGCGCTTTCTAATTTCTGCAGTGAAGTTGCCTCATAGTCCAATGACTTCATTAGGCATCTCTCAATTGGATTCTTAATAGGACGTTCACTATATTGCAACATATTTTTGACAGTTAATGAATCTTTGATCTCAGAAATGCATTTCACTTGCATCAAAATAATACTGTGGTGAAAAAGAATGGAAAATCACTATGCTTTTTTCATTTTCCTGAAGTGTAAATTCTAGGTATATTTTTTCTACTCTGAATTTACTCAGCTATATCAAAAACTCTATGTATTTCCTCATAAAGACCTTATGGACTTGCATCTATGCTGCCCTTTTGATATTTGTGAAGTTGCAAAGATCCAAAGAAAAAACTGAGCCCAGAGTTTATACTTTACTGTTTGGTCAGTGATCTGAATCTTCATGTTTTAGGAGACATCAACAGGTTTTCTGATACTCTCAGGCACTTGCAAACCAATGGAAGAAGTTAAGAAAAAAGCATGATTTTTATTATAATTACATTTGGAGAAATGTTATTTTTTTTCTAATTGATCTATTTTATATATCTATTTTATATGTGTGTATATATATACAAACTCTAAAAATGTTCTGCTTATGAAAAGATAATCAAATGTGTTTATTTTCAAAGGTTCTCTGGAAGCAAGTTAAAGAATGAGGTAAGTGCTGTAGTCTTTCCTTTCACTTCTGTTGTAATCCAAATATTATGTGACCTGTGGTTTTCTTCACATTGATTTCTTTGAAAATTACAGCAATATTTTTCATTAAAGATTAGACCGCATAACCTTTTTTTGTGAAGGTGAGTATTTGCTCTTCTAACTATTCACAGGAAAATAAGATTGGAAGGCACCTTCTGAGGTTCCTGTTCCAATCCAGTTCCCAATAACCACAGAGGTTCATAATAGACCCTCTTAAGCAAAGAATCAAGCTCTAGCTTAATTTTTTGTCCATTACTTTTGCAGGGAGGCTTTTTCAGAATCTTATTTGACTGATTGGAAGCCAAAAGATTTGTTTTTAATAGACTGAATTTTATACCTCCTGATCAGGATTGTCTTTCTCTATTTTTTGCTCTTTGTGACAATACCCTGTGATATGTCTTTTTGCTGCTTTTGCTTGCTAGATGGAACAAGCAGCAGCTTTTAGTCACTTCTGATCAGCCTTATCACCTTTCACTGTACTTGTTGCAATTTGAATATCTTTACAGAAAAAAAATCATAAAGCCTTGTAAATGGCACGTCTCCAACTTCTGTTGGAAATATCCCATCTGAAGAACGCTAGAACTGCGTCTGGTTGTTGGTTTTTTCCTAGCAGGTTGCCTACATTTTCACTACTGTATACTATGGTATAGTCACTGTCATTCTGGTTGTATTTATAATAGAAAATTATGGATCATTGTACATTAAGGGTTAAGGATTGCTCCCAGGATTGTTATTTGACACTGAATTCAACTGTCATGGAATAGCCTCCATCTATATTATTGAACTCCTGCACCTACAAAACAACATAGGCACATCTCAGCCACATTGCCATGGAGAAAAGCGCCTAGAATGCAGTAACTGTTGAAGCACGACTAGGAAATGCTTGGGAGACTGCTAATTGGCATGGGCCAAAAGAATGCCAGGGGCCATTCTGAGTAATACTGTTTCAGTATTGCCTGGGAACGTTCCCTGACACCATTTAATTTACCAGACTAAATATACCCTCAGTGATCAACTGATACACAGCAAGTCTTTCGCCTTTTTCATTTCCAGATAAGCAACTTCTAGCTGATAGCAGAAATTCTTATTGGTCGCTGAGGGTGTAGCTTTGCTCTATTGATTTTCATCCCCTTTATTGCCATTATCTCAAAGCCATCCAGGCCTTTCTACATGACCTCTTGGTCGTCGTCTTTATTGACGATTTCACTAGCTCATATCAGCGAGTTTAATCTATGAAACGTTGAATGAGATCAGCCACAAGTCTAGTCTTTGAGGATCTTCACTTCAATCCCTTTTCAACCCAGTAGTTTTCGTGTCAACACAACTTGTTAGCATTTCAGCTGGAGTCAGTTTCTTAAACATTTTACATTCTTGTACTAATCCCCGTTCTCACCAGCATAACTAATCATTTCCCATGGTGACACCACGTCAAGTATTTTAGTGAGGTTCAGATAGATTAGATCTGCTGCATTTTCCCTGTTTAGATAATCAGCTATCTTATCGGAAAAAAGATAGTGCTGTGCCATGGGAAATACCCAATATATTCAAGGATTCATGAGCGCTACTACAGCAGTCATTTTTTCAGAGTTTTAAGATGAAAAATTTCTGGTTCCCTTGGCATACATGAATGCACATTTACTTCCATCTCTGATGTGCCATTCCCAGTCTGATTGGGAATTGAGTCTCATAAACCCGTCTTGTTTCTGCCCCAAAGTTCAATACATTTGTCCTCCCAGAAAAACAATCACAGAGAAGTTGGTGGAAATAAGTGAGAAAGGGCACAGCAGTATGAGTTTTTGATTGTCTAGCTCTGTGTTCTCTGAAGTTATTCAGTCAGGTCTTAAAAGAAAAAAAACAAACCTGCTTTCATGGTCAAAACTGAATTTTAACAAACTTTGGCAACACGCTTTTCATTAAAGTGAACAGGTGATATATCCTTATTCAGTTGCTGGAAAGTACGTGCAATTAGGTATTCCAGAAAGATTTACAATGATTGCATAAGGTGTAATTCTCAGTAGGAACATAAAGACATCGAAAAGATGTTAAAGCACTGATTGTCTAAATATACTGAGTAAATGGCATTTGAATGAACACTTATTGAGTGCCAGGGACACTGTTTACTTCTGGTATGTTTTATCACATTTTCTAGTATTCTCTCTGTAGGGGGAGATATCAGCAAATTCTTTTATCTAAACCAGTTAGTGCACCATTAGAGTCTGCATGGTTAATTAGGCAGATAATATTACTGTCATTATCTTAATGTTAAATGGCCATTAGAAACAGATGGCATTAAATTGAAAGGGCAAGTGGCAGTGGGTTAAAATATTAAGTCTAGAGCTGAGGCACAGTCATATAAGTCCATTAGCAAGGTAAAAAAAATTGCAGATTATTTTCTCTTAAACTTTCCACCGCCATCACTGCCTTCTTTTAAGTGAACTAATCCCTTTTAATCAGAGCTTTTAATATATTTCATGGGTAATTGCATAAGAAAATCATTGAGATTACTCCTGTTATTAAAAAAACCCCAACCTCCTGATACTGATAGGCAATTATAAAACTGCAAAAGTATTGACACGAAGAAGTACTAATGTTTCTAAATTTCTGTAATTTCTTTGATTTAGAGCTTTATATGTATTTGAATAGTAGATAGCACAGGCAAAGTGTGTTTACATAATGTATGCTGTCATTCTTTGCTGTCTGTTTTGGCAGACATATCACCCTATAAAAATAGGGCTGTATATATGGTGAATAAGTCAGTTATAGCAATAGTTTTCTGAATGCAGTATTTGGGAGAATTTCACTTGAAACTGATCTCTGATTGGTGAGTCAACATATATAGGAAAATACTCCCTTTTGCACACTTTTACACTGTTACACTATATACCTGGTATTCCCACTTCAGTGAAATCTGACTGTATGCAAAGGGGTAGGAAAAGGCCACTGCAAGTACCGTTCAAATGCCTAGTGCATGGTCATAAATTCCATCCATTAGTACAAAGGGAATCTGCACAGAAGTAGTGGATTTACTGCAGGAATATGCAGAAGGCCTGCTCAAGGCTCCGTAAGCTGCCTTGACATAAGAACTGAGTGGGCCAAAATGGAGCAAAGGGTTTCAGCCAAACAGTCTTCTTTAGGTTTGAATGCAGTCCTGTGAAAATAAATACAATTCAGTCAGTAAGGACAGAATCATAATACAGATTTTGTTGCTTCTCTTGAGGATGAGGATTTCATCTTAATTATATCATTTGAGAGCTTAATAAGCGTAATGTTGTGCGCATTATAAATATAAGCATAGTGACACTATATCACTACAGAATATTACTGCTCAGCTTTAATGAGAAGTAGACTAAATCAGATTTTGTAAGAGTATTGGGTTAGGAGTCTAACCAAGGGTTGATTTATCATATATTGCTCCATGGTCAGTATCCACACATATGAGGCTGCTTGTTGTTTCATCCTTCAATCCCATCTCTCCAAAGGCTAGCATCTCATAATTTTTCAAGATCTTTTCTCAGTCTGTGTCTATGATATTTCAGATGTCACAATCTAAAAAGCTTAAGATCTTAATCTTAAGAACTCTAAGAACTGCAAGGAACTCTCAGATCAGCAGAATTTACTGTAATTCAGGAGAAATATATCTTGTCTCCCGGTCAGCATTGACTGTTTCTCAACAAAGTAACTGGAGAGAACACTAAATGGCTGGGAATATCATTCTTATTGAGATATGAAACCGTGATCATATTAATAGATGCTTTTTTTATTTCCCTTTTTTGTCGCTAAAGAGTTAGCAAGAGAAAAAATATTTATTCTCTTCCTTTAAGTCCCTTTGAAACTGCATTTCCTCTTTGCAGGCTCAGTCTGTGATCCGGGACTTGGAATTTTGGGGCTGAGCTTCTGTACAGGACTTTTTGTATTATGTAGACCTGTGGCTGTGTGTGCCTATGCTACCCGGCATAGTTTTATTCTTCCCTTATGGACAAAAGTAAAATGCTCCAAAAATATTCACAGAACAAAGTCTAGTCTCTCTGAGGCCAAACCCTCAGCCATTTCAACAGAGCAGGAGGAAGCCAGCTAAAATCGGTGGCATGCCCCAGAAGGGACATGCAGCTCAGTATCCTTCGTTTTTCCTGCAAAGCTCTTGGTACATGTGTTTATGTGCGTATCTATTTTAATACAGTAGGACACGGGACTGGAATATATTTTCTGGGCCTTCACGTCAAGTCTGCCAAAATCAAAGTGCTATGTAATAAATACATAGTTCAGAAGTGTCCATAGACCCTACATACCATGACATCCATAATGCTATAAAATGTTATCAAACTTTATGATAAACTAAAATAGTGATTACCATAGTAAACCAGCAGAAATCACTATTGACACGCTATCAGAGCAGGAAGAGAGTAAGTGAGAACAATAATATCACCAGTACCCTAGATACTTGCACTGGAAGGGTACATATTAAATAAAATTTAGGGTAACAGTCCATACTGCAGAGGAGAGCAACAGACTGTATTCTACTTTAAACACAGACTAAATTCCAAGCTTGTAGAATTCCATGAAGTAATGTGGCTCAAGGGCTGCACGATTCTGAAAACTGTATTTGGTGGATTTTAGATCTAGGTGCATATTTAATTACCATCTTGAGCTGGAAGCCAGACTTGGATAAGCATCAATATTTTCGAAGGATTAACTGAATGTAAATATTCTGGAACAGTGAGGCACACATGAGATGATATACAAGTTTAGCAGGAATTGTTGGTTTCAGTTGAATCTATATTAGCTATTTAAATGTTCCTGTTTTTTCCCTTCCATTTTAGGGTGGTTTCACTCGTAAATACTCTCTGAGTTCCAAAACTGGAACTCTTCTCCCAGAGTTTCCAAGTGCTCAACACCTTTTGCTTCAAGGGTGCCTTTCTAAAGACAAGGTAAAACTTGAGCTACTTCTCTTCCGACTTACAGATCAAAAATTACCACAGAATGTTTCTTCGTATCTTAGTCTTTGAGGTATTGACATGAAAGAGCCAGAAATGTCCATAATCAAACAGAGGTGACTGATTTATAGAGGGGGCAAACCTTTACTAACACCGATTAACTGGCTTTCCACTGGAAAGGTGGTTGAATTATTTACCTATTAACTGACCTAGTATTTTACAAACTGATGGCATGTAAGACGAGGAGAGCAAAACAAACAAATAACTGAGAGTTGTATTCATTCCAAATGCCTTTGGATTTAAGGTAAATTTTGTTCTGATTAAATCAGAAAAAATAATTCACAACAAATAATTAGATGAACTTTACTCTCTTTCATTAATCGTTGAAAAGAGACTGTGAAAATGTGAGCATATGTTTGGCGTTTTTTTTAAATTAGTAAAATCATGTTCCTCAAATCGATACTCAGTATTGCTCATCCTAAGGGTAACTGTTCAGTTAGAAATGTTGCTGGCGTATGTTTTATGTCTTTGACTGCTTGCCTGCGTGTTATGTCTGTGTTGTTTCTGGTCATATTACAGGCTGCTACATCCCTGAACTGTGCTAGAAACCTTTTGGTACGCATTGTGAACTCTCCAGTTTAGCCTCCAGTATGGGTCATGATGGTGGCTGTCTTGAGATATGTTGCTTTAAAGCTTTTTGTTTTAAGAGCCCTGCTTCTTAAGTTTGTTCTGTGAAAGTAGTGAAGCCTAGGATTCCTGTTGTGAGGAGCTAAACAAAAGGGGATGTCTGTAGTACAGATATCTTAGCTGGAAATCTTACAGTTCCTAAAGAAAGCCCAAGAAGTGGTGTACTCAGCACTGTGCATCACCTGCTGCTGTAGTCTCCATCAGTGAATTGACATCTCTCAGATATACAGCATTCTCATAACATTTAGCTCTGAAGAGCATTTGACGTTCCTTGCAGACCCAACACAGCAGTGTAAGCAAAACTGAATTTTACCACTCCAACAATGAAGAAGAGGATGCAACTCATTTTCTGTTTATTCTTGGGTCAACAGCACGTAATTGCTCTGGTGTTTGGACCAGATGATGGGAGGGCCCAGTGGGTGACTCTGTCGGGGGTCAGACTCATGGAGTTATGAGAAGACTGTGGGAAGAATGATGAATTTCTGTGTGTGTCTTTCTTTCTCTTTCCTTGCTGCTCTTTCCTCATTTCTTGTTCTCTGATTTCCTGTTTTCTTTCCTTAATGTCTTTCCCCTCCTTCAGCTTATCTGACCAAGGGTTATTGAACCTAAGATATTTAGGTACTCTGTTGAAGAGACCCCATACATGAAGTTTGACTCCTGAATTAAACTCCTAAGAAACGGCATGCAACAGAAATCTCTGGAGGGTCCATAAATGTAGAAGTCTGCACTAAATAGACTGATATTTTCTGCTTTTTCTGTTGCTGAAGAAAACTTACCCAAACTTTAAACTTCCATTAACCCCTTCCAAAAGAACTCTTTAAAATGTTCTTGAATCTTACCATTTGCCATTGTGTTTCAAAGATATGTAGTTACAGAATCAGCTCTGAAAGTCAGCAAGGGCTGTTTTCATATAAATCTATATGCTAAACCTATTGAAATTAAGGTGGCACTGGGTTCATTCAAAACCTGGCATTGGTTGCCGGAGAGGTTCACAAGCTGTAGCAAACTTTCTGTGATCCTGGACCATAAGAATGGTTTTGCTAATACTTTCCTTTCCTTAAAATACTTTAGAAATTTCTTATTCTATAATTTCCTAAAAATTTAAAAGTTTACTACCATTATTTCAAAGTCTTGTAATACCTCTGCACAGTTATTAAAATATGGGGAACTCTCCACTCAGATAAATTAGCCTGATGAGATGAAAGGGAGTTCCGCTTTTTAAAGTTCAGCTCATGTAAGGCAGTGATTAAACTTTGACCAAATGACTAGCAGCTATTTTCTCATTTGTCCAACTAGATGATGTTTCAGAACACTCATAGACGCCTATAGTAGCCTAATGATTAACTTGCACTACTCTTTGGGATTAATCTTAGCTTCAGAAAGGTGAATTTACTTTACCATCTGCCGGGCTAGTCCGGTTATTGCCTTAGCTACATCCACATTTTCACAGTGTATACAGATTCAGATGCTACATTTCTGACAACAGCATTGAGACTTAAAGGTGTCGATAAAAACTAGAGATGAGTGACCTCATCACTTCTGGATATACAGACTGCCTATTTGGGAATATGCATTGTAATACAGTTTATATTCTATATTTAAATACTAGCTACAGAAAGCAGAAACCTAGATCGCTATAGTAGTAAAGGAGAGAGCTAAGAAACTCTGCTTAATCTTTCTTTCTTCCAAAATAGGTAGATACTCTTATCATGATGTACAAAACACACTGTCAGTGTGTCCTTGACAATGCAATTAATGGGAACTTTGAAGAGGTAAGGTTGTTTGAACACACACTCTTGGTATATATGCACAGGGAGCCAAGAAAGCATTACTTATGTTCATGAATCTGGTTCCTACTCCCTTAGATTCAGCATTTCTTATTACATTTTTGGCAAGGAATGCCTGACCACCTTCTTCCCCTGCTTGAAAATCCCATCATCGTTGACATCTTCTGTGTTTGTGACTCAATACTGTATAAGGTAAGTTAAGCATTTGGCTATGTGGATAATCTCAACCACATTACAGCTTTTGCTTGTGTAAAAACAGCACTGAAGTTAGAATAACAGGATGCCGTGACTGCTTTCTGCCTCTTACCTGTGTAAATCATCAAGGATTCCATTGAAATCAAGAACATAAAACTGGCACATGTAAGAGCTGAACTCCAGCTGCACACATGATGTGTGACTACAGGTAGCACACTAATGGTGAAATCCTGACCTACTTGCTTGAATGTAGCTAAAAGAAATGCTTGTGTGCTTCACTGACAAGGCTGACTAAGTTAAGCCTGGATGAAACTGAAGCCTTGTTTTTACTTAAAAGATTATTGCAATTTCTACCAGCAAAGAGAGTCTGTGGCAGATCAGCAAGGTGATTCCACATGCGAATCTGCTACTCACAGGTTATGTCAGGCCATGGTTTCATGTTACAGAGCTGGAACAATACTGGGCTAAGATGTTCCTGCCTGTCCTGCCTGCTACACTTCATTTCTGTTCCTATGTTGCTAGATGTACGAGCAAAACTGCTGCACTCTGAACTGGTTTGGGTTTAAAAAAAATAGAAGGAATACTTTTTTGCAGAGTTTTTGTGCCATGTGAGTTCTTTGATCTAGTTCACAGCATGATCACGCAAATAGTTGAAACTAAATGAGAGTATTGCGAGGTCAGGATTAAGCAATAGAGCACTGGGGAAAAAATAAAGTAAGTAATGCCACCAAAGTTTCCTGAGTTTTTAATTTGGAAAATCCGATCAAAACATTAATTAAGAGCTGTGAAGTACTTTAAGTTCCTCTGATAGGACATGCCATATAAATAAAAAAGGATTGTCATCATCTAACACATTTCACAACCACATATCGATGGGAAGAAATAACTATTGGCCTAACAGTAAACACCAAGCAGTCAAACCAAGAGACTTGGGGCTGTCTAGCACTGAGTGCCTTACTGTCATCTATTTGTCATTCTTTACTATACAAAAATATGGGGAAAAAAATCCAGAAAAGATGAAAATACACATTTGTTAGAAGCATATCAAGCTGTAAAGTAAGAAGAGGTGTTTTAGTTAGCAGAGTGAAATAAAGGTGATTAGCATTAAAGATCATAATTACTACCCTGGAGATGAGCCATTAAGCCTCATTTACTTGTAGAGGTTATATTGTACCTTGAGTTTATGAGTTTTTTCCTGCTCTAAGCGTGCTGTCCCAATAGATCCAATATTAACTTTATTTGTAAGAAATATTTAATGTGACAGAATAAGAAATACTACAGGAGTACTAAATTATAAATTGAGTAAGACAGAATTTCTCGAAAGTTCATAAATTTACTATTATGCCTCTTCTTTGTTATAATCATGCTGGATATTCTTGACAGCACAGCAGCCAGAAAGAAGGAGGAATTGTGTTGTGTTGTTATCAAACTATTTACATTAGTAGTGGAAACAGATTTTCAGGATACAGGCTAACAAGTTTGCCCTCTGCAGGAACATTCCCAGAAGGCATGCCAGATGGCATAGTTTTTTGCCAAAACAATTCTACACCACACTTAGTTTTAGGGGAATTGTCCTAAACTCTGAATACCTTCAGTGCCACATCCAATATGGCAGAAAGAAGTGCTAATACCACTCGAGGACTTGGGAGATGCTTGATTATGTTTTTTACTGAGACTCACAGTGATGCTAGAAAAGACAAAGTTTTTATGCATCTCCCTTCTACCGATTTCCCTACTGTAAGACATGAGTGACAGCCCTTTCTTGTTTTACTAGCATGCTAGCATTAAGAATGGTAGCTATCTAGGTGCATAAATATCTCAGACGTTCCAATTTAATAGCGATGGGAGAAATCTAGGTATATAAACATCTGGACAATAGGTTGAATGGCTTTATTCTGTATAAATTTCCTGTCCTTATCACTGTGCAATCTAAGTAGACAAGACAGACATGAATGAATAAATGGCCAGTGGAAGCTTGATATAATTTTCTGTTACCTTTTTGAAGGTCCTTACAGATGTACTCATCCCTGCAACAATGCAAGAAATGCCAGAAAGGTAGGTATTTGACAATAATAATGATACGTTCTGTTTGTTAAGCATACTCCAGGTAAATAGCAGAAATTCTATATCCTAGAGAAATTTTCTCACAATATTTATGCTCATGTTTAGAACAGTAGGGTATGCAAAATAGCATCAGCTCTGAGGACAGCTACAGAACAGCCTTAAAATATGACACAGTATTTTAATGTCCCATTTTACTGGCTTGCTGGATATTTTGAAATAGGTTTCTTCTACACTAAAGCCCTAGAAGATCAAAAAAGAAACAAATGTATTCATGGTATTTAAGGAGAAATAATTGTTACCTTTTTTCCAGAATACTTTTCAGGTTTGTATCCTATGCATCACCATAATATCTAAGCGTTTTCTCAACAAGACGTTAATAAGAGGATTATTATAAGTTACCTCTGAAACTTCTTGTCTTTCCTTTCCCCTAAAGGGCATCTTGTTTGGGGTTTTATGTCTAAGGCCTTTAGTTTCATACATGTCTTATGGTTCTAGGGTTTCTTAGAGTTTATTCTTAAAGCTAGTGTTTTTCAACCTATTTCAATTGGCAGATGACTTACCGGTTTTCTCAGAGGAGGTATAGCTCAATATATAGTCAATTTTATCCTTTTGATGATTGGTCATTTCCTGTTTCCTTTTGGTGACAGCTGAGGAGTAATTCACAGATATGTCCAGGAGTCTGTTAATCATAGACTGAAACCCAATTATTTAAAATAATTTTATTGTTATTTCTCTAAAACACATTTTTTCCTGTAGTTTACTGGCAGATATAAGAAATTTTGCAAAAAACTGGGAACAGTGGGTTGTTTCCTCTTTGGAAAATCTACCAGAAAACCTGACAGATAAGAAACTGCCTATTGCACGAAGATTTGTTTCCTCCCTGAAAAGACAGACGTCATTCCTACACCTAGCGCAGGTAAACAGAATAAGACTATACGTCTGTCCTGATTTCAGATGGAAAAAAGTTAATTTTCTTTCCAGTGATTGCTGTGAAAGGAATATCAATAATACCTATTGGTTTTTAATTGTTGCTAAGTAATGTTTGAACTATTCAAGGACTTTTTTCAGTTTGCTATAGAAGCATAGACAGAAGGATGGAATGGGCAATGAAATATTCCATACCATAGATGTCATGCTCAGTATATAAATGGGGGTCAGCCAGGGGGATGGTAATCCACAATCATTTCTCAGGAGGGTGCCAATTCACCCGGTGATGAGAGTGACCTGTGTAATTATTATTGTTGTTGTTACTATTATTGTTATTTTTCCTTTTCTGTTATTGTTTTTATTAAACTATCTTTATCTCAACCCACGAGGTTTTTTTCTCTCTTTCCCCTCCTTTTTTTCCCCCCTTCTCCCCACCCTTCTTGGGGGAAGAGGAGGGAAAGGGAAGGGGAGGTGAGTGAGCAGCTGTGTGGTTCTAGCTGCTGGTTGGGGTTAGGCCACGACAACATCCGAAAAAATTGTCAATTACATTCAGAGCACCTTACTGGCTATGAGATATAATACGTTATTTTTTTCAAGGTTCAACTTCAGCCACGGAAGACTTACATCTTGTAGTTTTAACCATGCAAGAAGGAAGCAGCCATAAATAGATCTGACCAAAACTTCAAACTTTTGTAGTAGAAGAGAGAGAAAAGACCATGGTTATAATGAATTACTATCATGAGAACTTTTGGTAATCGAATGATGAAGTGGAATATGTGGGTATTTGTTTTAGTTCCAAATTGGAAAATATCAGATGATCCTTCTTGCCTTGCAAAGGTTCACTGTCTTGTCCATGATGTCCTTTCTTTTTGAGTTTCGACTGAAAGGAGAACATGTGAGTGACAGGTAGCTGAGGGCTCCAAGGCTGTGTTGGCAGGATACAGGTATCTGCAATTAGGAGGCACCTCCATGTGACGGTTTAGTAGATGATACAAAAGGGTGTATCCTTTCCATGGATGCCTTTTGTGGAACTTAAGTTCTAACAGCTTGGGCTTTGAGGTGGTAGTCCTCATGAATAACTGTAGATGCATCATATATTCATATTGACTTAGTTTTCTCTTTCATAAGTATTAAGACAGAAGTGGGTGACATCGTGAAGATGATCCGATAGGAAGGCAAATTAGAAGAGCATTAGAAGTCTAATGGAAGGGAAACATTATCTCATCTGATCTATGAAAAACGCAGCCATGATAAGAAAATTAAACAGAATGTGATTCTTCTCTGAGAAGTTATTCAGGTGATCCCCAGGTGTGCGTCTGTGCTGGTTTTGGCTGTGACAGAGTTAATTTCCTTCATAGTAGCTAGTACGGGGCTGTGTTTTGGATTTGTGCTGGAGACAGTGTTGATAATACAGCCATGTTTTGCTATTGCTGAGCAGTGCTTACACAGAGTCAAGGCCTTTTCTGCTGCTCACACTGCCCCACCAGCGAGTAGGTTGGAAGTGCACAAAAAGTTGGTGGGGGACACAGCTGAGACAGCTGACCCCAAGTGACCAAAGAGATATTCCATACCATATGATGTCATGCTCACCAAAAACAGGGGGAAGGTTGGTGGGCAGGACACTGCTCCGGGATGGGCTCGGTGTCAGTTGGTGGTGAGCAATTGTTTTCATTTGCATCACTTGTCTTTCTTGGGTTGTGTTTTTCTCTCTTACTTTTTTTTCCCCTTATAACAACAACAACAACAATAATAATAATAATTGTTTTTATTTTGTACTTTAATGTCAAACATTGTTATTATTATTTTAAAAAATTATTAAACTGTTTTTATCTCACCCCACGAGTTTTTTTATTTTTCCACTTACAATTCTCTCCCCCATCCCACGGGAGAGTGGGGAGTGAATGAGCAGCTGTGTGGTGCTTAGTTGCTGGCTGGGGTTAAACCACGACAGGTCTCAGCATGTTACCTTGCCTTCTCTTACAGATTGCTCGGCCAGCCCTTTTTGATCAGCATGTGGTGAATTCCATGGTGTCAGATATTGAAAAAGTTGATTTGAATAGCATTGGCTCTCAGGCACTCCTTGCAGTCTCAGGGAGCACAGACTCTGATGGGGAGGTCTACAGTGAATGTAAGTCCATGGTGATATATTTGTATCATTAAAAGTAATTCCCCCTTTCATTCCATGCCACACTACTCTACTTGGAGGTGGACTGAGAAGAGGCACACGTGGACACTGCATTGTCTAATTGAGCTCAGTGTTAACTTCAGTAGCTTAAGAAAAAAAAATTTGTTGCCCTAGCATATTCTACGAGAAAAGAAGCTTGCGCTGGGAAGTCATTCCAGCTAGATAACTCTAAATGGTTGCTGAAAAAATCATTTACATGTCAGTTGCTAAGTGTAACAAAATCCCTTTTGAAGTTTTGTCATAATCATATGGGGATATTAGCACAGATCAATTCTTCAAAGATGTCTCAAAAATTCCATATCATTATGGCTTAATTGAATGGATATTTGAGCTAGTTTGGGTTTTTTTGGTATGAATAGATTTTTTTTTTTGCTGAAAGTTATCTTTGAAAAAATACATAATTTTCTATAAAGTGTAACAGCTGTTTTCATACACAGAATAGAGTGGAGTAAAGTACAAATTTTGAGGGTGTTAATTTTCATATACATACCTGTTGTTGAAAAAAAGATACAGCCATTTTCTCTATTAAAATGATAATTTTTGTTGTAAGAACCATGTTGATCAGAGTTGAGAGAGCTGAAAGGAGAGCAATAGCAATGTGTTGTCCTCTAAATATTGTTACTTTGATCATGAAAGTTTGTTCTTTTTAATAGTTCACAATCCTATTCACATTTTCATTTGAGTTGTCCATTTCCTACTTTTTGTGTAATTGTTTTCTATTTTGTTCTTTGTCTTCTTTCACACTGGTTAAAAAAAGAAAAGGGGAAGAGAAATAACTGGTCATTCAGGCACTTTTTTGAAAATGGGAATTGAGGAAGTTAGCTTTGCATTATATTGTGAGAAACTTGTGAAATATAAGGGAAACCTAAGATAGTCTACAAGTCTGCCACATTACAGATAAAGCTTTACTACTAAACTTAGTAATAGAAGAATTTTCAAGGCTGAATCTGAAAAGGAACGGAAAATAGCAGATATTTTTTTCTTTTATTTTCTTGTGAAACTTCATTGTCTTATAACCTGTATCATTGTAATGCTTAAGTAGTAAATATATATATATATGTGTGATGGATGTGTGTCTGCTTGCTTTGCTAGGGAATTGCTTATTTCTTCACTGCTCTAATTCTTTGCTTTTCCTTTCCATGCTACAATATTGTCATATGGCTGGTGAGTGGCTTTTTCTCACATTCAGAATAGCGTGCAATGATATGTTCTCCTTTTTACATGGTAGATGACTCTATTACAGTGTTCCAAGAACTGAAGGACCTTCTGAAGAAGAATGCCACTGTGGAATCATTTATTGAATGGTTGGATACTGTGGTTGAGCAAAGGGTTATCAAGGTACCTTTCAAATGTTCTGCCTGACTCAAGACTGAATCCTACTCCCCTTACTCCTTACAGTCCCTTACTTATGCAGTCCCACTGGTTTCCCACATGCGATGCTCATCTCTGCTCCCATCTCTTTACTGTAACAGGGGAGTTCTTCATTTGGTGTGAAAGGTTCCAGTGCTATTAGTTCTACTTAATCATGTTGGGTGCTGTTGAACAGTCTTATGCGTGTGACAAACTAAGAAGTATCTTAACTAAAACATTAAAGTCAGCACTGTCATAAACTGTACATGAAAGAAGCCCATCCATCTTATCTATGCATGCAGAATCACAGGGGTATTGCTCAGTGAGTAAGGTGAGCAAAAGTTGTTCCTTAGAGAAGCAATTGTTTCTTTCATGGTATTCGGATGGTACTGTCTGTGGTATAAGTTAGTGTAGCAGAAGGATTCAGAAGTAGCTAACCTGTGGAAGGATTTCTACAGACCAGGATAGAAGATACAGTTTTGTAGCTTTATAAGGTGCTTAACACAGTAATTGATAGTTTTGATAGGATTCCCCCCTGCCCTGATTTACAAGATGCTTTATAATCACAAGTATTTTATATACATGTAGTTATACAGGAATGATTACATTGTAGCTCAGAACAAAATAATTGAGTTCTGAGTTATAGCTCAAGTAAGAGATATTTACCCAATATATGACTCTAATTAATGTAAACTAGCAGAATAAAATGTTACATATTGCTTGCTAGTAGCTGAACACTGGTCTTCTCATCAGGTCTTGTTCTATCTGGAAATGCAGTATCTTATCCATCATTTTAGGGAGCATCTTGATATGAATGGATGCAAGAGGAGGAGACAGTGTGGTTAGCTTTGACTGACTTTCAGAAGAGTGACTCTGCCACTTACAGAATAACCATGGGCATGTCATTTTTCCTTTCTTCACCTGTTTTTCCAAATTTCAATAGAGACAGTGATAATTCCTTTATTTTTAAAGCACTCTGGGTTTCCTAACACTTGCTGTCATATGTGAGCAGCACAGTGAGGAGCTTTGGATGGTTCTGGGCAGCATAGCCAAAGCAAGTCCTCATACGCACCCACCTAGACACAAAACTCCCACTGAAGCTGAGCGATCACAACTTATTTTGGAACCGAATGATTATGGTCTAAAATTGATTCCACAATTTCAGAAGACAATTCCAGATAAACAAGCCAGGCAGAAAAGGTGAAGCACTCTCCCATTCAGCATCCACTATGTGATACTGTATTATTAAAGTTAACAGGTATGGTTCCTAGCATTGTTTTCCTGTAGTTAAGGGTAAGAAATACCAACAAGTCCTGATAGGAGGCTAGGTCAACTCAGCAGAAGCTAATAATTTACAGAGCATGTAATCCTTACATTGCTGTCTGCCTTCTGTTCATGCTAAAGTGTGGTTACTGTCAAACTCACACAACAGCTTCTTTCTGCTTGCTGTTTGAGAAAGCAACAGGGCATACGTTACCACATGAACAAATCACTGCCAGAGCAAAATGACAGTATGAAATGAGCAGCGTTAAAAGCGTCAATGTTATGATAGTAAACACAGCATCTTATACGAGAAAGTCTGGCCAGTATAATACGGATGACATTAAAGTACAAAGACTAGTTTCTGTTCCCTGTTTGTATGCAGTAACATAGTGCCAGAGGGTGGTGTTTCTTTCTTTCTTTCTGCCCTGTACACCTGTATATTTACAGACCAGTTTGGCACCTTTAATACTAGAATATGAGGTAATATACACAGCAGAGTGCAAGCAGTGAGTAGTTTGCTTCATCTAACATTGTCAGAGCTTTACTCTGGTTCCACTGAAAAGAGTGAATGCTGCTCTTCTTTATCACTTTAGGGCACATATCGTGAAGATAGTTTGAATCAGACAGCTTGATCCACCCAGCCACGTCAGCCTGTGTCAAGGACTCCTTGAACTCTCAGGCATATTTAGTTCTCCTTTCTTCTCTCCTGTGTGCAGAAAGCAAGTTTCATACTTAACGGTATTTTGCTATTGTCTTTCAGGCAAGCAAGCAAAATGGGAGGTCATTAAAGAAGAGAGCTCAAGACTTCCTTCTCAAATGGAGTTTTTTCGGTGCTAGGGTGATGCATAACCTAACTCTAAACAACGCATCAAGTTTTGGTACCTGGGCTTTGTAAAAACACTCGTAGTTTGTACTTAACATGCTAGCATAAGTAGCTTTCCACCATTTCCTGAGCAGAGGAACCTGTCCTTTTCTAAAGATTATTTGATTAAAGCCACGAATGCTGTGCAACATGTTTTTCAAACTAACATTTCACAGTAAATGCTAGCAATATTTTGTTGGTGACCTGTGTCACGTGTTCATTTTTAAAAGGCATTTTTCTTTTGAATTGCTGTTTGATACTGCTTTGCCATTTAAGAGCTAGAAGCTCTATTTGGTTTGATATGACAATGAAAGTGTAACTGCATATCTCAGTATAGGAGACAGAAGATTTAAATTACTAGTTTTACATGTGGATCAGTTTGGTAGAAAATTAATGCTGTATAGAAGTTCTTGTGCATGGTATGTTTCCATAAATGCAAAATGAATTTGGCAGATCACTACTCATTTAATTCTGGGGTCAGCAGACAGTCAATTCAACAGTGTTTGTGGCTTTTAAAAATTAAGGTTCATATGTCCATCTTTTGAAATGTTTACATTTTTAGGGACTCAGAAAGAACCTTTTATGAAATAGAAGATGGTAGAGCAAGTGAAACTCATGTTAAATGTCATACATAATTTCCTAAGTTTAGTCGTAGGTACATTGTTATCTAAAATTCAGAGGGTATCTGAAATGGCTCTAAGGAGAGACACGTTTTTAATGTGATATATCCTTGAAATAAGGTCAAAGACTTCACCAGTTATTGTCTGGTTATTTAGCACAAGGCAAACAGAAATAGAGCAGAGTCATTCTAGCAGACTTCGTCCTTATCTAGCTCCACTGTGTGCCCTCTTCAAGTATAAAGCATGTCTCACTTTCATCAGTATTTTTCTTTGATGTAATTAGTGGTCAAATAGCCTACAGGACAGTAAACAATTGAGCTAGGTGGGCCAGTGCAAAGAGAGATTAGAGCTAGAAGTTAGGCACTATTCCTTGTTGGTCTTGCCAGGTCATTTAAAGTCCACAATTATTTGTTTGTTTCACTTGCTTCTTGTAGAGTGGTGAGAGATGGTCACAGAGATAACTCAGCTACTCTCTCTCTTTCTCCTCCAAAAGGTTCTTTTCATTTGATCCGCATGCTACTAGATGAGTACATCCTGCTCGCCATGGAGACACAGTTCAACAATGACAAAGAACAAGAACTCCAGAATCTACTGGACAAATACATGAAGAATTTAGGTAACTAGAGCTTGGTTCTTTTGAATGTTCTCTTGTATTTTTAGAAATTTACATATTTGTTTAACTTTAAACAGAAGCAGGCTTACTGTCTTCTCCTGAAGGTGTAGTTATATGCAACATTGTCAAATTCACCCGAAAAGCTTGTGACCATTCATTCAGCAATTCCCACCTTCCTACCGTAGGTCACTTAATAACATTATATGAGAATGTGAATACACTGGAACACTGAAATGATCTTGGATGCAAGAAACACTTGTAGGTACATCTGAAGGGCCACAAGCTGAAGTATGAAAAGAGGTATAAGTAGCAGAAAAGGCAGGAATTCCTAATCCAGTTTTTCTGCCAAAGCTTAAATAAGTAATTACATCTTGAACTAGGAATGTATTAAATGTTACCAAAATGCGAATATCCCTGCAAGGTTGGAATACAAGTTTGGAACCCTATTTAGTATCTGACTGAAGTACTGCTATGTGGAAGAGAAACAACATTAATTTAAAACAGTATCCTTAACATTTTCCATCTACCAGGCTCCTTCACGGTTAGACAGTTTGAAGTCATATGCTCCAGGTCCTTTGCTATAAAATGAATGAAGATTGATTTGGATCAAATTCTGGTCCAAGTTAATCCCTAAATATCCAGTGAAACTGAACTGGGTTCTGCTGAATTATTTTTTATTAACATTAGCACCAGCAATCAATCTTTAACATTTTTGTTGTTATTAATATAAATCTGCACTTTGCTGCAAGAAACTTGCACAGAAGTTGTCTGACAGTAGATACTGCATTTTTTCTTTTAATTCAACCTTCAGGAAAAAAACCTTGTCCTATGTAGCAGTTGCCTTATCCTTGGATACTTAGGTGAAGTACTTGAAACGATAAAGTAAAGTCATGGTTTCCACTGAAGAATAGCAAAACTTCCACTGACTGTATAAATACTCTGCAGAAACTGCAGAACTACTGAGTATAACAAATGCTTTTCTGTAGCTATCGATATGAAAATAGAGTGTGAGCATTCTAAAATTCCCATTGTTAATTCTTTAGGATGAAATGTCATGAGCCTGATTCATCTTAGTCCAATTTACTTTACTTCATTGCTGAGATTTACTTCAAGGGAATAAATCTGATCCATACCTTCACTACGATGGTTTCAGTAAGGAGCTGATACTCTGTGATGTAGATCGGGTCAGGGAATATGATACAAACAGTTCCATTGGAAAGATGAAGACTAGAGCACTATTTGTATTCATTGGCTACATGCAAAATATGGAGGCTCCACTGGGTTTTAAAATGAGCAACCAAAGATACAAACAAATTGGGCATCTCGTATGCTATCTCTATGCTAGTGGTGAATTTATGTGCAATGAGCATACATAACAGCCACCAAGAGTTTCCACTTACTCTTCCAGATGCAAGCAAAGCCACCTTTACTGCATCACCAAGCTCTTGCTTCCTAGCAAATTGTAACAAAGCTGCTCCTCTGCCCAGTGACACTTCAGTCAAAAATGAGTGTCTAGCAGAGCAAACCTACGTGTCCTTGTCAGCTAGCCAGCCCAGCAGTGTGTCTTCTGGTCTGAACCCCTTCGTCACAGGAGACACTGAGAATATGCAGCTGACAGGTATGTGTCAGTTCTTCCAGTTTCTCCTTTTCTTATTTGCTTGTTAGTCTTTCAGTCCACCGTAACACATTGCTGTAGCAGGGGCAATGACCATATGCATTTATAAAGACCTCTAGTTTCATGAACTTACCCTCTGTGCTGATTTACAGAAGGCAGCAATTGTAGAGCCCTGCCAGTAATAGATCCTCCTGGAACAATGGTAAAACTATCCTATACCTGTTGCCTGGGTGAGGTTCTTGTGAGAAGAGAATGGGCAGTAACACCTGGAGCACAAGAGGCTTGTAACTTTTGGAATTTCCCACTGAAAATTCTCCAAACTGGGAGAATGAAAGTGGGAAGCTTTATAGCCTGAAGCCATGGATTAAGTGTGTTGTATGGGGGGGGGGGGGGGGGGGNGGGGGGGGGGGCACGCAATGCATATCCTTCGTAAAGGTTTCAAATGGTAATGCACACTTCACTAGGGGGTTAGTGTCTTAACAGGTGCGCTCTATTCAGCAGTACTGCAGTATGAATGCTAATCATGGCTAATGCTTATTTATTCCAGGTCAGATGGAGCTGTCTCAAAGCGCTGGTCAGCTGATCACTCCACCCATTTCACCAGCCATGGTCAGCCGAGGAAGTGTTATCAACCAGGGGCCAATGGCTGTGAGACCTCCAAGTGTAGGTCAAGTGCTATCCACGCATTCACAGTGCTCTTCCTACTCCGAACCCCTTTATCAGACTTTGTCACAAACTAATCAGAATTACTACGGAAACAATTCCAATTACCAGGCTATGTTCAGAACTCAGGCCCATTCCACTTCAGGAGTTTACCACCACAGAGCAGAGCACAGCCGATTCAATGCCTTGAGTGAACAGCAGTTCTCCAGAGACTACTTCAGCAACAGTTGTGCTGTGTCTCCATACAACGCCAGATCCCCTTCCAGCTATGGTCCCTCATCCATGTCTCAGGACACACACAATATGCAGTTTCTGAATACCGGGAGTTTCAATTTCTTGAGCAACTCAGTGTCTACGTGCCCGGGAGCAGCATATCCCGCTAATGCTTCCAACGGTATTAATATATATTTTCTTTTTCCCTTCTGTTTCTCTTTCCTTGCTGGAGTGAAACACTTCTCTGCCTTTTTCTATGGAAGATGTTTTTCAGGTCTTATTTATACCTTCCTGTTTTCCATTTCTCTGATGACACACAGAGATTATAAAGCAGCTTAAGAAGCTACTTAAGGATTTATTTTCTTCTGGTGAATCCTCAGCTGACCTCAAATGCATCTGATGCACCTGTGCTAATCTTCCTTTGGCACCATCACCATGTCTTGCATAACGGAAGCAAAACCCGGATAACCTTCTGATTTAACAATCTCTTGAAAAGCTCCCAAAACATCTACTATGAAATAGAGCAGCCATAAGATAGCTTACGTTGGGGATCAACATAATGGACCATTCTAGTCACAGGGTCAGGGATGGTGAAATGAAGTATAAAAATGTGCATTAGCATTAGTTTGAGACTTTGGCCCTAATATTTCTTATGCTTCAAATGTAAAGTTATTGCCACAGTCTGCTTCAGAGAGATAGTCAGCAAAATCTCCTCCCTTTTCTGGAGGAAAGACACGGTGGAAATGTTGCTTTTATACAGATTTGTATATGCAGTAAGTAAGTATTACCATGCAGATTTTCTTTCCACTTGTACTTTCCTTGATTGTGAGCTCCAGAAGGGAGCACTGAACTGTGGATAGGAGTCCCCATGGTGTCTCTTACAGCCACTGATTGCAGGCTACTGTTGGATTCTGAACTTAGAAACGAAGGGCAATTCCGAACTGAAGGCATGACTCAACTCTTAGGATCTTTTTGCCCCCTTGTTACCACCCGTCCTTTGGGTCAGTCACATATGTTACTAATGTTATTAGGCTGTATGTGTACATAAATAATCTTATTCTCAAGGGACTCAGACAGTAACAGTTACCCTTTGCTCCAGGTTATCACACGCTCCTACCCTACCCTTTCTCTTCAACAGCAATTTCACTCTGCTTTTTTCTAATCTCCTGTCAATAGGATATTATGGAAACAATATAAATTATCCAGAATCTCACAGACTTGGAACAATGGTGGATCAACATGTTTCTGTTATCAGCAGCGTAAGCAGCATTCGATCATTGCCATCATACAGTGATATACATGATCCACTGAATATCTTGGATGACAGCGGAAGAAAACAAACAGGCTCATACTACACAGAGTCCTCACCTTCAATTGTCTGTCGGACTCCTATGCGTAAGTATAGTCAGTGACTGAGGAAGAGCTATGACATTTTTAGCATCCTAACAAGTGCTGAGTATTAAACTGTAGCTCACATATATAGTATATGAGATGTATAGTATATAGAGATAAAATAGCTCAGTGCCTAAGATGTGCTTTCCTAAAAATTGCAGGACAGTGGGTTTAATAACTCTTTGCTCCCATAAGGATGGCTATGATCCATTGTCCATAAGGAGTGGAATGACTAGCCTGAATTGCAGAAAAATCCATGTTAGGAAACACTTTGCAACTATTAAGTGAGCTAATAATGGACTGGGCTCTTCTAAGGGCTCTTAAGGATCCCCACTGTCAAACAGATCAAATGGACCCTGGGTCAGGGATGTCTAGATATGTACTTCCTGTGGTATAGTCCCTTCCTGTCCTGTGCTTCAACAACTGTGTGTATTAGGCAAAACTCCCACTGACAGTGAATTTTAGGTGAAATTACCTAATCCCAAAGGGATTTTTTTTGTATATGCATTAAACAAATGGCAGCTGAGTTTGGTCTCACATTCCAGAAAGGATTGCATGGAAAATATAAACTAAGGCATTGTTTGTTTCTCCACAAGATTACCTCTTCCTACTACTTACGTGTTAATCTTGCACAGAAGATCAGATATTACTTGTCTCATTAAGGCTCTGCAAGAATTCTGTTCTCAGTTCTTTAAAGGATGCTAAAGAGGGGGGGAAAAAGCCAGCACCACCACGCAGGGACTGTGCCCATCAAGTACCTTCTGTATTCTATGTTGGTATGTGCCAGGTGGTGGCAGTGGTACCACCAGTGAATACGGACCTGAATGGTGCAAAATATGGAAAGACAAGTATAGTGCACATAAATAGCTTTGCACAATTTTCATAGAAGATGGCTCATATGCAAGCCATAAACTTCAGGCCCGCATCTGGATTTTTAGCAGAGTTCACTTATACATGGGTTTTGACCCATTCCCTGATGGTGTGAGGAGCCACTGAAGAAAAGTTGTAGAAGTATGGGTAGATTGAGTGAAGTATAGAAGTATTGACATTTCCATCCTTCAGATGGTGTGCCTGGTAGATAAGGGTTTCCATCAGATGAAATCGGATTGTGTTTTTTGTTAAATTCAATAGATACAAAATTTGCAATGATGGTAACCTTTTTTTCCACAGCTTCAAACATGCAAACTGCATCTTCTTCCCAGTGTATGTACGGAACATCTGGTCAGTTCTCTTCTCAGGAAAATCTGGAGTCCCATGGCCCACCAAGCAGAGATATGGTGTCATCTTTACCACCAATCAACACTGTCTTCATGGGAGCAGCTGCTGGAGGAACCTGAACTGGGAGAGACATGTCAGTGCCTTAAGCTTACTTTCCAAATCCAGACGTTAAGGCTATGATGACAATCCCCTTCAAGTTGGTGGAATAGAAAAGTATTACATATAGGTGTTAAAGGAGCCATTTTAGAGATATTAGCAGCCCTCCACACACACAAAAAAAATAGCTATATTCAGATTGGGTCCTGCTTGTGACTCCCTCAGGATTGTTGTCACCATTGCAGCTTTTCAATCAGAAATTCAGGGTGAGCAGAAAGAGTGATTCTTGCAAGAAAGACTAAGTTGTAAAGAAATGATTACATCTATTCCTAATTTATTAAAAATGCTATTTTAGTCTTTCCCGTATATCTTTTTATATAAAAATGTTTATTTAATGCCTGTGTTGCTCATTATTTATTAGGACCACAGAGTAACTGTTTACTTTCTCTTATTTGACAGATTGTCAAATGTATGTATCCTACCTCCTATGGAAATGTTTACAAGGTCAATTTTTACTGTTTTAAATGAAACTAAGCCAAATTCTTAAGTTTTTTACTGTTGTGTTCTGGAAAGTCGATTTCAAATGTTTAGTGCCTACTTGTGCAAGTGAAAGTCCTCAGGAAATAAATAAAACATATTGTGGGGATTTTTTTTTTCTTTTAAAATAAACCACTTTCTCTTAAAATAAAACCAACAAACCATGCAAATATCAGAAAGTAAATAATTGCAGTAGCCTGCAGTAGCTGGATAGCTGAAACAAATGAAACTGTGCCACAAAATGTCATGGGATTTCAAAATTACTTGTGGTATGAGCCCAAAATTTCTCCTGGTGGAAATCCACAAAAAAGATGTCTATCAAAATGTATGGGTTTAGGGAAACTGTGTATATTGACACTAAAAGCAGTAAAAATGATGAAAAACATTGCAACTCTCCAGTTCAGCTATTATAATAAAAAATATTTTACAAGTGCCATGATATTCAGTATACCAACATGCATTTAAGTATGTTTCTGGAGAAACCAGGTGAAGAACATTCACTAATGGTATTAAAGGGGACAGAGAAGAGAACACACAAAACAAACTTCCTGCTACACATTCATGAACAGGTGTTATTTTGTGATCAGATTGTCCCACTATCAGATTCAGGTTAAGATTTTAATCCAGTCTTCTGAATCATTTGAATCTATTTGATGTTCATATTCCCATTCAGTCCATTGGGTATTGTGGAATTCGATAGTAGGGTATTTTTGGTGGAAGAGAATGGATGATACCTTGATGGATTTTTTATTTCTAATCCTGTGTAAGTTCCTTTAGTGTTTTCTATCATGAGAAGTCTGACTGCAGCAGAAAAGTAATAAGGAGCGTTGATTGGGCTAGCTCATGAATAATCCCCGATATGAAATACTTTATGCAGAAATGAGACACCATAGCTCAGTAATTGAGATGTAGAAGACTCCAGTTCACTTGCTTCCTAATTCAGGGTGAAGTCTTATGCTGCGATCAAAAATGCCATAATGATGCATGAAAGTTTTGGTTTCAACAAAAATTCCCAATGACATGTAGTGGTAATACAGGCTGCTCAAACAGGTATTTCTGGGCAATGCTTTACATCAAGTGAAGTAAGTACTGCAGAAGAGTTCTTTCATCATGATTATTCAGAACAGAATATATTTTCTCCTAAAATTAGTCCTATAAGAGTCAGGATCCCTATCTAAGTGGGTCACCTTTATAGTCAGTGAAGAGAGAGACATCCTTCCCATTCCAAGTGAGGTAAGATGGGGAACAGGAGTAACAAAGGTAAGGGATATGTCGCTATCCCAAAATGCTTGGCTCACTCTGCTCACAAATGGCATAGCACAAATAATTACTTTAAGCTTGAAACTTCCAGACTGTTGAATTTACTTGAGAGCAATATGTGGAATTTAGAGGAAGTAGGCAGCCATTAGCAGACAGGGCCTTAGTCAGACCCAACATAAAAAGCACAGTTTATGTCACATCGTGACTCATATGTCATTTCCAGTCATTTTCTTTTTGTCATGTGAACCATTTTGCATTGTGGGGTGGCTTTTTTTTGGTGTAAATTACTTTATCTGCACTTTATCTGAGATAAGAAACTATTATATCATTAAATGTGCGGATTCTCATGATGGCTGCAAAACGCAGAGTAGCATGAAGTATCACACTGTTGTAAATTGCAGTTTGTTATCAACAGCAAAGAGCAGTAAAAAATATTCTAATATTCAAATAGCCAGTTAAGAGGAATCTCTCATAATGTTGCAGAACAAAACAAACCCATAATTGTAACTAGCAAAACCAAATGAGGAATTTCCATTTTATGACCCATTAGTTAGTCAAATACGTGGTTTGATGAATTCAGTAAGTTTTTTCTGTGGGAAATGAAATCGTTCATAGCTTTTGTGGATACCCCATGGGAAGATTTTTACCTTTGGTAGTGTAGCAGCCTTACAGTAAATAATACGAAGAATCAATACAGTTGCCACTTGGTGGTCTTGTATTACTCAGTTCAGTTGCATTTCTGTGGATGCATTAATATGTTGGTTTTAATATATACATGCCAGAAAATCTGTGATAAAAAATTGTAGCTATTGAGTACAATCAATGTCAAATGAATATTGCCTAAAGGAAAAAAAAAAAAGCTTTTTTCTTTTTTTCTGGGAAGGAAAGATGAAAATTGAAATCCTTTTGATCTATATGCCAATATCAATATCAATGAATCTGAACTGGTGCTAGAAAAGGCAAAAGAGGTGGATGAACATGTCAAATCTGCTTCTACTTCTAAAGTAAAACTGATTCTAAAACAAATTATACTGACCAAGATGAAGCAATATTGGAGAAGAACCGATTGTTATGTTCGCTGTTGTCCCGTGCCTAGCAAGCAACAGGGAAGCTTACGTAGTTTGTGCTGGAATAGAAGTGCAGTTCTTTGACTCTGAAGACAATTGGGACTATGGGAATTCTCCAGACTCAAAATTAGCAAAGAAAGTTTACCTTTACCTTTAAATGTGTAGTGAAAACACAGTGAAATTTCTTGTAAAAAGTAAACCTGTGTATCATCTGTCATCCTACATGCCACATGCATCTTGTGGGTCGGATCAGCATCCTGCCAGCTGTCTCTGTCTAGTACGTGCGTGATCAGTGGTCACAGAGAGGAAAGGAGCCTGCAGTGCAGTGGGTAGAGATGAGCCGTTTAGCAGAACCTTGTATTTAATGCAGTCTATAAGAAGATCACAACCTCATTGCAGATATGCTGAATGAGAACAGATGCTTTATACGACACAGCGCAGTGCTTTTTGCCTCAGTGTGGGATCAGAACTGAGTGGGCTTCAGGCTTATGGATCACGCGGTCCAGNGTGGGCTTCAGGCTTATGGATCAAGCGGTCCAGAGAAGAAACCATGACTCTTAGAGCACTTAAAGAAAAACTGTAGAGATGTTATCACTCTTTGAAAAGCAGATATTTGACACTAAAGAAACCAAATCTGTTAGGAACAGAATCAAAGATCAGGCAGAGAAATACAAGAATCTGTAGAAGCCAGAGAGTAACGCTACAGGCCATTGATGTTGTACCTCTAGAAAAAGA
>RSEF01000003.1:71021978-71092704 GCA_003993805.1 Himantopus leucocephalus | reverse complement strand
GAAAAGTGCCCTTTGTGTCATAGGAAAAAGGGACGCGTGCCACAGCCACGCCATCCCTCCATGCCAGGGAAAGGAGGAGAGCAAGTGGCAGGGGGGCAACTCGTACGGCATCGTCTGCGGGAGAGGGAAGTGCACAGGGAAAAGAGAAAGGTGAACGTCACAGTATGGAGGTGGCGAGAGGGGAGGAGATGAGAAAAAAGACCTACGTGCCTCAGGCTCTACCTTGGAGGTGGGTGAGTAGTGAATGCATCAAAAAAAGGTGGGTTTGGACATATCAGAAAAAGCCTTTTCTAAAAATCTAGGTTGAATTTCCCCAAAAAACTTTAATTCAGAAATTGTTCCTCGTTTTCCCAGAATGGGCAAAGCCTTTGCCCAGCCTCTCCTCTGCCTGCCGGGGCAAACCGAGGGGTAGAGCCCTGAGCCGGAGCATCTCCCGGCAGCTGTGGTGGTCCTCCTCATCATCCAGCCACAGCGCCCGTTGCTCTCGGGCAGCCTCTGCACAAACCCTCCCGCCGAGCCCAGCGGGCGGGAGCGAAGGGACGCGGGTCCTCGCAGAGCAGGTACCGGCACAGCCACAGGTCAAAGGCCACTTACTGTCCTTTCTGGAAAAAAAGAAGGAAAAAGGTTGCTGGCCTTCGTGCCGGCCGGCTTACGGCAGGGGATGGCTCAGGTTTGATCAGGAGATGGCAGCACAGTCTTGGAAAGCTCGAAAATTCCCCCCCAACTCCCCGTTAGCAAAATCCCGAGAGGCTCAAAAGCAAAGCACCACTGCAAGAATTTAAGCGGGAAAAACATGCGTGTGTCCAGTAAGTATTTGAGCTGAATTGCAAAGAATTGAAGTTAATTGCAAAGTCAATTGCAAAGAATTGAAGTTAAACCCAGTGAAATTGCTGCTGTGCATCACAGGAATCCTTAAGCCTGACGCTGGTAGCGCACCCTTCTCCCAGATGTTGCAACCTCCCACAAAAGGAAAAAAGAAAAAAGAAGGGCCAGAGATACCGCTGTAGACTTGATTGCTTCAGTGCTGCTACCAGTTTATGTGGAAGCACGCATATATCGCTGACAGGACTATAAAGCTTCAAAGACAAAACTGTGAAATTTCTCTTCCCTGTTTTCCAGTATTTCTTTTAAATGGATGAAAAAGAGGATTGAAAAATCTGCCAGGCTGATAAGCAGGGCTTTATGTCAGGCTCCCANTTTTTTTTTTTTTTTTTTTTTTTTTTTTTTTTTTTTTTTGCTATAGTTTGTACTTATTTCATTCCAAAAGAAAAAAAAAACGGCAAACCTGTAGAGAACATAAAGTACCTGTAGCAAGCCTGTTGCTAAGTCAAACAAAGCTGAGCAAAACTAAAGTCACTATATATAGGCAGGCTGTTTCTGACTTATTCCTTGATGAGCTTTCAATGGGAAGCCGCAGGCAGAGGTATTCTGTTCAAGCCATGTATTTTACTTCTCTCTTGCCCCGGACTCTCCGCCTGTTCAATCGGTGATTGCAGAATTCCCACAGACCTGCAGGTTTTGCCAGGAAAAAGCCTTGCCATTCATTAGGTGGTGCTGAAAGACCTTGCTGGAAGTGCCGTTGTGTTGACCTTGTCCGCATTTTCTAGAGCTGGTCCACCTGAGAGCTTAATGAGGGGAGATGTATTGGAAAAGCTGGTTGGAGTTAGTTTGGCACCAACTCTGGCACCCTAGACAGATTCAAGACCTTTTGGTATTCACCAAATATACAAATCAGTGCATGGAACCCCTTTTTTTGCTCTCCAACATATTCACAGATCCATCTCATTTTTTTGACACTTTATTTAGTATTGGGAACATTAAAAGAGCATAACAAATGGAAATTCAGGGTTTAGCCAGATTGTATCAATTGTTGGTATTGGAACATCAATGGAGCTCAAACAAGTTTCACTTGGCAGGACAACTGCACAAAAGCATTTGATGTTGAATCACAAGCTATTTTCAAGGTTCATATGCAAAAAAGGGTTCAAATATAAGCAAATTAAAGGCTCAATATTGATGAAATATGTTCTCGTTTCCTTTCCACTTGCCAAATATTTAACCTGGTCAGGAGACAAATTCACGTGGGATTAATTCTATGGAGCCAACCTCAGATTCCTCCTGGGTTTCCTTGAAATGAGGTATCCTTCGCTTCCTATCCTGCACGGTTTTGTAATGCAGCTGCACATTGTTGAAAAATTGCCACAATTCATGGCGGGGTGGCTGCACTTCAGCAATGAGAGAAGTTATTTGGAATACATATATCTATATTTGCATGCTTGTGAAGCTTACGTGTCTGGCTCGTTAAGCTCTAGGAAGCTCCTTGATGGACAACACCATGATACACAGTAGATGGCAATTAAGCCGTGAAGCTGAATAAAGAGAGACTGATCCTCAGCCCTGTGAATTCCAAGGAACTTTGGAGTATTTTTGTAATTCAAAAGGGTAAAGGCTCCTGTAGAGTGGAAAAACGTGTAGAAGATGAAGAAGAGGTGAAAAATCCCCTCCGCATCCAACGGCCTCTGCGTGCTGTGCGGTCTGGGGATCGCCCCTTAGGGCCAGGTGGTCCTGGGGGTCTCCTCTCTTTGCACAGTGCACCAGAGAGAGATAGGACCACGAGGAGCTGGCTGGAAGCAGCTCCTGCCACCACTCCTGCTCCGTGCCTGTGGGTGTGCCAAGGCCAGGCACTGGTGGGCAGAGGGGGAAGCGTGAACTGGTGTTACAGTCATTCTGCCAAGGTTTGAGGCTTGCTTGCCTCCTTCTTTCTTCTGCCATGTGATAGAGAGGGAGCGTTTGGCCTGGCAGTATAAACACCTTCTGTTTTGGAGCAGGATGACAAAAGGGAAGAAGAAGCAGAGACTATGGCTGTAATCTCAGTGCTCCAGTCTTTCCCAGGAGCTGAAGCACGTGCCCGCACAGGTACCTCAGGAGGATGCTTCTCAGTGGCTCCAAAGGGCTCAGTAGAGCCTGAATGACTTTTGCTCCTGCACATATAGGTGTGATGACTGGGAGAGGGAAGAGCTGGGGCTCATTCAGATCCATGCTGGATTAACTGAACACCCATATCTGCAAACCAAACTCACAACCCCCGTAGACTACGACATAGGAACACGAGCAACAGATTTGCTCAGAAACCAGCTAATTGGGAACTGAAAAAAATCTCTCCTTGCAACACGTAGTGCCTGCCACAGTAACGTGCTCATCTGTGCTCATTTGGTCCTTAAAGAAATGTCTCGTTGCCTCCCAGATGCACCCATTCTGTAAGCGCTTTTGGTGCCCTTATGCCTCCACAGGTCCTGAGAAAATCATGGAACAGAAGCCCACGCTTTTTCCATCTTGTTATTTAAACACAAATGGTGTGTCCAGGAGCGTTTTTAAGCTGAAGTGATGAAGCCCTCCTCCAGAGGGAGGCCAGAGGGAGGTGGACACAAAGGTCTGACAACGCTCCTGACCGTACCCCCTCTCCACGGCACTGGATGCAGAGCAGACCCTTTGAACGGCACTGGGTTGGTCCTTGGGCTGGGGAGCGGCAGCGTAGCCTCACTAGCCATCGGCACGGAAGCTGGGAATGGAAAACAATTTCGACATTGGCAGCCTGGAGTCCTGCCCTTCGCAAACACATTTGATGTTCATACATGGTCTCTTGGCTGCTGCTGCTGGGGACCATCTGTTGGGATGGCTTCGTGCCTGATCAAATGGTGGTATGCCAGTTTCACTGGGACATGAAATAGATGCCAAACAAAACGCGTCTGGTTTTACTTCTATTACTCTGAATTCAAAGCACATGCTAATACTAATCCCCCTTTTAACACTGTTGTGGTGCCAGTTAAACCTTCATTTTTTCCCACTATCTGCCGGATTTCTACCACGTATTTAGGCGCTTAACGAAATCCAGCAGAAATCGGCGCCGTTGATTTCACACAAACAGGGCAGTGTTTGCAGGGGTTTGGTGAGAAGTGTTAGCGCTAACGACAGAGGTGTATGTGTGAGACTTTCCTATACACGTAACACAGGATCCTTGAAGGAGCTGGACTAGGACATTTCTTTAAAAGTTGCTCTGGAAACCACATCCAACTATCATAGAATTTTCTCCTTGATGGAAATGTGACTTAACAATTTAAAAATGCTATGGTAAACTAGGCATAGTTGGTTTTTTTTAAAAAAAGCCTCTACTAAATGTGCAAAGGCTTTGAGCATTATGAGAATACTAACCTGGGATGCTCTAAAGACATTTTCTTTTCACTGTGCTATGAGTTCACCATAGCTCCAACCTTGATCTATAGTAAAATCTTCCATGCTGTGGCTGGCTTTGCCGTCTGGGTTTATATGACTAACTCCCTGTGAATGTTCCACATTCGGAGAAGTGTGTTCCTGACCTCAGCCAAGATGAATATTATTGTCAAAACTGCCATCGTTACAGCTACTGTGGGTTTTCAGATTCCTCTAGCGTTTGTGGGGAAAATCCATCTGCTACAGATGGTCCCTTGGATGATGGATTTTCTCCTCTACTCCCATAGCAGATCAGGAAAGCCTAAAGGAGCATCACCTGATGGGCTTCCCTTTGTTCTTTGTCCTTCTTCTGCTTTGCAGTGCTAAGAGGTTGGACATCATGGACATCTCCTGCCACCTCCTCCGTCTGCCCCCAGGGGGGCAGATGACAAAACCCTGTGTCTGGCCTGCCCTGGCCGGATCCCCACTGTGTGCAGAATGGACTGGATCCAGATGTGCCAACTGAGGTTCCTGGTTTTAGGAAGGGCTGGGACTGGACTGCTTGGTCAAGTATTTAATTCCTCAGCTCCTGGATTCAGAATTATTTAAATCACTTCATTTTGTTAACGATGCAACAGATGCCAGGGTTATTATAATTTAATAACCTTAATTAAATTTTTAACCACTTTGCTTACATTGCCTTCTTGTATATTCCTAAAGTAAAAGTTACTATGGAAATCTAGAAAAAAAATAACAGTTAAGGAAAGTTGGGGAATGTGAAAATTAGTTTCTGTTTGGTGTAGCATTGTACTACCAAAAAAANAAAAAAAAAAAAAAAAAAAAGAAAAAGAGAATTATTTGAATCTCCCAAGTAAATATGGCAGGGCCAGGAGTATAGGCCAACTGGTGGCATGTGGACTGGCCATAAAATTAAAAATAAACTTAAGAGTAAATGTGCAGCTAAATGCAGACTGTGGGGATAGGATGTGAACTTCAGCTATTTCCTGGAGCTAGCGTGGTTCCAAAGTTTAACAGCTTTAGCCTTTGGAGACCCGGAGGCGTGCATACTTGTTTTCAGTTTCTCCTCCTTTCATCTCCCCCCACTCGGAGCCCTACCACCTCCCAGCTGCCCTGCTTGCTCCATCCCTCCCTGCAGAAGGACACTCCGCTCACCCTCTAACGAACGTTCTGCATGGTGCAGAGCATCCACACACAGCAACAGTGCCTCCCATACTGTCCTCATGTCCTCCCACCCGCTCCCGCAGGATGGGGGCCTGGATTCCCATTTTGCCCTCAAGACCATCCAGGGAGATGAGCGACTGCCAGCTGCTCTCTGGGCATGCTGGCTCATACCTAACAATTAAGCTTTTTATAATGAGTTTCAGTCTTGAACTTTCTTTTTTTTATGATTTTTTTTTTTGGTTAAAACAACAATAGAGGTAATGGGGAAGGGTTAATGGAAGAGCTAGCACATCCTTATCTCACAGGGGCTCTGTGATAGTGAGGAGATATTTTCAGGCATAAATTTGTTATTAGGGGATATACTACAAAGCTCAAAAGTATCTCACTAAGCCCAGCTTGAGCTTTGTGTTCTTTTTGCTTGTGACTCTCGTGCCTGCATAGACTCAAGGCCAAACTCAATTTAGGAATGTGTTTCTAAAACGTGTCTTGACATCGCTCTCATTTATGGTAGAACTTTAATTTCGTGCTCATTTCTCCTAATATCGTATTATAGTTTTCTTTGTTTAAATAGAAATGCATGTAAAAACAAATTCTGGTGTAACTCCTTGAACATCTTGAAAAATTTTCATCATTCAAATTACATTGTTGCAGTAGTGCCTATCTCCTAACCCAAATCTCCAAGATATGTGTGTCCCCCACTTCTCCCTATTTGTCAGTGGCACTCAGCAAGGTCCTTTCCACTAAAATCTTTTCTCCCCTTGCTGCCTGCTAAATCCTTCCATTGCAAAGTAGCAGACAAAATAGTAGAATAGGTAAATAACAGAAGAAAATCGGGGCACATTTTCATGAACTTTCAAGAAATTTGTTTACACATTTGAAAGATGTGTACACATAAACCTTATTCATTATAGTTCTTGGTTTTGCCTAAAAGAAAATGTGTTGAATAGAGTCGAAGAATGGCAGAACAATGTAAACCACAAACACAACAGTGGAGGCTTTCTTATAGGAGGCAGAGAGAAAAAAATTGGAGATAATGGAATTAAGGACTTTGGATTTCTACATGCAAATACTTGTGCTTTGATTATCTATGCTACAGCCACAGGTGTCATGAGATGCACATTATATTTACTGTCTTTCAAGGTAAATTCAAGACGTGCTTTCACCGTGCAATGCCTCTAATTGACAACACAGCTAAATTTATCTTAACGCAAAATCCATAGTAACGTACGTTCTTTCCCTAGCCCTTCATATCACTCCTCCTCCCACACCAAAAAGAAACTTATTATCAAGAAAGGAATGATAACAGGAAATAAACATTTAACCATAGTCCCTTTTCAAAAAGTGTTCATAGCATTCTTACCTCCTTAACATCTTTCCTGAAATGAATCATAAGAAAGTCCATTGCACATCCCTGCATGAACCAAAATGAAGAATTAAGTGTGGAGTCATCATACAGCAGCTAATAAACTGTAGGTTAAAGCTCCCATGGCGTAGCAGGGTGAGACACTATGGCAACCTTATTATACAACATTTTCTATTACAGTATTTATAATTAGTTCCCTACTAATTTACAGGTGAACAAACTTATACTACCTATAGGTATAGGTATAGGTATAGGCATAGGCATAGGCATAGGCATAGGTATAGGTATAGGTATAGGTATAGGTATATTCACATCAAACACGTGATGTTTGTGCTTTCTTCTTTCGCACAGAGTATGTTAGCAGAGTGCTGTTGTACCTAAGCAAATGTTTCTTTGTGACAAAACTTCACTGCTACATAATTGTAATTCATTGAAAATGTATTGGCCATTGCAAAAGGCTTAATTCTGGGTAGCAACAAGCAACATCTTCTAGAGATGAAACCTCAGTGGACAAGATCTACAAAGAGGTAGAAGAGAATTTAAGGTGCTCCTATAACACTATGTTATTTAACTATAGAGCCTTAAGGTCCCATTAAGAACTAGGGTGAAAAACATGAAAAAAACCCCATGAAAAAAACAGCGCCTGCTTTACGTGGTTTGCAATCCACCTCTGTACCGATTTTCCATACACGCTATCTTCCAATACCGTTTTAGTACAAATGTGGTAAATAGCATACCCTCACAGCAGATAGCAGAAAATCACCAGGATGAATAGGCACATATGGTATTTGTAAGTGTTCCTAAGAATTCTACTTATATGAAGGATTTTCTGGTTCCCCCAGAAACCAGAAAATAACTTCCTCTCCGTGCTGTAAGTCAGAGACTCACACAAGGAACTTGGGAGAGGAAAATGCCAAATGTTGGTTTCTCTTTTTCTTTTTCTCTGGCAGTGAAGACTTAATTACAGACAGATTTTTCCGTGTGATGCCTTTATGTTTGCATACCTATAGCATGCAGCTACTCTACCAGTGACCCCTTCAGGTCCATCACTGCTTTGAGCTTACAAAACTATCAATCCTGCAAATGATCTACCAAACTGACGCCTGAGGGGAAATCCCTCAGCGTGCTTAAGCCCATGTGGTAGTAAGTGAAGCAGTTCTCAAAACAAAGGGGCTGGAAGTAATCCTATATTTGGACTACTGGTCGGAGTTTCATCACATGAAGTAACCCTTCATCAGTACAATCAGTCTTCAAAATGTTTCAACAGCTGGGGCTAGTTGTCACTTCCAGAAGAACGTTATCACCTGTTAAGGAAATAGGACATTTGGGGACACGCTTCACTAGCAGTTTAGGGAGATCTTTCTTCCCAGAACTGAAGGGGGGGTAAAAACACCAGAGTAAGATTTTTTGAGCTGTATCACCCAGCATGCAAAACTTACAAAAAATATTTTGTAAGTGAATTATTTGAGGAAGCGTTCCTCTGAAGCGACCTCTTCTGTTACAGTCCTTTCAAGAGCAGCCTGTGAAAACAGCAGCTTTGCCGAGCGTGTTAATAATACTGGTTTGTACACTGCAAACTCTTTCACAGGTCACCAGTGAAGATGGAGTTCATTAAAAAATGATTTAAGTTCTTCTACAGTCTGAGTTATACTGGGGGAAATCCAATGTAAGCCAATGACTTCATGTTATCAATTAAAAACTAAAATTGCATGAACAATCTTAACTCTGCTTCATTGTCCATACGCATTGTGACACAGCCTTGAAGTACATCACCATGTGCTGCTACAACCCCACCCCAACATGTGTTTCAGCTGATGAAGGGACATTTAAAATACTCAACTTCGTACGTAGCATGGCCTTTTTTGTAGTATACTGCAAATTACAGTTCCCCAGCACAGGATTCATCTCATTCATGGTCAAGAAACCCTAATTATTTATCCTCTGTAGGCATCTTGCTCTGCTTCCTCCAAAGTGCGATCCATCTGACCTATTTTAGACAACCGCTCAGGGTGAGATGTGTCTCTTGATTTAGAGACCTGCATTTAATGTGAGATGATTGAGACAGTACCCTTAGTTTCCACATCAAATACTAACGTGGTCTAGGATGATCAAATATCTCCTTTTTTCTTTTTTTTTTTTTTTTGCAAGACCTTCAGAGTTCCTTTTCTAGAAAAACACAGTCTCCTGAACATTATTTCTGAGAGTTTAGGGCTATCTATAACGTTATTAGGTTCAGTGAAGAAGGGAAATGGGTGAAAAGAAGATACCAGACTTGAACAAGAAAGCTGATTAAATGTTCCATGTTCCATGTAAATGATTAGATGTTTTCTGAACACTAATACTTGCTGTCATTTATTCTCAAACCTGAATCACTTGCCATAGCTTACTACTTTGGTAAAAAACGGTGCTCAGTTTTTTTGGCTAACATTACAGTTTCTGATTAAAACATCTTCAAATGCAGGATGGGACCGGCACTCACGCCCAGATCTGGGTCCAAGTGCACTATGTAAGGCCTCACACACTAAAAATGAACTGAATTGACTCCCCTCCAAAAAGATTGCAAATTTCTGGATTCCTTCAACTGAAGTCACTCCAGAGTTTGTTCACTACTTCTTTAACTGAGTTAAAACAAACTTTTTAGTCTGACTATTGATTGACATTTCTTTCTCTTTTTTTCTCCTTAGTTGTCTAACCATTGAACTGCGGTAATGTTCTGGGTATGTATGACTGGGTTTTATTTAATCACACACATTTTTCAGGCGCTATTCAGGGAAAGAGGAAGAATGTCTTTTGTTATGGTACATGAATTTTGGGTGTGTAGCATCTACTCCTTGCTCTGTCAGAGGCTTCCTGGGGAGACTGTCTGAAGTCCCTCAGGGTCATCTGTACCAAACTGTGGTCCTCAGTCAGGTCTTTGTCTCCTCTGTGCTTCCTTGGGGGACCCAGGAAAGGGACAGGCACGTCCCCAAGGGTGAGCCCAGCCTGCAGCAGGATGAGTCTCCCTTGGAGGATGCCCCTTTCTCACTGTCTGCATGAGCAGCTTCCCATGTGTAAATATGAGTTGGGATTCTCCCTTTCCAGTTAGCCTGGAAGTTCACAATTGCAAAGGCTGTCTTTTACTGCCAANTTTCTTTCTCTTTTTTTCTCCTTAGTTGTCTAACCATTGAACTGCGGTAATGTTCTGGGTATGTATGACTGGGTTTTATTTAATCACACACATTTTTCAGGCGCTATTCAGGGAAAGAGGAAGAATGTCTTTTGTTATGGTACATGAATTTTGGGTGTGTAGCATCTACTCCTTGCTCTGTCAGAGGCTTCCTGGGGAGACTGTCTGAAGTCCCTCAGGGTCATCTGTACCAAACTGTGGTCCTCAGTCAGGTCTTTGTCTCCTCTGTGCTTCCTTGGGGGACCCAGGAAAGGGACAGGCATGTCCCCAAGGGTGAGCCCAGCCTGCAGCAGGATGAGTCTCCCTTGGAGGATGCCCCTTTCTCACTGTCTGCATGAGCAGCTTCCCATGTGTAAATATGAGTAGGGATTCTCCCTTTCCAGTTAGCCTGGAAGTTCACAATTGCAAAGGCTGTCTTTTACTGCCAATCTTATTCTTTGCATGTATAACAGGTCTCTGTTCTTGGTACATCTATGTTACCGTACTCATCACTTTCGTATTGTACATCGTTATCAACATTGTCTACTAGCACTTGTATAAAAATATTTGTGCAATGTTTCACCTTTCCACTCATTTATCTTTTACACTGAGAGGTAAATAGCATTGCTTTATTTCATATATTTGTCCTTCCCCTAATCTATTTATTGAGCGATATGAGCTAGAAAATGTGAAGAAGTACCATGTGATTCAGCAGTGAAAGTATATTCTGATCGCTATGGTGGCTGATGGATCATGAACCCCCTCGCCTCCAGCACACGCCTCCCAACCTGAGCTGAGCCATGGGCACTGGAGTGGTGCACGCCAAATCCGCCACCAGGCATTACAGGCATTTCTCTCATTGGTGGTAAATATCTGGGAAATCTCTCTGCATTTTTGGCACTGTAAATCTTATGCTCAGCTATAACTTAGGGATAAATTATGGTACATCCAGCTGCCATTAGTTTCAAATTAGCAGCATCATTTAGATTTCTTTTTGTATAAATATTATTAAAGCTACAGATTCCAAAAGTTAGGACGTATATTAACAGAGTGTGCTCACTAATCCTGGGAAGATCATGCCTTCTGTTCCATGCGATTTAGGCTTGTCTCCGATTCAAACAGATTTGTGGTGTGAAATGTTGAACAGTGCTGCTGGTGACTCGTTATTCACAATGGCCAATGCTGATACCTCATTTTTCGTGTCCTCACACAGTCTCGATTGCACTGGAAACTGCTCCTTTGAAAACAAAGCAACAAGTGAAAAAAGCCACAGTGTTTTCTTCCATGGTTAGTTGCCAATAGTTGGCAAAATAAAAGCCTGGACTGAGAAATGAAGGCCTTTTCTGTTCTGATCCCTCGCCATACCAAAGGGGACTCATGACCTGCAGTACGAGCGGGTGGATTCAGACGTAATCCAGCTACTTGTGCCCTTCACCCTGCTGCAGCCCTTGAGGCAGGGCTAGAGTAGAGCCCAGTGACAGGACACTGACACTGTTTTCTGGTGGCCACCGTCAAAAAACATTTAATTTATATTCTTTGCCATACACGTACAGCAAGTTCCTTGGCCCCTGTCAAGACTCTGGAAGGGAGAGCCAAGTCATGTCCCTTGGCTTGACTCATCCTTGGCAGACGTTCAAGCTTTCAGCTTGCCTTGGAGTAGATGATATTCACTTACAGCTATCATTTGTAAATGTTCGGCCTTCAGAAGATAGTTAATGGTCTCTGCTGTTTTATATTGGTCCTGTTTGAAGCTGCTGGGTTTGAAGCCTGAGCACTTTCCATCTTCATAGAGGTGGTAACTGGGGACATCTACGGGTTCTGCGGCACATCAGACTGAATGAAAACATATTTCTCATAATAAGACTTCTCTAAATTACTTTTCTATTTTCTTAAGAATGAGAGAGACAACCTAATGCTTTAGAAAAGAATTAATAATGTTGATTTGTGCTGCATAAAATCATCCTTCAAGATGTAAATGATCAGACGTTGACAGTCACTCATCTCAGGTACCAAGCCAGCCAGATATAAGTCAGCAGATGTATCCCTGTTAGCGCTAAACGGAGACGAAGGCAACATATGCTACCTCTCAGCAGGGCTTATTAGACCATGCTCAACAGCATGTTGACATAGTTACATGGTATCCCAACTTCTCCTGGCCTGCAACTGCTTCACCCATTGCAAAGGCAAAGGAGCAGGCAACTGCACAAAAGCTGGCAGACATGCCTCCACTCTAAGACACTGGGTTTGTGGAAGACTTTTAAAAGCATCAGGGGGAGCTGAAAACTCTGTTGTCCTTTTGAAAAGCCTCCCTCTTGATCAGCACACCAGTCCCTGTGCTGTGGCTCTCGAGCCACCTGCGTAGCAGACCATCTGTTTGTACTGTACAGAGGCTGTTGCGGTTGCACATGTGCACCAAGTATATACACTGGACATCAGGAGATCCCTTACGTAGAGAGGTAATCATACCGTTCAACTAGCAAAGAATAGCTATAGGAAGTAAACTGAATGAAAGCTGCACTTTTATCCACCTTCTCCCTTCCCGCTCCCCCCATCAGTGCCCCAGGCTTGTTGCGTGCTGCTTTATGATGGTGCTTACACTAATATTGCTTTTCATATGTAGGCAGCACCTTGTGGGTGCCTGCTGTGGCTTTCAATGCACAAATAATAAATTACGGTTTCAATTTTTAAATCAAAATGATTTTTTAAATTTATCATTTTAGCCAAGTCTCATCTTGCAGCAGTGACTGCCCAAAGAGCTGTCTTGCATCAAACTGTTCAAAGACACACATAATCTGAAACTAAAATAAGGATATTGTGTATGTTTGACCTGGTAACGATTGATAATTTTAATTAATGTCTTCAGCAATTTATGGAAGGGCATTTTAAGTAATGCAGAATACAAAGAAGGTCGTTCCAGTACTCTTTTGGAGACTTGATCATATTCAGCAAGTTGTACATTTCATTTTAAAAAAAGTCTAGCTTTTATGGTTTCAGAACAAATCTGCAAAACACATATCTGTGTTGCTTTGTTTAAAATTACAGCTAGCAAGCCAAAAATACATGTTCCAACTGACTAGTCCTATGGGAAACTAACTCTGAGATCCAAGTGCTAGCAATGCAATGGTGACTGTCATTGCAACTGCCTCAGGTGACACTGGCCTGTACACAGGCCTAGATAAAATGAAAAAAAATCTCTTAAAATTATCTATATTCTTCCAAATATTTCTGGACTGTTCTTGACCAGTGACTGGTTCTGTTTGAAATACACCATTTGCAGAGTCTGCCTGTGAAGACTATTCCAGCGACTAACAGATGCGCTTTTCCATAAAGTTTATATTTTCCAGTCTAGTTTTTCCCATGTATTAATTTTTTCAGTTACTCCAAGGCTCTAGTAAGCTGCCAGAGAAAATAACAGCAGAAGTTCTGCAAGATGGAGAATGGAGAATGAAAGAAAAGGAGACGGGGAGAGTTACTGCTTGTAAGAAGGAGTAAGTAAAGGAAAGATTTTTTGGTGCAGGCAGCAGCCAAGTGTGCCATACTTATTGTTCTGTCACCTTTTCTTTGTGAGTCATGAGTTGTTTTCTTTCTAGAGCTTCATTTCGTTTACCTCAACAGTGAGAACAAGCAGAAGGTCTGGGATAATTTGACTCATAGAGCAATTAGGCACGTTCATGCAGGATTTCCCTGTGTCAGTGGGCATCGAGGCAATCAAGACCCAGCTGCAGTTAGTTGCCAAGTCAAGCTTTTGGACAGAAAGGACCACTCAGCTCCACCAGTGGTTGTATCTACAGGGACAACAAGTAGCCAGGACTTGGACCACCTCATCATGCCTTGCTTGCCTGAACAGCAGTCACAGAAAACAGCTTATTCTTAACCCAGACTCATTCTTTCACAGTTTCTTTCTTTCCTGGGTGCCTGTAATTTCAAAATTCTTTGTTTATTTTTGAGTCTTTGAACTTTTACAAGACTAATAAAGCAGTAAGATAAAAGGCAGGAAAAATGGTGTCTTTATATACTACAATATCACAAACCACCTTAATGAACTTGATGCACAACGAGATGTTAGATTGGCTCTGCTTACTCCTATAGGTCAGGTGCAATCATTAAAATGCACACCCTTATAGACCCAGTCTTCAGTTTTAGCCTATCCACCAAATCCCATCGGTTTGATATACTTCTATGACACTTACGATGACTTCCAAAAGGAGCAGTCAGGGCAAAAGCCTAACTGTTGAGATAGTGAATGTAGTGTTCCTCAAACTTATGAAAACGTAGCGTCTAAAGGCAGATGAAATGACAGTGACCTGAAATAACAGGAAGCTGGCCTCAGTTATATATCTGGCAGGGGCTGAGGGTGATGGAAGCTTGTGAGCTGTATCCAAAACCATGAAATATAGCCCTGCCCCTGAATGAACTGGAAGGCATATTTCACCCCTACAACAAATCAAGGTTCAAGCACCACTGGTCTTTGGGACCTCTGTTCAGTCCTTGATCAGATCCAAACGCAGAAGCTTTGGAGTGATCTTTGGACTCTACTGCTGAATTTCACTGGCACCTAAGTCTTCCCATCTCTTCAGCCATGGGCTTTCCCCAACGCATTCACCAGCATTCATATTTCCCTTGTGAACAATGGGAATAAGAGAGAAAAGTAAACTGTTGCATTAACTCAAACCCTTTCCTGGGAGTCTGGAAGGCAGTGCTGGAGAATACAAGCTTTTGCAACCCTTTTCTGTTTGCCTTGGAATATGCAATGTTTTGTGAAATCTGTTCTGCACAATGGTTAGCAAGGGGTAACAGGAAATCTCTAGGAAAAAAAAAAAGAAAGGTGTAAACTAAAACCAGAGCCAGGTAAGAAAAAAAATTACTTGAATCTAGGAATCTCTGAATTCTTCCATCAGAGAGGGGAAAAAGCAAATTAATTCTCTGTATGGAAAAAATGTGTGTCCTGATGTTTTATGGGGCATATTTCAGAGATTCACAGGGTATACCTGCAGATCCCTGCATCCAGTTCAGACGCAGTGGCAGCAGTAACAGGGCTTAGTCTCGCTCTGTCCAGCACCTGCTCCCAGTTTCCTTAGTGAGGAATTACAACTTTGCAGAAGGATCATCAAGGGAGACAGTATGCAGTAAAGGTTTGTTCATTTTCATAAAGCCTAAGGAAGCTTGATGGGAAAAATGCAAATACAGACAAATACAGTCTGACAGGTACACTGAGTCAAAAGGTCTCTGCTCAAAATTATCCACAATTCTTCTAATTGAACACTTATAAGAAGTTCTGGCTGGGCCTCTCTGCATTCAGACGCATCACATACACCACAACCTCATGGATTCATGAGATGCAGAGGCCACCCTAGACGCTGGCTCTCCCCCTGAAGGACAGTTTTGTTGCCCCTGATCCCCTGTCTGTGTGTCCTGCCCCGTCCTGTGTATTGGTTCAGTAAGCCACATCACTTCATTCATCATCTGCTTTGCTCTTCTTCACTGCCAGCTTCCAGCCCCAGCTTCCAGCCTCAGCCTGGCCGTGCAAGAGCTGGGTACCAGCGACCGGGGAGAGGACGTGTAACCTGGAGCAGAGAGGAGGACAGCTGGCCTCTTTCTCCACCAGCATCTCATAGCATAAGTTGTTAGTGAAACTGCACCGCAGAACTACCTGTTATAACATGACATGGGGAACTGATCACTTCGTGCTCAGAAAGAGAAGACTCTTAACAGGACTGAGCTGTTGCTGCTCACAGCAGTGTGTTCATGGCAGGGTCTCCAGTTAAAATTGCTAACGATCATTGCCAGTGGCACAGCTGGAGGTGGGTATTGCATGAACACCCAAGAGGATGGGGGTGAGACACCAAGATGACTGTGACTATACCTTCTGGAAAGTCTTCTCAACAGAACTGTTGTATTTCCACGTTTGCATTTGAAAGATCTTGTGCGTGCTCACATTTTAAGCGTAAGCAGAGTCAGTGCACTAAGGTGTGAGAGATTTACAGTCCGCATTCAAAATTTTAGTCTTCCCGTTTTTTAAAATGGAAAGTGGTCGTTGCATAAGCACTGTAACCATATATTACCAAAAAAAAATCTCTCTGATGTCTGAGATAGCCTGAGTATAGTTCGACTAGGTATTGTGCTTTAAGAAAGCACAAAGGGTCTTTCAAGTATTTCATTATTTAAAGATGATTCCAATTTATGAAAGTGGGGCTGTATTGTTAATTACACATATTTTGTGTGTGTGCAGATATGGAATTACATGCGATTTCTGTCTGACCGTGTTTTGATACACAACACACAGATTGAACTTTCAGCCTTCAACTTACAATCTTTCCTAACAGTCATATAAAAAATATACAAGCATTGAACCTGGCCACCTTTGAACTGCAAATGTTATTGTGGTGATTCAGATTTTCCTTTGAAAATGCTGAAAGAAGATCATACTCCAGCAGGAAAAAGATAAGACTCAGTATTTTTCCTGTCGGTCTTCACAGCACTCACATATTTGTTTCTGTATTGGTAGTGATTCATATCACAAATGCCTTTGTCCATTTCTCTCTTTCTGCCACAATAGCCCAAGTAATTAACTAAGTGAAGAGGCTGTCAATTAAACACTGATACTAATCTTGGCATAAAAGCTCCCTTAAGAAACACTGAGTTGGAACATATTTTACAGCGTCACCACTGCCTTCATTCAGCTCACTTCTCGGACAATTAAGTGCTTCAAATGTTTGTGTGTCATCCAGGCAACATTAGTAGCATGAACGACCTCTGCTATAGATACAGTCCCTGCAAAGAATGCCTGGGGAATACAATGCCTATTGTGCCAGCAAGGCTGATTTTATCAAGCAAGGGACATTATATAGTTAATTAATGCCAAGATCTTTAATGATAAGATTGTCAAGGACAATTAAGAAGATGATTATAAGTGTCCTTGGTAACAAGAATGCAATACTGATTTTAGCTTACTTTCACTAAGTGTGGCTTAAAGGTCAGTTTCTCTGAAGTGTGAATACTTAAGCATTCTTTGGATAGATGTCATTATACATTAATCTCAGGAGGAAAACACATTTTTCTAATCTATCTGTGCAGCAAATGAAAATTAATGTGAAACTCTTGCTAAGATATTAAGGTAACATATTTCAACGAGAAATATCTACCCAGAGTCGCATCCTCAACAACAGCTCTGGGCTCATGCTCTGAGATGAAGTCAATGGAAAGACTCGCTCCAGCTTCGTCTCACCTGGTTCAGGACCGTGACCATGCAGTCGGTAGATGAACAGGCCCTCCTCAGTCAGCCCACCCAGGCTCAGTCAGCTTCTCCTGTTTCTCACCTGACGAATATCGGATCCAGCTTCACTGTGTCTCGCTCATGCACTAAAACCAAGCTCAAATGGCTCTTGGCATAAAAATCCCTCTCTGAACTGGATAAGCTCACAGAAGAAAAGTGATGGATACTGGTAGCACAGGTTGCACCTTGAATGTCAAAATGAAGAGATTACTTAATTTGTCCGTTAGAACTGGAGAAGGGCATGCTGCAAGAGGATGTTTCAGCCTTCTACAAAGACATCGTCAATGCAGGGCACTTTATGATTTCAAGTTTTAAGTAATTACATTAAAGATGGATCTAGTGTTGCGTGTATGTTTAGGGAGGAACAAATCCTACTATATCCGTCCATAATCCCCCCAACTTCTAATGGACATTTTATGATACTAATAATGAAGCACGCACAGCTTTTGTAAAAGGAATAAGCAAGAGAGTTTTCTTACCACACTATCCCTTACAGGTTAATTCAGTATTTGGTTTCTTTCTAATGGGCAAAGCATTAATCACTGACTTAAAAATAAAATATAAAGAAAACATATTTGCCAAGGTGGCAATATTGTGATCTAGTATTCTTTTATGTGGTGGGAGCAGACTAGAGCAGAGATTGGTGTACCTGAAACTTGAATCTTCCAAAAGCTTTTAGCTATTGCTAGCACACTTGGAAATCAGTTTTAAGTAGGAATTGTTTGAGGAATGGATGACCAATAGATACAATTCCACAGATGTGAAAAAAAAAAATTGCTTGGAAAAATCCATCCTAGTTAAAAATAGATATAAACATTTTTTTAAATGACAACAGTTATAAGGAGGGGAGAAAAGGAAACCTTTCAGCTATAAAATGTAATACACGATTTACATTCAGAGAAATGAAAGGAATATCTAAAATATCGGTAGCCGTTTCATTAAAACTAAAGATAAAAAAAATATACAATAGATAAATCCACACCAGGCATCAGGTTAATATAGAAACAGATGGTATAATTAGAAATGGGGTACAGAAAAAATAAAGAGATTTAAGAGAGGCTACTGTGACACCTTTAGAACAAATAATTCTATATGGAGCTATAAATGGAAGAAGCAGCTCATTGTCTGGGAAAAAAATGAACATTAGGAAAACATTCATTAAAATTAATTATTTCCAAAATCAACAGGTTCAAACTTGCATCAAAAATCCTGAAAGATAAGCTAAGGAGCTCTTCAGATCAGAAATTTTTTTTAAGCACTCAGTAATAAACTAAGAAGATAACAAAGGGAAGAAAACTGACTTTTTTTTAAAGAAAGGGGAAATGACTAAAGAAGTTGACCTAGGGAAACTTGTGCCAGTTACCTGGTGTCTATCCTGAGCAAAATGATGGAAGTCTGTTGAAGACTACAAAGAAAGAAACATGTTCAAGTCTACCAAGACTAAGAAACTACAACCTACAAAAATGTGGTGAAAGGTAATCAGCACGTTTGTGGAACGTTGGTTCTTTTAAATACAAAAAGCACAAAGACTACACATTAGGTCAATAAATGCAACTATTTTCTGTTAGTAAAACTTGGATTTATCCCAGGTATCTAATACAGCAGCAAATGCCGTATTGATTTTAAAACCCAGGTTCACTCTGAACCAGGGACATGTTCTGTTTCCCAGTGCCTGGTTTAGTGGGTTGGGAAGCCTGGCCAACACTGTAATGCGCAAAATAGGATATAACAATAGCATGTGACCTTGAAAGCTGCTTACATACAACCTTGTTCAGTCACCCCAGAGAAAGTATAATCTTTTTTTTAAAGGGTTTTCCAGAAGAATCAAGATCTGGCCCTTCCTTTCAGCACAAAAATGCATTTCAAACAGTGTAGAAGAAGACTGCAGTTCTGCAATGTAATCAGATCACATAAAATATCTTTTATTTTGATTTATTTCATAGTTAACTATTTCCACTTCATCTGAGACAATTGGTCTCCAGATTTTAGCCCCCACAACATAAACACATTCACTGGAGCATGCCTGTCAGTCTGTAAGCTGCTACACACTGAGACGTTGTTTCTGCACCTATTTTTACTTTGGAGAGGTGATCCCCAGTCACGCACTCAGAGCGTGGTGGAAGCCGAGAGCTCGCCCTGTTCTCCCCAGGCATTTGCTGAACACATGACCACACACAAGCCCGCAGCTGCATCCCACCATCAGAAGACATCTGCTTTGCTTAAGGATGTGAAAAGCTGGAAGCTACCAAAGGGCTCCGTACACAAACATCCCATGTACCCCATTTGACAGACTCCTTTTCCCTTTTTTCCCTTTTGTTATCTCATACAGCAGATTCACTTCATCTCTCTGTCAGGTCCTAAGCTGGTGGGCAGGAAGGCTTGATAGAAAAATGTGTTTTAGGTGAACCCAGGTTCTACATCTGAGGGCAATAACAGAGCTAGGAGGTGTCAAAAGCCAAAATGGGAGTATAATATCGATAAACATGCATTACAGTTGCCTCTACTTTTTCTTTCCTTCTCTCTCTTCCCCTCTCCAATTATTATTTCCATTTGGCCCTGATCTTTGCGCTGCTCATCTCCACACCAAATGCTCTGAAGACTACTTAAAGCCTTCTGTGAAAAAAANCTTCCCCTCTCCAATTATTATTTCCATTTGGCCCTGATCTTTGCTCTGCTCATCTCCACACCAAATGCTCTGAAGACTACTTAAAGCTTTCTGTGAAAAAAGNTGAAGACTACTTAAAGCCTTCTGTGAAAAAAGTTGATTCATAATCTCATTTTCAAGGCAGCAAATGTTTGTGTCACTACATGTGCCAGCACAGCTGCCAGAGAGCATCCCCTTCGCAGCCATACCACAATGTGCACCACCGAGAAGAGACTCAAAGAGAGAAAATAAATAATATTGCAGCTCACTGGCCAGTGACACTCACCACCACAGGGGCCAAATTCTCTGCCGCTTTACTTCCATGCTCGAGCATGTTTCTGAGCGGAGGTGGGACTTAGTGAGCAAAAGGCTGAGCCTGGAAGCACAGCCACTTACCCACTTCCCACCAGAAGCTAGGTGTATACTAGCAGCTTCAGAGCCCACCCTTCAATTTACTCTGCACACTCGGAAAATTGAGAGGTTTGTCTGTATGTGAGAAATATACAGATATGTCGAAGCACCAACAGTAGAAAAAAAATACACCGATGCTTTTTTGCTGCACAGAAATAAATCTGTTTGCAGGAAGGTGGAAGAAGAGTAGTGAATAAAATCAAAAGTGCTAGGTTTTTGCACAACATTTCATGTTTGGCATCAAAGCTATTTTGCCGTCAAGTATATATGTACAAGCAGCAGCTGCTGCTCAGCAAGTCTGTTATTCTTAACTACCTTATAATTTCTGTATTATTAATCAATCCCATTGCATGCTAAATTGCAAAGAAATTGTGGTTCCGATTGTCCATTGACACACAACAGTTTTATTCAGCAGGCTGCCTTCCTGGCAAACCGGTGCATTGCTTTTGCTGGCTCAGAAACTTGAACACGTACCCTTTCTGATGCTGACAGATTCCATCTGCTCCCCTTTAATTAACATCTAATATGTAAACCATCTAATACATGTAACACTGCATAACAAGGGATTAAGAAATAGAAGGTAACCCCTCATCACGAAGCTGTGTCATCTCTTAGGATCTCATTACGAACGGTAAACAGTACCAAAACGAAATGAGAACTAGACACTAGCAGAAACAGCAACATGTAGGTACTCTCACTGCAGCAAGTATAAACATATATGAACACAGAGACAAAATAGAAGGTGTAACAGCTTCCATACATGGATTCACATAGGTACTGCTCCAGCTCAGACATCAGCTGATTTAATGCAATTACAAGGAAGAATGGGATCTACTAATTTGTGTTTCAAATTATCGCTAGCTAGAGAAGAAGCATTGTTTCTATAAGACTCTGGTGCAATCCATTAAAGCCATTGAAAGTGCTAATTAGCTCATGTTCTACAAATGAAAGTGTCCAGGCTGCACTCTGCTGTCTAATACCTGCCAGCAGCCAAAAGCTGGGGATGAAAATACACAAAGAACACCTTCTAGGAAAGCCCTGCAACCAAATTAAGATGTCCAAAGTAAGGGAGACAAAATGCTCTTCTGCATCGCAGCAGCTGATGAACAGGCATGAAATTTATGGGGCTGGGGGACAGGGCTCGCCACCATTCATGGCTAGCTAAGCTATGTGAAAGGTCAAGGCTGCTATGTTTTCATGATAACATCTAAGCAGAACACAAGCATTTGGAGAGTCTCATCCACACGTCTATCCAGTGAGTTAGAACAAACTCCTGCAGAACAGCTGCAATAAGGCTTGCAATGCTCAACAAAGGGCAGGAAGATTAGAGACCTCGATAATAAGACATGAAAGACCCTAATGGCAAGAGGAGAAGGGGAACTGTGCTCACTAACCCACAGCAGTGACAAAATCATTATTTGAAGCCTCTTAGAAAGGGCTGAAAGAGAGGGGGAGGGAGGAACAGGGGGACAGGGTGAGATCAACACCTCCTGGCAGGGTTGGCCTTTGGTTTTCTGCAGAATGTGAGCTACAATCTTGTGACACGAGCTCTTGAGCTAATAATATTAAGTTATACCAGTTGTTCTCCATTTGCTCAAAATGAATCCGGGAGGCCATCCCCAGAAGCACACTCGCTGAAACTGCTGTGTTACTGTGGGCTGAACAGGACTCCAACAGGAGAGAGGAAAGAACTGTTCTCGTCTCAGTAAGGCACATACATATTTATTTGCTTTCCCCTCTTCCCTGCTTCCAGTTTCAGGAACTGTGTAAACAAATGCCTCGATTCAACCCACACAAGAAGGACAGGAGCCCAATATTCTCGGTATCTTCAGTGGGGCCTGGTCAAAAGCTCAAGATGAGGAACAAGGCTGGCAGTGGGGTCCATCCCATCTGGGATGGATTTTTCAATCAATGACGGTTGTCATCAAAGTGGAAAAAAACAGAGATTGCATTGAAGTCAGTGCAAATCCACATGAGCTTACTTTAGCACCCGCCTCACATCTCTGTTTCTTAGAGCTTGGGTACCTAACACTATGTGTACTTAACAAGCAATGAAAATAAATAAAGTTCACAAAGACCACAGACAGATGGCAATGAAGTGCCTCACAAGAAATGTGCCAACGCTACCAACTACCCCAAAGTGCAGAGATCCACATACTTACTGCTAACAAAAACGACCGGAGTTTTAGCATGTCAGAGCTGCTCAACAAGTAGTTCTCAAAAGTCAAAAAGTGTCTCATCTTTGCTTTGTTTTCTGTCCACCTTTCTTAAATTTTCTGTTCACACCACTAATGTTTCTGACTGCTAGAAAGGTGTATCAGGGCTGTCTGTTCATGGCATACTTGTCCTGTCCTCTTCACTTTAATTAATGATCATGTTTACACCGTCGCAAAGGCAGTGTCTGAGCCCTCCTTAATAATACAAGTATCAATATTGTGACAAGGCACAAGTTTTGCTTGCCTGAACTATGTACTGTTTAGGCATTACATACTCCGTGCTATCTGTAATTTAGTACCATCTTGAGAAAAGACCTAAAGAGGAAGCAAAAAAGTATCCCAAGACCTGGTCTTTATTCAGGTCTTCCTAAAACAGGTGGTTTTTCCAGTTACTACGTTTATTTGCTAAACATACAGGTAAATTGCTTTCTGACACTATGGTTTTCTGTGAGTGTTTTTGAAGAGAATGAACCTTCTACTGAGTTAATTTATGTGCTGAGATTTGCTACATAGTAGTTTTAAGATGAGACCTGTATTTCCTAACCCTTTTATTTTTCTTTTTTTTCCTGCCACAGGCTAAATGCATTAGACGGATACAAGATCATTCAGAAGCCATTAAATCTTCCTTTTGAGAAGAGACTCTCTAGCTAGAGTTTCACTCTTATCTCCGTTTCCCATCGGAGGAGGAAGTCCTGCTACAGCGATCCTGCCTCGAAGCCTTTCACCAGTATCCCACTCTGCAGGAGAACTCGTGTTCTCCTCTCTGCGCCCCTGTGGCGTCCAAAGGCCCCAATAAAGCATCGATTATCTCCCTGATCTCTGTGTTTGCTCTCTTGGGAGTGGTCACCCTGCAGCAAGCAAGCTGAAAGGCAGATTTGTTGTGGCAGAGCCTTGCTCCAGAGGACACCCTAGATGCAACCCAGGGCGATTTCTGGGTTTGAAGCCATGCTCTTTAGGGGATGAACGTGACACTTGCACTGGTTAATGGAGGATACCCTTCAGTAAGGTTGGGGAGAACTTAAAGGATGACTTCCATACTGATGAAACTAATCAGAATGATATCATAGACGTGTCTGTCACAACAGACACGTTTGCGAGCATCAGTCCATAGGTTATCGAGCCCTCGCTCACTTTCTGATCAGCTGCTACATTCATAACTGCTGCAGCCAGAGCAGCTCCTCCATGCAGTTCCCAGGGGCCGGGGGGGAGAGGAATGGAAAGAGTTTGTTAGAAAATAACACCTGCAGTGGGAGGAGAGGCTGGCAGAGGTGGCCAACCCAACCCTACCAGCAGGAGCAGATGAGGAACAGGAATTTAAGCGGGTAATCCCATGAGCAGCAGAAGTCATGCAGAGAAGTTTTCTGCGGCTGCCTTGCATGGATTGGCTGCTGCCTAGTAATCTGGCTGAGCTCAAATTACAACATTGTCCTTTGGGGAAAGTACTAATCTTAGTGTGTTTCCTACACTTATCTGATGGCTTTCTCAAGACTTAGGAGTTCAGTGTCATGGAGCTTTCTCAAGACAGGAGTTCAATATCATGGAGGTCTCTGTTCTTTATTCAGATGGTTTTGAAATGGACAGCAGCATGCAAACAGCCACACGTACAGACTAGGCAGAGTTTACTTACAGAAATCCTGCATTTTAGGCTAACAGGCTAAAAGTGGTTTGACAGCACGCACTCAAATATAGCAAGTTTCATGAAAGGCTGGAATATAGTTTTGGGGAAAGATCTCACTCAACTCTGAATTTTGACTACTTATTTTCGTATTGATTTAGCCATCTCTTTTTTTTTTTTTCCATCCCAACAGAACTTGGCAGTTTTGACATGGCGATTGACAGCTCTCCACAAATAGACGCGGGTGCCAAACACCAAAAGGAGCCAAAGTCAAGCTTTTATCTCCAAGCAATTGAACTCAGGCAAAGCATATGCTTTGCACACCTTGGTAGTGCCATGCCAATGGAAGGGGAAAAGCTGTGGTCGTATGTCAGCAAAGTTTTAAAAACTGTTACACAAAACTGAAGCGCTATTTTCCAGGCTAAGGATTGTTGGGTTTTTTCTTAAGAAAATAACAATTTCTGCATTTGAGCAAAGAGTGCAAGCAAATTGAACTCATACAGAACAAGTAGCAGAGAAGTTGTCAGCTCCTGTGTTTCAGGCAGGATAGCTAGTGGATTTCAGGCATTTCTGTCTTACTTAATCACCGTTAACTGCAGCCTGGAATGCTGACACAATGCGTAGTGAAAGCAAAGAGTGCAAATTGGGCATGATAGAGGTTTCTTGGTGCAGGAAGGAAGTAACATAACACTGAACGCAGCTCAAGTTGCACTGTGAGAACAGAATGAATGAGCAAACCAGGTCTCTGTCACAAGAAAACAGAGCACAAAAACATGTACAATTAAAAAGAAGATTAGAAGGAAAAGAGTAATGAAATGTGCCCATTTTACTTTACTTCCTAAACTGATCTTCTGAAGTACAGGAAGAATGGGTATAGCTTTAAAAGCATGTTATGCTTTAGTTAAAATAGTAATTTAAACAATCACACATGTTGATTTTAGTGAGAAAAATCTTATGCTTAAGTGCCAAAGTCTTTTTTCTAAAAGTTTTCAGGAACCCAACTCTTGTCGGCTCTCAGAACACTTGCATTCAGAACTTCAGAGAAGGATCTTCAAACACGCCTGCTGTTTTGCTGAGAGCCCAACATATCCACCTGATTAGGAGTTTGGGATGTAGGTTCTGCTGAGAAATGCATAAAACCTAGATGCCTAAACCCTACTGGCTTAAAGTTCCTGCAGTGTATTTTAATGTGGGAAAAGCTTTTTGAAGCTCTGTCCTCGGGTCTATGACGTTATTGGTTGTTGAGGTTTGAGCAAAATTCTTGGAAGTGTACTTCTCAAAAATCCCACATGTTGCTATCTACCTTGTGCCTCTCCGGCGTCCCCATACGGAGAGGTAACAAGAGACTTTGCGTTGGCCCTGGTAATGATCGGCTGCTGTTCCTCTGTGTCCCAGCAGACCGACCCTTCTCCCAGCCTAGCTTGCCCTAGGAATTTTTTCCCCACCCTTATGCCCTTATTCTCTGATGTTGTCTTTCGCTCTGCTGCTCTCGGTAGCCCAGTGGGTCTCACATGCTTACTGAGAGTCTCATGGGAGGCCACAGTCCTGGACTTGCCTAGACCTAGTGACTGTCAGTGATCATTGCCCATCAGCTGCATGGCCTTCACCCTCCAGATCTCACTGGGGGCTTTCACTTTTGTGCCAGCTGTCGGCAGTGGATGCTGGTGCCTACAGGCAAGATCAGCTATGGTGCAGTTAAACAATGGAAGAGATCCCAGGCGCACTGACAGGTGTCCACCTCCACTGCAAGGTAGAGCTCCAGGAACCTGAACCCAGTAGCTTCATGTCTGGGAGCAGAGGGCAGCCCATCCAGCACCCCTGGGGCTGCTGCCTGCCATGGACCTTGCAGAGGAATTGCTGGGGGCTGGTGGGAACATTCTCCAGTGCTGCCTTTAGTTAGACCAGCATACATGAGTGCCGCCCTATGAAGCAAGGACAACCATTACAGATCAAGAATGTCAAACTTATTGAATACCCAATATCAAACCTTACAGGTCTGGAGCCTCCATCCTTGGAGATATTCAAAACCTGACTGGGCACAGTCCTGGACAACCTGCTCTTGGTCACCTAGAGCAAGGAGGGTGGATTGGATGATCTCCAGAGGGGCCTTACTACCTCAGTGGTTCTGTGATTCTGTGAAACACCGTTAGGTTACTGCAGAGTTGAACTTGCAGACCTGCTCCCTGGTAGCACCCAACACACTTTCACCAGCAGCAAGAGCAGCATGTGGACAACCTGCACAGGCACCAGCATGTGACTTCGAAAGGCTTGATGGTACATCTGACCTACCACACAGGGTCTGCGCGAGGCATGGATGATCCCATGGATGCAGGTCATTAGTGCAGTGAGCCTTGGTGTCCAGCACACCCTGAAATCTCTGTGGAGCTCAGGAGAAGCCCCATGGTGGCACTTTAAGCTTCTGTTAGAAGAATGGACACAGGGAGACTCAGACACCAGGGGAGAGGGGACAACAAGAAGCATCCTGCCATTTCCCTCGGTTTGCTGTGATTGTGCTTCTGTCCTTAAGCCCAAAACACTGAACCTTCTCCTCAGAAAAAGTCTTTGGAATCTTATTGTCTGCAGGGATTTTATAATTAAACCAGTTTTAACAATTAGGCTCACCCTCACTGGTATCAAGGGAGTTATAGAAAAAGATTCTTTTCATTGTACACAGCTAAACTCTTGCTGCCCTAGCAAATAATTTTTCTTTGAAGCCAGTGAAAGACTCCCCAGGCTGAGGAAGACCAGCTCCTTTGCAAGCAGCCAACTCAGAATTATCCCGACTTAAAATCGTGAAGAGGTACTGCCCAAATTTACAAATTATTCTTTAGTGGATTTACAAATCCACTCTTTTCAGAACAAAAAATACTGTTTAGCTGCTCTGAGATTGACAGCCTCGCTCAGATATTCAGCACCATATGAAGAATACTTCAGAGAAAACTGCCATCAAAGTCCGTAGCATATTTCTTAGAGCTGTTATATTATAGACTCCACATTGTTTGTTGTATCTAGTTACGCTACGCTACAAAAAAGCCTCTCCTTTTTGTTACGTGCCACCTCATTTTACCTTCCTAAAGAAATGTTTAGGTTTCTATCCTTTTGGATGTGGACTGAATAATATCACTTTTTGTTTATGAACATATATTTTGAATTTCAAAGATAGAACACAAGGACAGAGCCAATGAACAGGTCTATTATACTTAAGAAATTGAGTTTCTATTCACAAAGAGCTGAGTAGCCCCTGTTAGATGGTTTCCCATACAAAAAACCACTGAATACCTCCAAATGAGGCTGACTATATCAAAACACTAAAACATGAATAGGATTTCTTCTCAAAGGGAAGACTGAATCAAAGTACAACTATGCTGATATATCTTCCAATACAGCTATTTACAATCTAAGAAGTACCTTTACCTTGGCTTAGAATCACTCTGATTTCAGCTACAATGTTTTTGTCATAAATATGCACCTTATTATACAGTGGAAGGGCTTCTGTGAACAGCATAAAGGACTCATTTACACACTAATTCTCCTGAACAGCATATGATGTTTGCCATGAAATTAAATACTTGCCATTTTTCAGATTTAGACACCTTAACTTTGTGTCCACATTTTTAATTGTCTGCTACTACTTTTAAAAAATATGTATGTGAACAAAAGTGACTGTAATAATCTTTGCTAATAATTTTGCAAGAGTTATTCAGGAAAAAAGGGTTTAATTCCCTGGTTCAATGACAAAAACAGTCTCTTGAGTGGCAAGTCTTAACTAAAACAATAGAAAATAAAAGGGAGAAAATATTTCACTTTGTATAGAAGCCACATGCAACCTTATCAAATTATGCATCAGGTAACAAAATACAGTCTTAGAAATTTTCAGAGATAGACATTTTTCAGGGATGCAAGCACATCTTCCAGACAAGATGTATGATTGTCTGTTTTCCCAAGGAGAGTTTTGTCATTTGTAAGAGATGTGTGAAATATTACCATTGATCTGTTAGTGTTTAATATCCTTTCTGTTTAGTTTGGAGTCTAAGACAGCGTGCAGACTAATGGAAAGAGTGGCTCAGCAGTTGTAACAAACCTTTGCTGAGAATCAGGAAGGTGAAGCACAGGCATCCCTAATTCAGCTCTGTACTACCCAAGAGTCTCCCCTATGCCCAAAAAGCAGAAAGCAACATGTAGGGCTGGCAGGAACACAGATGGTGGCATTTTCCAAAAATGAGGCCATAATATCCCATTCACTTACTAATAACTGATAGAGCACATATCAGTGAACAGGTTCCCTACTTCAGTTCTAAGTGTAAATGAATAATGGATACTTCATTGCAAAGTGAACATAAGCCCAGAGGAAGGATCAAGAGTATTTTTCATCCGCAGCCTAAAGTGAAAAAGGCAAAGCTCAGTCATTTGGCGATGCCACAAGATTTTGTTTGAAAGCTTCTGTCTAAAATATTTAAGTTCAAGAAGGTTTTTGGCTTAAAAGGTTTTGGTGGTGGTGGTGGTGTTTTAAAAGATCTAAAACTCTTAAGCACAGTGGCCATGTGCTTCAAGAGCAAAGCCACTTAGGAACAGCAGCATCTCTGCTAATGGAAGCACTGTTCAAAGGGAGAATACTACTCCTCAGTTTTCCTCCATAGCCAGCATTTGCTAGAAGGGAAGAGACATTGACCTCTGCCTTGTGGTGGGTAAATGTTAGATTACATTTAGCAAGCAAAAGTCAAAAGTGCTTTCTATGTTGCTTTTTAGTTAATGGTATCTGCTTTGTTATGACAGAGGCTGTTTGTTGTTCCTGCTGCTCTAAAATACATATTTTGGTCACAAAACCAATTCTGCTGTTACCGTGAGAGCATCCCACAATGAATATCTGTGTCCACCTGTTTCACTTAATTTCCAAACATTAATGAGGGCTACCTTCATTTATGAAAACTACATAGAATAATTTATTTGTGATTTGTGTTGTTATAGAGTGGCTGTGATCAGTTACAGACAGATGGGGGGGTGGGGGGAGTTATTGCCCATTGTTGATAAGTTATGAGAAATTGCCAGTGACCACTAAACCCTTGCTATGCCCTGCAGAGATTTTTGCTCAGTGCTGTTGTAGATTGCATTACCCATTACCTTGCAGTGCAAATTTTTTCCTGTGTTTCCCCTCCTTGGATGCAAAGGCAGAGCAGGACTGGAGAACTAGCTTTTGACTGTGGGAGACCTTATTTCAGGCCCTTTACGTGCCACAGATTTCTTGTGCATTCTCACAGAAGTTGCGTGAGGTCAGCCCTACAACAGGGTCCCAGCCCTTGGAGTCTGGGAGTGGAGTTCATGCGCCCTATGAGACCCAGGGAGTTTGATGCCTGAGAACAGAAACAAGCCACACTGATGAGCAAATCTATCTCTGAATTTCTACTGCCTTACTCAGCTTAAGTGCTTTCCCACAGCCCGGATTTTCATAGCCCTACATATTCTCTCAGAAAGTGCATCTTCCTGAGTGTGAGCTGGCAACTTGCTCTCCTAAATAACAGTGCAGAGCAATGAGCCAGGGGCTGGGAGGCCCTTGGGAAGGTTCAAACCCTCAGTGTCTAGCCTGCAGGCTCTGCAGCAGCGCATCTGGCCTTCACTGTCCCTGAGGGGCTCATCCAGCAACTCAAAGGGTCAGCAAGACCAAGATCATGGAGGCAGGAGCATGACTCCATGACCAGGTAAGTGCATTCACTGGAGATCAAAGTAGGAGAGGAGAGAGATCTGCTCTGACCTCTGATTCCTACCGACAACACTCTTGATGAAAAATGGATATGCACTTCAAGGCCAAGGGCCAGAGCACAGGACCTGCTCTCCCTGTGGAGGGACTCCCTCACCAGGCTGCAGAGCAAGAGCTCATTTTCTCTCTGACTGACCCTATTAACCTGATAGTCCTTGCTGAACAGTGGCAGAGCCTGAGTGCAGGTATGGAGAGTACTTCTGACCCCTTGGTCTCACTGAGGTGAGGTTTAATGGCTTACTCTTTGTTCTTTCTAGGTGCTTTTGTGGACCTGGACTTGAATGTTCTTGTGCCTCAGCTCTCCCTCTCACGTTGTAAAAATAAGTGTGTTAATGTTACGAGCTGCACCACGGGAATCACAAAAATAGCAGGTTAGTTACAACATAGCCCCTCAGCACAGAAAGCAGCTGTCAGTGCACTTCAGCATACAGGGTACATAAGCATCAGCAGGTCAAAATACTTTTAAAAGGTAAAATAGGTGCTCCAACAAGAATTTTGTAAAATGATTGCAACACAGACCAAAATTTTCACAGAAAGGCAGATTTGCACTATGGACATCTTTAACAAATTCAAGTTTCACAAAGTACAAATCAAAACTATCAGAATGCGTTGTTTTAGTACCTTCTAATTTTTCAGTTTATTGTGCTCTTGTCTGTATTAATTATTTTTTTATTCGAAGAGTGTTTGATCCAAAACAAAACAAAAATTAGTTTGAATGAAACATTTAATTTTGGTTCTTTGATAATTTCATTTCAAATCAACACAAGATGAGTGTAAAGATGGCTTTTAGTTGTCTGAACCGAAGTCAACTAGCTTTAAACTCTGGGTTTATGGGTTGATTGTCCGTTATGTGAGGTAGACAATTCCATCTAGTCTTAATATGTTGTCCTAGGTATTAGACTATGCTGAAACATCCAGTCAGTTGCAGGCTTAAGATGCACATTGCATGCAATAAATACCGCTTATTCCATACTACCCAATGTGAAGTAGCATTTTCATGCATAGATTTTACAGCCCCAGGTGCAGCCGTCGCCACGACTGGTGGACTTGGGTTCTTCTCAGCATTCCCTAAGACAGTGTCAGCAAGCAGTTCCAAAGGCGGCTGCACTCGTAATTAGACTGATGCCATGATTACTTCAGAGGTAACCTAGCAAATCTGCAATTCACCCACCTAAAAATGAAGGTGTGTTCAAAGAGTTTAATAAAATAGTGGTAATCAGCACTGCAGTCTCTTCTTACTAAACCCACAGATTATTCAATAAACTGTGAAGAGACTACTTGCCAATAGAAGTTCCCTGACAGGTAATGTAACATAGGTTAGATAAAAAACACCCACTGCGTCCCTCCCTGCTTCTGTACTTCTGTGGCCAAGGTGAGACCCGAGCTAGTGCCATACTCGCTCTCCTGTTCCTCAGCCGGTTCCAATGTCACATAAACCATCCCAAACCATAAACAGCATTAGTCCCGCATCACTATTTGTAACTGTTTCAAAGCAGACATGCTCTCATTAGCGATCCCACACACATCTCAAAAGTTTTAAAAGTGGTCTGTTTCAGTGGATCACAAAAATCTCCTGGCACACTACAGACCAGAAACAGTGGGATTCAAATGTTTTCTATACGGTTACATCTATCCTGGTACTACACAGCTCCAGTCTCTCTAGGATTCCACTATATCAAAGATGCTGTTTAGTTCAGTTAGCAAAAATTCATTAGCAAGCTGATTATAAGTGAACTGGGAAAACTTATTTGAACAATTGAGAAATATAAACTGGTATGGGATAGTGCCACAGAACCACCCAGATAAATTAGCCTTAAAGGAAAACAGCAGGAGCTCCTGAATGTGTGTTGAATTCCACTCTGTTCCATACTAATTCTGTTTGAAATATTTCAGAACTTTGGCATATAAACTAACGATGGCAGGCTGACAGCAACCAGGTCCTGATTATTTCCGTGTTCAGCTATGTGATTAATTCACGGAAGTGTTAAATATAAGCTCTCCACCACTCAGGGGGAAGATGCACATACCCACTCCTGATGCATATGGGTTAAATAGGCTCAAAAGGAAGTAATGATTTTCTTTTTCCTTTCTCTACCACCGTCCCACCATCTGACAAAGAGCTTGGTACACCAAGGTCTGCATCCACACCCCCTTTCCGCTCTAGGAAGGGGTCTCCCTCTTCCCACCCACTTCCCAGCACAGGCATCTGTGTAATTTTCTTACCACTGAGTAATCCTATAAATAGGGGGATTTTGGCATTAGCCTGTTTACTTCTTTCTTACTCAATACTGCATTGGAAGGATTAGTGTGAATTTAAACTGCAAGTGCAAAGTGACAAAATGGGTCTCTGGCTTGCAGGTTCATAGCTCAGCCCCAGCACACACAATGCAGTTCCTTGGGTTTGTTTTTGTTTTCGTTTTCTTTTTTTTTTTCGTCATTTACAGAGAGCACAGGAATTTTAAGAATATGTAGAATGTCAAAATTGGCACCTTTAATCCTTCCCATACAAGGGAAATGGTGTTTCTGCAGCTCCCCTTCCTTCTCTGCCTGGATTAGCCACAGACCAACAAAAGCAGTGGATTTTCATTAAGGTCTGGTGCCTAAACCAGGGCTGGGTGACACACAAGACAGGCCAGGTGAGCTTAATGTTTTTTCTATTGATGTCCTGCCATCGATACCACCGTATCTTCAAAGGCAGCGTGTCACTCAGCTGTCCCTCAGAGGGCTCAGCGCTCTGATAAAAGCTGCATGAGTAGTTTAAAGTTAAAATAAGTTCCTAGTGCCAAAGATGCTACATGCTTCACAACAGCCTCACACACCCCTCTCCTCCTATAGGTGGACATGTGAGAACTTTGTACCTCAGCCACTACAGCAGCAAACACCACTTAGGGCCACCATGGCCAACAGAAGCCGGTCATGAATTTCCATATCTTATTGACATTACAAGGAGCTGACTAGCTCTTGTGTTCTTATACAAATAACATGGGACATTTTGGTATTACCAAAATTTTTATTAGCGGGCGCCCTCTTGCAGCTGACCCCCACCTTGCAGGTATTCAGCAGCTTCTTCATAGAGGGGACAGGGCACAAGGGTTTGATCCAAGAAGGTGAATGTATGTGCCGTTATTTCCAGGGGCTCAGAGTAGCTGCACTGCCCAAGAGTGACAATTATTAAAGCTGTTCTGGAGTCAGAGAAATTAAACTGTCTCGTAACTGAGAGACATGCCAACCCATTGACATGTCTGCAAGTTAGTGTCAAAACACAAAACCATTTTTTCTGCCAGTGATATGCTCTGGATGAGTTCAGGAGCAGAAAACATCGCTGACAAATTCTTTTGAGGAACTCAGAGGTGACTGTGGAAGTACCAGACTAGCAGAGTGCTTGCTGTATGCCTTGTCCTGGGACATCTGTATGCAGCCTCCTGGTGACACCAAAAGGAAAAGGTCCCAGCTCGGTTATTATAAAGAAACATCCCAGAAGTTCTGCTGCATGAAGACATCACAGAACTGAAATTAGTGTGGCACTTAAGAAATGAATTTTACTCAATACAGCATTTTATTTTATTTTTTTTTAAATAAAGCAAATAGCCAATTTCAGTTGTTCTATTCATTTTGCATGCAACAATCAGTTTTAGGACAATTACACCAAAGTTTGACTTAGCCAGCCACATCTCATTTGGTTATATGGTTCCTTTACCTTGGTTATCATGACCAAAAAAAAAATCAGACTTTTAAGAAGATCTTTAATAAAAACATAGTTTTTCCAATGGAAAACCACAATAAAATATAAAATTAGTTGCGCAGTAAAATACTTTTTTATTACAGTATGGAGGTAGGAAAAGAAAAAGTAGTATTTTACATACAGGATTACATACACAGACAAGCTACGTGCATATACATATTTGTGTGTGTATTTGCGCAAGTTAAACACTTTAAAAAACAGTGATTACTTCAAAAGCAAAAACAAAACAAAACAAAACAACCTGCCCCCAAAACTTGTACTTCGTCAATTTTCTAGCTAAAACTTGTAACGATATCCCTATTAAAAAAAGTAATTAATAAGCAGATTAATAAGTAATTAATAAGGTGCACTTTCTATAATCTGAATGAAAAATCAGTACTTTTTCCTAAATAAAATAAGTTTTTCTCCTTAGTCAAAGACTTGATATGAAGATGCTGAAAGTGTCTGATGTTTAGCTTTTGTCATTTTACTAGCTGTCAAAAATAAATTTTTCTAAATGAAATAAAGTTTTCTTCTTATTCACTGATTTCATATGAAGATGCTGAAACAGTGTCTGATATTAAGCTTTTGTCATTTTACTAGCTGTATGTGTGTGAAGTATTATGATAAGCAGTAGAACTAAATTGCAGTTGTCCAGCTGCATCAACGTAGGACATTTCGTGATGTGGTATTCTTGCTTTCTAATTGTCATAATTGACCAGAAGCCAGAGTTTTACAGGTTTTTAGGCACTAGTCCATTGGAAATCATGGAGTTTAGGAACCTACGTCAGTAAAATATGGCAATGAGAGAGAGGGCACACAAACATACCTTTTGAAATCTGGAACTAATTGATTTCCAAGCTTTCTCCACACACAGTGTCTTCCAAATACAGCTAACATCTGCACCGTCAGCACATCAGGGTCTACGCTCAGCAACCCGCCTGCGCGACGGGTCAGTCCCTTTGCAACAACATCTAAGAAGGTGCTGGGAAGAAGCAGGTCTTGCCTCTGTCATACCAGCCTCTGAACAAGCCTCACAAGCTGTCGTCTCTCTGGGCATAAAGAGGGTTCCTAATGAACGTGGACCAAGCCTACCTTTACATTTAGACACATAAGAATGTCCTTGCTCAAGTCTTAGTCACTTAGGTCAGTTTATTTGGACAAATACAGGGTCAGTGCATACAGATAAGTAGGGCACCGAAAATGTTATTGAAAAGGCTGGAGGGCGTATGGACTTGTGGTTAAGCCCCTGAGCTCTCGCACAGGATGTTTGGTTCCACTTCTTACCATAGATTGAGCTGTTTGATGCTGGATGAGTGACTTCATTTTGCTGTGTTTCCACCTATAAAGCAGAAGTAACATCCACAGTCCTTAATCTCATCAACTTTAGGCATGATCTTTGCAGAGGCAGGAACAGCCTCGTGCTGAGTATTTGAATACACGCTTGACATTTTCCAAATGGAAAGGGCAGATTTAATGGGCAAGGCTGGGAGGAGCGGAGGAGCAGGGAGGGGAGTCATCTCTGTGTGTGTGTATAGTACAATAAATGATCCAAGACCCACCTCACACAGCAGGGGAACCATTTATCTTCACTTAACTGTCACTTTCACACCCACGTCTACCCCTAATCCTTAGGCTCTGCCATATATAAGCAGTAAAATGGTGATAATATGAACCAGCAAGATCTATACCTTGATTGGCAGAAGTTGATGACTGCGAACGCAAATCACAATACTCTGTCTTACACTGGATTGCAACCACGATTNTTTTTTTTTTTTTTTTTTTTTGCAAAAGCCAATTTTCCAATGGCAGTTTGTGAAACAGCTTTCCAACAAGCGAGCTCTTGCAGTTCGTCCTCTAGAGTGTGTGTTTGAGGCATATTTGTTTTGAGGGATTTTAAGCTGTAAAGATGTATGAACACTAGCCATCCGCTTAATCTCAGCTGTCAGAGACAGGTTACCAGGCAAGATGGATCTTGGTCTCCGACCCACTGGGGCCGGCCATGCTTGCAGCTATATCGACAAGAACTGAGACACAAACCAACTTCTGTAAGTCACATGGCACAGTGCATTTTAGTCAAAACAGAAAAAAAAAGCAGGAGGAAAGAAAATATATCCAAGGGTTATGTTTGAGGGAGCGGGGAGCGAAGGAAAGAGCCACAGCACAGGAAAGGGGCAAGCGAAAAGCCATTGCTTCCTTCAGGATGCACAGCAACGTTCGCTGTGGGGGCAGGAACCAAATTCTTCTTTTTATAATCAGCATAATCCACCAGAAATAATATATAATTCCTTGTAACTGAACGGCTGTCTCACAGATGGATGGTGTAATGTGTCCCCTGCTTCCCTCGCTCCCCCCCTCCCTTTCTTTCCCTCACTGGAAGTTCCTGTAATTGTCACTTTGTAATGTATATTCCAGCACATGGACATGCAGAATGAACGCTGCGTGCTCATTTCGCACTATAAATGATGTGTACTGCCTTGTGTCACAAACAGTAAATCCTTTATACCAAAAGCCTGCTCATTTTCACACCATTCACTTGTTCAGTAACAGTTGTCCAGATTTTTTAATTCAGCTCCTTACACTAATCCAGCAACTGCTGGTCTTAGACAGGTGCAGGGATCAAACAGGCTCAATAAACTAAAACATCTGGCCTGGAAATGATAATAGGCCCTTTTACTCTCCAAAGCAGAGGAGGAATGCAAAGTTTTCAAATGTTAAATCATGCAATTAGCCCCTGTAATATTCATTTTTTTAAAAAAGGAATGAAACAATAGTGTTTTCTATTCAGCGTTTCCTTCACTGCTTGGGTCCCTGCTCTCCTCTGTGGTGCAGGAGATGACAGGCCAAAGATACCACATTATCATCTATTTAAAAAAAAAAAAAAGAACCCCTCTGCTTCGTTCCTTTACAATAGTAGAGCTCAGTCATGTCAAGAGGCCCAGCCGTGTATTAAGCCAAAAACTAATTCTGGAGAAAGTTTGGGAGAGCTTATGCCCCAGAGAACGGAAAATCCCTATACAAGCCCAGTTTTGTGAAGCCAAGTCATCTCCAGCCACATGAAGGCTGGTAGCAGGACAGAGCTAGCTGCATACCATCACCCCATTATCTGGATGACACCAGGAGGCAGTTGTCCTCACAGTCCCTCCAGTGCTGAGACTGCTGTCAGAGCCAGACAAAACATTTCAAGCTCTGAAAGTGTTTTCAGGAGTATTACTTGTCAAGGTTGTCCAGGTTTGGAGCAGCTCTCACCACACTTGTGCCTGGGCTTGGTTAGGTTGAGCCCAGGGTTTGAAGGCTCATCATGCTCTCCTCCAGGGATTGCTCCCAGCTGCTGTCCCTCACCTTGGCTTGTTTGTGGCTGTAACAGTGCCCCTCAGACCCTCTGCAGAAAAGGAGAGCTGTCAGAAGCTTTTATGCTTATGACTAAGGGGATGTTGTCTTCTGGCAGTCTAAATATGTGGCCAAATAGGAGGGAGAGGTATGTTCCTATGCCTGTGTCCTGGTTTGAGGTAAAACAGGGCCCCTTTTTCTGTTTTGTAATTTTACTTTGCAGCTAAACCTCTTCTAACTAACTGAACTCTCTGAAATTAATAGCATATTGTTCAGACACCATTTGCTCTCAGAGAGATAAGACTTGATTGTTAATAATTTATGCCAAGGAACGGTATGCAGAGAGGCTCTTGCTTATACTTACTGCTATAACAGCCAAGAGCAGCTCACTTTGTTACTTGCCCCGTTGGAGGGTCGGAAGCGGAAAAGTGTAGAGGGGTCCCACCTGCGGGGAGGAACAGACAGGACAGGTGACCCAAACCTGACCAACAGGGTATTCCATCCCATCTGCCTCAGGCTCAGTATAAAAGCTGAGGGATCAAAGGGTCAGCTCTCGTTCTTCAATGTCGAGCATCCGAGGAGGACTCTGTCTGTTCGTCTGCCTTTGATCCTGATTCATGCTTTCCTGAATCCAGTTCCTGTCCATTGCTGGGACTTGCTGGGACATTGTCTGGGACTTTCGCAGTGCCAGCTGGTGATATGATCATCATCCTGAGAGCTTGATACTGTTTTGTATATATTGTATATATTTCATTATTTCCTTTTTATTATTTTATTAATATTTCATTAAAGTAGTTCAGGTTTTTTCTAAACTGCTACGCCTCTTTCTTTCTCTTCCTTCTCTCCCTGAAGGGAGATGCTGTCCCTTCTTTGAAGGGAGAGAGGTCAGAGAGCATCTGTCGTTCATTTCAGTGGCCAGTCTGGCCCAAACCACAACAGCCTGTATTAGGAAATGTTTCCACCTCTTGTTCAAAAAGTTCTCCATCTTCTTGATGAAAATGCTTTGGCTTGACTAAATAAAATCCTTTTAAAAACGTTTCAAACAGGCCTCACCTTGACTACTGACAGTCATTAAATCTCATGGGAAGAGTGGTATTTTTATCCAGCACCTTTGCCAAGCTACAGTCTTCGTAACTCTGCACTGACCAAGTTTTCCTTTACACTTGGAGCTGAGCGTGGTATGCTTCTCTTGAGTAAACAGGAATGTTCATCTTGGGCCAGAGAAACCTGGAAACAAGTCCTGGGTCCCACTCCAACATTTGCCTCAAGTTTCCTGTGAGGTCTGAATGCTAGACTTTCACAAGTGCTGCGGGCCTGGTTACACTTTGCTTAGCACATCTGGGGCCAGACTTCCAAAGGTATGTTCAGTTCTTCTTATTGACAGTCCAGCCCTAGAAACCTCTTTTGACAGGCTGACTTCAACTCTGAATAGGCTTCTTTTGAAAATAGTGGCTTTAGGGTCTCATGACTTTTGCTTTCAGAACAACTGGAATTGTAATAGTAACACAGTATATAGGCTCTAGATGACCTACAATGTTGGTATCTTATATAAGGCACCAATATATAAAGGACCAATGTCATGAAAAGAAAAAAGTGTTCCTCCTCACTTCTGTAGGAACAGATGCTGCAGTGTTCCCGCACTGCTGGATGTGAAGGTGCAGCCTTTGGGCTAGAGTCTGAATGCATCACACGGGTCCAGGCCATGGTCTTCATTTCACTGCATGACTTCGCTCAAAGGTCATAAGCCTTCAGCTAAAAACACCCTACATGACTGTAGTGCTGATGAGCATGTAGGTTTCCCTCACTCACTGTTTGTTGACAGTCACTGTCAGCTGTAGCAGATCTGGATTCTCATGCTGGAGTTGATAAAAGGGACTCATGAGTCTGTCAAGGAAGGATTCACGGAACCTCCTTAATTTTGCTGAATTCTCACAGAAGGATTTCTTTAAGGGCACAGAAGTATGACAACAGAAGTCTCTAAACACATGCTAAGGTATCATTCATGTGTGTTAATGGGAACTGCATGATGTAAACAGGAGAAAGAAACTAACAAACTTAGAGTTAAGTCCGCACCAGCCTTGAGAAGCCATTTACCTTGATCAAGGTCAAAGCAGAGACACAAAGTAGAGACAGGCGCAAAGTAGAGACAGACAGAGGCTTTAGCTCAGACTGGGGCTCTTAAATGCCGAGTTCTTCTTGTGCGTTGGACCTTTGACTGAACAATGAGGTTGACTGGGGAGACAGAGGTGCCGTGGAAACCAGAGAGGTCCTGTGTGCTCCAAAGGGCATCGAACTGCAGGGGAAGCCATCCCTCCTGCACAGCCCAAGGAGTGACATCTCCTCCTCACCTTGCTGCAACAGCTGGTTCAGACCCAGAACCAGCTACTGAATTCAGCAGCTGAGGGAGCTTGGGTTGAACCCTAAAGGGGAGGAGCGCCACAGGCGTGTCTCCATCCAGACCATCAGTAGAAGAGGGTGTGTAGACATCAACTAGCTTAACCCTGTACTCCTTCCGTTAGGAATCAAACGATGTTGGATCAGAAGCTTGTGGACTTAGAGAAGATGCTGAAAAGAGGTTTCTTTGCACAAGGCAGATGGTATGTCCCTGTGCTACCTTCACTGTTTCTGGAAGCCAAGAAAATCCTTATAATCTTTGAAGGAATGATGCAATTAAGAGCAAAATTCTGTATTGATGCATATGCCATCAGTCTCTCAAAACATGATAACTATATTTTTGCCAACTGGAGTTTTAAAAGTCTTTCAAGTTGTGTTCACATTTATACTTGCAATGATTTGTTTCAGAAACACATACAGATGAAGAAGAGTTATGTATAGCTTACATTTTCTGATTTTGTGGTGTTTCAGCTTCCAAAAGCCAAAAATTTTTGACTTGTGACAAATCAACCAAGCAATTTACTTTTACTGCTACAGGGAAATGAAATTCCTCAACGCATCCTTTGTTGGTCTCCGAGATCAATCTGCAAGTCATATGCCTACTTCAAATAGATTCAGTGTTCAAAACCAGCGGCCTATGGCCAAACTTAAATTCTTTGTGAAGGAAGTTTATACGTCAGGGATGTTAGCACTGGAGATAATGTCAAAGAAACGTGCAATAGAACTGTATAGAGGAAGTCTGTGCAACAGCCAGGAAAAAAGTAATTTCTCTTCAGTCATAGGTGAGAAAGTAGATGCTCAGCTTCTCTACCTGGTTACATGGAAGCTGCAGGATCAAGAAAATTTATCAAAACTGTAAAAAGGTGCATTCAAGCATTCTGAAGGAAGGGAGAGGGAGCAGTCTTTGGAAAAACAAATCACCATATTTTTGTCCCAGAAAACAGAGACCAGGTCTTGATTCATTAACACCCTGCTCCTAGTAGTACCTACCAGCACTAGCCCATAATTTTGTAATTTGCAAGACAGCTTAGGCACTGAGGAGTTACTTGACTTGTTTGTGGGTGCAAAAACCCCACTCACCATAAATTGCAAGATCAAGGCTGTATTTAATACTGACTACTAAGTTTAGGTGTAAAATGAAATCAGGACAGAGGTGCTTTCTGTTACTATAGAAAAAAACAGCTAATTTTCTGTACATTTCATGAATTCATCATTCCACATTAGGTACTGTGGCTTGTTTACCCCTATCACCATGTCCTTACAAGTCTTCAGTTCAAATGCTTAATTCTAGTACACTAAATCCATCCTATACGTCTGTTATAAATAGGGTACTGCACATACAGCAAGTGCAGCCCCCACTACACACTCTTGCATGATCACTTTAAATAGCACACATATTCTCACGCTATATTTAGTGCTACATCCACAGTAACATATCATCACATCATTATATACAAAATGGCTTCATAAAAACAAACATCGGAGCAGAGAAATGGGTTTCTTCAGCCTGCATTAAAGTCTGTCAAGCCAGAAAACTCCTCCTGGAAGTTTTATTTTATTTAGTTGCATACCATTTATACTCATTTTTGAAGTCCTAGCTTGTGACACTCCCAAGCAAATTCAAACAACAATTCTTTACCTTAGCAGATATGTCCCACTAGGCATTTTTAAGCTTACCAGTTTGTACCCAGATTTTCAAAACATTCCAAATTTCTTTGGGAACACATGCATAAATGGACAAATATTCAAAAGCATTTGGAAAATCAGGCTGTAAGCCATGAGAAAACCATGGAAACATTTTCAAAGACCTGGCTCCAGTGGCAGATGTGGGTCACTTGGAGATATGCTTTTGAGTTCCTATTGAAAATCTCTCTTTGGGCAGCTTCACCCATGGAACAACAAAGCTCCTGATCTCTTCATACCTTTTTTGTTTGTTTGTTTGTTTTACATTTTTCTTTCCATTTATTTCCACTTTTTCTATCATAGCTTATACGATTTAGTTTGTGATAAAACGACTTTGTAAAAAAATGACATTGATGACATGTCTCCAGATGGTCCTTCTGCGTTTGAATCTAGGAACATGAATGAGCTGTTCAGATTATTTTTGCCAGGGCATATTGCCTTCTGCTTTGAACTCCGGACTACATGAATCAGCATACTGGCAACTTGCACACCTAGTAAAGATGGAGTACTCAATAAAAATGGAGCAGTACCCTCCTTCCACCACCAAGTGAGAAATCTGGACTAGAATGCTGCTCTGTTAGACATTGCATCAACGTAAAATAGGTATAGAAAGAGATATGAGCATGACAAGAGGTACAGTAACACAGCATTGACTGACACAGCAGTCGGCAGACTGAGTGCACCAGCTATTTCTCTTTTTTTTTTTTTTCCACTGTTGTAGGTATCACAGACTAAAGGAGTCCTGAGATGGTTTCTCAGGGAGGATAATAACATGTATATGTGGAAGCTTCCCTAATGTGGATAACTGTATCGGCAAGAACATCTTGAAACTGAGCATATGGTGGCAGTAGGGTGCAACTGTAGAAGAAAATTGATATTTTGAGAGCAATTAAGAACTGTTGAGTAAGGATAAAATAGCCCAGGAAAGGCCCTGAAGTATTTAATGCAGCAGAAAAATGGGGAATTGGTGGAGGCTGCATAGGGAAGGGTTGTCTGTGGAATGTGACAGGATGAGAAAACGGTCTTTGCAGCAACACTGATTAGACGGGATGGTGTTTCATCAAGACCAGGGATGATAATTTTGCAGTAACAAAAGCTGTATGGTGAACAGGAAAGGCTATATTTTGGATAAATTACACAGAAAAATGTCATCAGTTTAAGTACCCTTCTGTAGCACCTTAACCCAGCTGCAGCCCAGACTGTTTTCTCCCCAGGTATTGACACTACAGTCCATGAAACCTCACAATGAGGTTCTTCAGAGAACCAACCAGGCTGAAAATGAAATCTTCCAAAAACATCAAGTTTGTCTTGAAGCAGCATGACTCACTGAACTGCCTGGCTTGTTTGCACCAAAGCACAAACAGCGTGAGAGGGAGGAAAAACACGTGCCTGGAGTCAAGGTGGGCATGGCAGCCCCCAGCAGGTCTGGGGTAAGATGTCTCGCATTCAGTCCTCTGCCAAAATCTGGGAGAAGTGTAACGCTGAGAACTGTCCTGACCACAGGATGATAAGCTGGGTACAGTGTTGGGAAAAGAAGGTTTAGAAACTAAAAATGAAGAGTGATGTTTTAGCTAGATAAAACCTGAAGTGGTGACTAAACATCCATTAAGTGTTATAGGAGAGAGAAGACGAGATTTGTACTCGGGCAGGAGGAGATGGGTTAGGAATTAAAAGGTAGATCTATAAGTTATTGCTGTTTTAAATCCTATTTAAGGTAACTCATCTCCAAATGCTGCTGCTTGAGAGGTCACTGCCCTGAAAGCAACAGTTAGAAAGATGGATGTCTTTGCTCCTACCTGCAGTCCTTTGCCTTTATAGCCATGATATTACCTTACCTCTTGTCCCATTACTGATGTTTTCTTAAAAGCCTATTGTGGAGGACCAGTTGAAAGCCCCAAATTTCCTGTTATTATTACTGTTATTTCTTATCTTTGGTTATTGCAAGAAGATTGTTTTTAAAATGTTTTCAGCTGCTCAAAAAAAATGGGCTTAAACTCATTCCTTGTGGTAGTTAATTCCACTCAGAGACTTCATCCAGTCATGATTTTTCCTTAGCTACAAGGAGTTTTATTAGGTACCATTAGCTTTGTTGGCTCAAAAGCAGCCCTGCTCCAGCCGAGGCGGTTTCTAAAATACTCAAAAGATTTTTCATGGAGACTGAGATGAGAGCTTTAAACTGGCCTCAGAAACAAGAGAGAAAGTAGTTCTGTGGGACACGCGCATACTGTGGCCCCACCAAGACCAGCTGCTGTCTGCTGTGCAGATCATTGCTTTGAAAAAAATCTCAAGTAACTCTCAAAGTAACCCCCCCCAACCCTAAAAGCAGGTAAAGAAGAAATTAGATAATAAAGGCAGGAAGAAGTGTAGCAAGCAAACCTGAGAAATGCTGTCTCCTATAGTGCATGATTTAATCATGATAAATAACTTCCATAAACTATTTAAATTAAGATAAATGCAACTGCATGGGCCTCAAGATGTTCTTTTTACATCCTGACTGAAGACATTTTCACAATCCTAAATTAAAAGCAAGCAAAGAGAACAAGAGCTTTGTAAGTAAAATACTGACATTCTTTTAACATTTTTGTCTTAGAAGGACACCCACCACCAGAAGCCAACAGATACAGGCGCTGCTCTGCCAAACCACTTCTCATNCACTTCTCAGCTGATTATTCGCAACATAGCCCACATGCTTGGAGCTGCGCACCAGACTTCTGCAGGGTATAGCAGAGCAGCCCAGGTAAAACCAGTATCAACCCACTCCGAGGTAGAAATCTCCTCTCACATCCACCTTCTGGACTAGAGCTGGCAGATGCATCACTTGCTGTATCCCAGGAGGTGTGTTCAGCTGAGAGTGCCTGGACCACAAAGCTGGTCTAGAGCATCGGGAGAAGACAACAGAGGGAAGGTCAGTTGCTGGTCCCAATATCAATCTATACATAGAACAAATCACGCTGCCTAAGCTCTTATTTCAAAGCTGACTGCAGACACAGCTGTACTAGTCTGAGATGTTATTGCACCCTTGATAATTTGTTGCCACATCCACTGCTGAGCACATTGTGTGAAAAAATCCTGTGCTTCAGACTGAAGTCAACATGTTTGGTTAGGATGTAATTAGCTCTCACTGGTGCCCTTCTGCACAGGCAGAAGCTTGGGATGCATGCAGTTTGCGTACAATTTGGAGAGGGTTGTGATTTTTTTAAAAATCGTGTCTAATAGGAGAAGGGCTGTAAGAATGCTGAGGTTTAGACAGCATTTTTCAGATATATCTGAGTGCATTTTACAGACAATGATCTGCTATAACTATATCTGCTTCTTCCATAAGTGTATGTTGTCAGAAATCAGTATCCTGGTTCACTGGCTACCCTCAATCTTGAAAGACAGTCTCATTCATAACACATTTTCAGAACACAGGAACAGATTTTTTTTGTCAAAGTCTGTCCTTCAAAACCCTCTTTCAGTTCATTTTTAGAACAGGGGAAATGCACTATAACGATCACAGAGCGAACCGTGGGATGAATTCTGAGATTGCTTCTTGTGCCCTCTGGAAAGTCTTCTTACATACATGATTGGAAATCAAAAGTAAAAGCTGAATGCAGTGGACTGGACTTCAGTAGGTGAAATTGTGTTAAGAAGCTGATCCTGTCACTTTAATATCAGTAACCAATTTGTCTGGACGAAATATACGATGGGCATCAAAGATGTAAACTTGTACTCAAATGTCACACTTTAAAAACAGGACTTTCTGGCCACTAGCTCTCATGTGTTGCTAGGATGGTACTGTGACTTCTGTCTGCTTCGGGATCCCAGCGGACTGGATTACGAACCAGCTGTGCCTGGCAAGCAAGGAACCGAAGCAGGAAGAGTGGCTTCAGCCTTACCCCACAGCTCCAGAAAGCATACATAAGAGCACGTGCAGAGAGGTGCTTCTGAAAGACTCATGTTCAGCTGTAGCTATTCGTCACAGCCTCTCTCTTGGGGGTGTATGAGGACCTTATTCCCGAATAGCAAAAAGCCTGCGCAGTCTGGCAATATTAACTCTCTTTGCTAACAGTGCTGGGAGGGAAAGGGCATGTTTCAGTTGCCTAGATATAGGTGGGATGTGAATCTGACACGTCCTAGATATATCCGAGGCTTCTACATGGGACCAGCAGATTAAACACAGGATCAAGGCTGGGGACCTCCCAGTGCCTAAATGACTCTTGATGCTCAGGCACCTGAGCATATAGGATGCCAACCCAGAATCTTATCACAGGTAACTCCTGGTAAAAATATTTTCTCTGGTTGAAAATTCAAATTCAGGCAGTTTTTTCACTTGACTATTTTTTTTAACCTGAAGACAGGCTGGATGGGGAGGGACAGCTGTCAGTGCCATGTAGAGAGACAGGCTGTCATATCATCCCAGTGTGAAAACATCAGAAAATCCAGCCATCNAACCTGAAGAGAGGCTGGATGGGGAGGGACAGCTGTCAGTGCCATGTAGAGAGAGACAGGCTGTCGTATCATCGCAGTGAAAACATCAGAAAATCCAGCCGTGAGAAGCAAAGCTTTACCAAACCAAACTTTGTCAGCTTGACAGCTTAACTTCTCACTCCCAGACTGAAACTACAGAAGGGTTTTGTTTTCCACTTGCTAACACTACTCAATGGGCCAGCATTCTCAAGGTAACTAATAATTGGGCTTCTTTGATTTTCAGGCCTCCAAACCAACACCTGGATTCCTTCCTAGGGCTTTTCTTGGCAGGGACACATGATCATTTAGTCCTTGACAGGTCACAGAGTACAGAGGGATGCTTCCAGCTCTATGACTTTGGGACCAAAGGGATGCATTCAGACTGCCTGCTATGCCACTCAGGTTCAAAAGGATTATTTCAGCTGCCAACTGTCTAAGGCTGCCAGTTGCTGGATGAAGAAAGTAGACACGATACGTAATTTACCCATAAGGATATATGCACTTCAGATACAGCCTCTATCTCTTTCCACTGAGAGCTGCTGTAAGGAGCCAGCAGTGCTGGGTGGCAAGGGTTGGTTGTCTTTTCTTGACTGGAGGCACACCTCTGAGCATTGCAATCTCTGCGTTAGGATGTCTGCAGGTAGTTATGGCGGCATTGGCAAAGTCACTCCACCTCTCTATGCCTCAGTTTCCCCATCTACATAACTCATACCCAGTCTACATGGAGCTGCAGATGTGAGACATGATTAATTAAAGACAAAAAGTATTATAGATCTTCAGACAGAAGGAGCTGAGAGAGTCCAACAGGACCGTTATTATTACCACAGAGTCAACATCTCATATTCAGTGATGAAAGCCTCTCGGAGGAGTAATGCAAACCTATTGCTGGAATTAACACTCCCGCTCAAATTTTATAGTGCCCTTTATACAGGATTTTCATTTGTATTCACAGAAAAACATAAATAAGTGCTCAGGCTGGCCAATCTACTTCCTCTGTAACTGGCAGCATTCAAAGTCACTTTATTGTATGAAACAATGTCTTGGTTTTTTCTCCCTTTATCTTGCTTGTGCCTGACCTTCCATTAAAAGTTGCTTGGAAACTGCTTAGAGAATAGTCAGTGGTGCTTCTTATTGATATCTTCCTTTTGTGATTTCTTTGCTATTCTATCCTTTTTTATTCCTTTCCAGAAGCTTTTTCAGCTAGAAGAAGATGAAAAGAAACCAGAGAATCAAAGCCTAATATTTTTCTTTTTAAAAGGAACAGGAAAACCACCCTCCCTATATACATTGACATGTTAAAGAAGAAAGAAATGCTCTTCTAATAAATGCTCCAGCAGGTCTTTAATGTGTGTGTTATTATCAAGTGCTTTACACATTCCCTTTAGCACCTTGGTAATTAAAAACAGGATATATAAAGTAAGTTGTGTCCCTAAATACACCTTGCTATTGCCATTGTGTAGAAATGGTGGAAAATGGGCACCGCTATGACACTCGTTTTACTGGAGAGGCTTTGTAAGGGTGGTTTGAGCTGTCTCCTAAAAGAAGGATGGAGAAGAAGTGGCTTAGAGGATTAGCCACTGGACAATAGTGATCATGGTGGATAGTGGGAATTTAAGCAACAGGCTGAAGGAAGGGATTATTCCCTTCTCCTCTGCTCTTATGTGGCCATATCTGGAGTTGTCAGGGACCTCCAGGGGATGGAAGAGCTTCCCCAGAGGGACCAGTGAGGGCTCTCCCAGCGTGGCAGGGCCAGAGCCATCCCACCATCCCAGCCAGGAGCAGGGCAGCCTGGGGGCAGCTGGGGGCAGCCTCAGCCCCGGGCATTGGGCACCTCCCTGGGGACAGATTGGGATGTCATCCCTGGCTGTGGTGTCCCCACAGCACTGTCTGGCAGTCTCTGCCCACAGTCTCCAGGAGGATGCTAGTCCTGAGCCCCAGCAGCCCAGCTTCCAAGAGCGGGGATACTCTCGGGCTCCTGACATCAGTGTCCAGTTTTGTACCTGTCTGCCAATATAGAAGAGGCATGGTCAGTCTGCAGCAAGTCCAGCAAAGGACTTTCAGAATGGTTAGCGGTGTGGAGTATCCAATACAGAAGGAAAAATTGAGGGAGATGGGGTTTTCTGGCCTTGAGAAGGCCAAGCAAGAAGCTGAATCTAATAGCACCCTTCTACTGGTGTATCTACAGGGGATTACAGAGATGATAGAGCCAGAGATAGAAATGAAAGGACAAGAGGCAAAGGTCCCAAGCTGCAGCAATACAAGTGCTGACATCTTTTATAACAAGCACTGAAACACATGTCCAGAAAAGCTGGTGAATCTCCATCCTTGAAAATTTGGCTTGATAAGGCCCTGAGCAACCTGCTCTAACTTTGAAGCTAGCCCTGACTAGACTGGATAACCTTTAGCCAACGTAAATTTATTCTATGAAGTTGTGATTCTACAGCATCAGAGAAATATATTTACTGTCATAAATTAAATGCAGCCACATTTGTGAGTAGATGGTCTCTGGTGGGAAGACTGTCCACACATATGTTGCGAGTGACAAATCTGGAGAGTCATTTGAGAGGAAGTGATTTTATTCTGTAGCAATGCATCTCACTGTGATTTGCATGAGCTTTCAGGATTCAGCTTTTGGCCAACACTTCTGTACTGTGACACTAAAACGTCTCCATATGGACATGAAGGTCTAAATAGCCTTTCTCCTACAAACATTTTGTCTTTATTCACACTGAACTACAACATTGCTCTAATGAAATTTGTTGTTAGGACTTGTGACTGTCATGGGCAATAGCATGATACTGGAAAGAAGACATAGTGAAGCCTGTGTCTGACTTTATTAAAATCCATGGCAAAACTAATTTTTGGCTTAACAAGATTTCTGTTCCCGTTCCCAAAGTTCCCTGTATAAATAATATAGGTTGACTACAAAGGAAAAGCACAATGAAAATATCTAAGCTTTATAAATAAAGAAGCAGCACATATTCTTGACGCTCTGTTACAGTTTTCTCTGTGAAAAGTAATGGTAATATAACTATGGTGAGTATAATTTCAAGGTATATTCTTCAAAACCATGGCATCTTAAAATGATATTTATCACGGCCATATTCCCTTAGTTGTGGTTTTAATCTATAAATGATGTTATTTGCAAGAAGAAGGTGCAAAGTGTGGTATATTTGTAGACAAGACTATTTTTTTCACATACTTGTACTTCTTGGAACTGCAGATGTTGCTTTCTTGAAGGTTTGTGACCAGTGTACACCTTTTAATATGATATAGCATGTAGAAATAAGACAGTAAATTTCACCAGAAAGCAGTCCTTCTGTGAGAGAGTCTGCAAATACCACTTTGATCTATGTAGAACTGAAGTCCTTAGATAATTTTTTGTGCTTCTTTTTCCCAAATTTAACTCATTGAGTCCTTTATTAAGTGCTTCTAAGCATGGTTCTTTGCTGATCACAGTCTGATCAGCTTGCAAGCTAAAGGTCACATCAATTCACAGATGTCAACATGCAGCTCTTGTCTGTTTCAATCCAGAAATTCCAGGAAATTATCACATAGAGTTCCCTGCGTGCCCTTCCAGAGCACTATCTTTCAGGCTATTCTTTAAGATAGTGGTTGGGGTCAGATCTACACATATTAAAGTGTTTATTTCCCAGGAGAGAAATACCCCAGCCCCTTGACACTGAGAAAATTATATTTCATTTTCTTAATTGCTCTAGTGTTGCACTCTCTTCTATTTTCCTCAGATTTCCCTATAGCTGGCTGGGTTACCTCATAATTATTTTAATAAATGGGCACATTGCTGGCAAAATTTCTTCTTCTCAAAAACACAGTCCAACTCTGACTTGAGCCCAAAGACAGATTTCTGCTCACGAAGATTGACGTGATATTGTTCTGAAAAAACAGGCAATAGTCCTTTATTGTTTTTATGTGCTTGCAGAATATCCTTTCACCTTTATAATACCTTGAAGTATTATACTTTGGATATACATCCTCTGAGGACAAATATATGAATCGTAGATCTACTCCTTTGTACACAAATGGCAGGATATTTTGTAATCAACTTTTTTTTTTTGAAAACAAATCAAAGTTCTATTGGGTCTGTTTGGTCTATCAAGGTTGCTGGCTGTTGCGAGTATTGCAGACTTTCAGATTTTTCTTAGTTTGGAAATGAAGTTTGTTTTATTTTTACTGCTGTATATACTCATTCGAAGTAGTTTCTAAGCACATCCCACCCAGTTCATCACAGTGGCTATGCTCAGGTCACCACAGAGACATGGAGATGTCCTGCCAGAGCCTCCCTGTCATTTAGGTGGTTCCTTGACTTGCTCGTACGCTAGCACACATGCCCCGAGGAGAGTGGGGAGAGCGTTTGGCTTGGGTTGTCACCCAGCATTTTGATGGCTTCTTTGATGTCAGAGCACGAGAGAGTGAGGAGTGGCCAGTAGTGCTCTCAATCCACCCTCGTTTAAGTACTCTCTCTTTGCCATACTCTGAAGCCAAATTAAGCTATTGCTCTTTGGGACCCATGCCCTCTAATGCATTGAATTTCTGATTTCCTGTGGGAACTGGAGATGTATTTCAGACCAGGTCCATTTCAGATGCACACTGGTTCATGCTGGCTAAGTCCACAAAGGCCTCTTCAACCCAGAGGAACAAGCTCTGTCCTCCAGGCCTTTTTTTTCTTGGCTTGTACAAGGTTCTTTGAACTCCATGTTCAGGTATCCCTCCTAATTAATGATCATTTCATACTGTCTTCAAAAGCCATTGGATTTTGATTAGCCAGCAAATAAAGATGGCTTCATTTTCTCCTCTAGGCACATATTTCCTCTGTCTCCTTAGCAGTTAATTGAGTAAGCGAATAATAGCCCATGCGTTTTAACAGGCTGCGTAGGAAAGGCAATACCAGCCTGGTCACCAAGAGAACTTCACTGACGTTAAGCACTTAGCAAATCTGACCCCCCAAAGGGATAGAGAGGCTGCACCAGTGCGCCCCGTTCCACGGGGCCCTGACGGCTCCTGTGCAGCTGGTGCCTTGAAAGCACGGCACGCAGCCTTCCTTTGCCGTGCATACTTCAGCTCGCTCCTCCACCCAGACCTCATTGTGGAAGCTGTGGTAAGAGGGAAACAGACAACATCATATTCCTGTTTCTCCTCAGCCAAATATGGAAATAGTCACCTCTGGAGATGTCTAGGTTAACTCCACTGAAACTGATGAGGTGGCTCTAGCACAACTTAAAGACAGACACTGCGAATCAATGAGTTGCCCTTCCTTTTATTTGTTATTATCCCTAAGATGTTGTGCATTTCAACAGCACTCCAGGGCACAACAAGGGCAGGAGAAGTCCCCCAAATGTTTTTCTATTCTCAGCACAGTGGTTAGGCAACACACGTGTGGAAACAGCGCACGAATATGCCAACCTTTTCATTACACAAACCAGGTAAAATACAGCATGTGAAATCAAACAGGCATTAAGTTTGTCCTGCAATGAAGACATCAAGAACAGGGAGGGATGGATATCATCTGGATCATCTTGAAACATGTTATTGGCCTTTATTAAAATATTACTAGGGTGGAAAACTTATTGTTATGCTTTCCAATGAGGTGCTTAGTTCAGAGGAACAAACTGAAGGAAGAAAAGCTTTCAGCAAGTGCTGCTTTTGAATTCTCTTGGTCTTGGAGTGTATTAAAGCATTGTATGTATTAAGTGTAAACAGATCCACCTACATATAACCAAATTGACATCAAGAGGTGCTGAACTTGCTTCCACGACACTTAGAGCAGCTCTTCAGCTTTTATAGGGATGAAAGGTGTTTTTATCACTAGCTTCAGGCAAGACCTGAATACCAAACTCTTTGAATATAGCAAAGCCTGTGCAGTGATTCCACAAGCAAAAATATTTTTAAACACCTTCTGGAATCCTTTTTATTGTTCAATTCTGTTTGTTGGATTGTAATAGAGTTTTCATGGGAGGTCAACAACTGAGGGGTGCTCCGTTGCTGGTGATAGTTGCACATCTCTTCAAACATATTAAAATACCACAAACAAAATGCTGAGACACATACCTTTGGAAGCTTAATGATCTTGTATTATTTCCATGAACAGGTCCCGTATTACTACCAGTCTGCTTTCTTGATGAAGAACGTGACCGAATGCCTGACATTGTTTTTTTTATGGCCAGCAGCACTGTTGACAGGCTCCAGGAGAAGCCATGAATCTACCTCTTCTCAACCACAAAATGATGTGCTATATCTCATAACTCTGATTCTAAGGAGGAAATTCTGGAGAAAGTTACGAGAAACAGTTATTTAAGTTTAAACATATGAATGGAAAAACATTTACAAAATGAAGTTTGCATACATGTATCCTGATGGACTAAGGTGCTAGGGTCTAGTTAGTGACTGCTAGGGGGAGTCAGAATAGTGCTTGAAGAGATCTTGAGAGGTGATGTAGCCTCAGGGTAGAAAACGAAGGCAATGGCATTCACTTGCATACAAAGAGGACAACTGACCTTTTACGTGTAGAATACACACTTAGCTTTTCCCACACGCAAATATATAAATTGCCAGACTATATTTACAGACATTCCCTCACTTTCTGCCTTATGCAGACATGCTTACTTTTCCCACAGAACAATGCACTGGTATGGGATCAGGGATAAAGCAACGGTGAGGCAGCGTTTTGTAACAGGTGTAAAAACCCCACAAATGGGATTAAGAAGCTCAAGCTACAGAAGTTTTATTCTGCCTCATGACAGCTGAAGAACCTCCTCCTCTCCTCCTAAGATGTGTTCTTTCATCAATAGCCACCAGAAGACACGGCTAATTGAAACCCACCAGCACATCATGGGCACAACCATGAACATCTACTGTTCCCACAGGCTCCCATCTGTACATATATGGTCACGGAAACCAGCTCTTATGTTTTTCTCCCTTCTGAGCTGGGACACCTACAACATAAACTATTTCTCTGCTCTGGTACAGTGTAAAACAAGTTAGGAACTGTGGTCTTTCAAGGTGTTGGCATCTAAAGTATGAAACTGGTCTGGTGTCATTGGTGTGTTTTCTGCACCATGTTTCCTCAAAAAGACCTGACAGTATAAGGAAATTGGAGGGTGACTCCTAAGATTTCTTTTGCAAGTTTTGGTTCAAAATTTTTCCCATAATGGATACTGCCAAGAAAATATGCAAGACCCTAATTAAACAAAATGTTTACCTCCTAGTATTACTGTCTGACTTAAAGTGTTAAATGCTTTGTTGGCTAAATGTGGAAATGCTGAAAACTATTCACGGGCTTAAGTGAGGCCACAATGCTGCACAAATCCTACAAAGGCTTTTTTGTTCTCAAGCTACTTTAGTCACATAACTTGTCCCACAGAAATCAAGTGAAGTAACTCGAAAACTGATGGGGAGAGGAATAGGTAAAAAGTAAAAATGATCCTGCATTATAGAAACTTCAGTCAAGACTTTGTTTGATATGGTTGTTATAGTTGAAAAGTAGTTTTATACAGCAGTAGGCATCTTCTGCTCATCTTAATGAAAGGAATCACGTTCGTAAGCGTAGCCAGGTTGAGGACCTTGGATTATCAACCCTTCAGGAGAAAGGCAGGCTTCGTTTTGTTTTGTGTTCAGCACTAATTACGTTACCAACAACAGAAATTCAAACATAACTGAACTCTGCACCCCACGAAGAACAGCTAGGAAAGGTTTGAGCAGACAAACCACATTTTTGTGCAGTAAACTCACCACTATTCCCACAGCTACCACTTTTCTGATGTATAATTAATTCAGCACCACAAGTTGCACGGTACCAGATCGTCCTGTGTTTTCACATGGCATTGATTTTATTTACGTTCCCATAATACTGGAGGGTCCAGAAGCTAAGACTGAGACAGGGGCCTCATGCCCAGTCACCGATGGTCAAAGTCATTGAGAAGAAGCAGTGCAGGGAAGGGAAGCAGAGGCTCCAGAAGATTAAATGACTTCTTCAAGGACAAGCAGGTCTCTGGAGGCACAGGTGCATCACAGAGCAAGAATAAAATTAGCAGTCACCTGACATCTTGTCATACTCTATATCCATGAAGAAATACCGCCTTTCCAAGACAAGTGTAATCCTAGGGCATCAGGATAGTTCTGAATAACTCAAAGGTCCCATTTTCCACTGATTTCAGAACATGCTGGCTCAGGCCAAAAGTTCTGTTTGAAGACAAAAAGCACAATTATTAACTCTTTGAGCCCCATGTTTTGTCTGAATTGTTTGATCTCACATGCAGAAATACCATAATCTCTGCTTTCTTCAACAGCTAGCATAAATTTTTCTCTGAAAAAATTATTCCAGTGGTTCGTTCTGTTTTTCTGTATTACTGCTATCTGATGAAGACAGCTGTAGGTGCTATTAGATTGGTGTGACAAGGACCATGTTATTTTCCCCAAGGCAATCTCAGCCTGACCTTTAGCTGACATACCCAACATGTTAGTCCACCAAAGCCCAGGGAAGTACTTGTTGTGCTGCTGTCAGTAGGGTGACCCCTTGCTTTGATTTAAAATATTTGCTACTGTTGCTCATGGATGGCAAATAGACAATCACCTTGGCAATGGCATCATTGCTTCAAGATTTGTAAAGGTGTGAGGTGATATTTTTCTGAAGTTTATTAACAATATTACTTTTGTGAATGCTTTCCATTAGGGGAACAAAAGAAGAAAGCAAAACTCTGACACGGGAAGAAGCACTTACCTTCTGTATTGAAGAGTTATCTTTACTTCTTATTATTACTAATGGGCACAGAGCTCTTTCCCATTTGTTTTTCCCCAGTCTCATCATGCTGCAGCTGCTGCTGAGCTCTCCTGCAGCCCCACCATTTTCCCTCCCTGCCCTGGGGCTGTGCTCCAGTGCCTGACAGGCTGCTCCATCCCTGTCCCTTGCCTGCCCTGGGAGCCAGGAGCAGCTGTTGGGCCAGTGGATGCCTCTGAGACCTCGGAACGCCTCCTCCCGGGCCATAGCCATCCTGGCCAGGGGCCAGGAGCTGCTGTCACCACCAGGCCCAGAAGAGAGGAGGCACGCTCCCCACTCGGCGTGCCGCCCAGTGCTGCACTGGGTGGGATGAACAGGAGGGACATGCCGCAGAGGCAGGAGGTGGTCCCTGACTCTGCCAACAGTGGAGCAGCCTTCCCCAGAGATGCTCCTCCCGCTTCATTTCTATTCTCAGTCCCTTTGCTGACATGAGTTTCTTCAAGGACCCTGAACTACGACTGTTTCCTTTTTTTTGGTTTGTTTTACTGCAGATAATAGTGACAGCAAATTGTTATTTTCTTGGAAGACATAGCTGGACATGGGCAAAACATCACTGAAGGCTAGATAAGATAAATGGCCTAAAGTTTAACATAAAATTCCAAAACCTGGCCTTTCAAATCTACATACAGCCAACTTGTGTGCATATATGGTCCTCTAATTGTCATACCTTACTAGGGATCTCCTCCATTGTCATCCCTAGAGTTAGTTCATGGAATTCCCTCACCATGGAAGAAAATTCAGACCAGAGAGGTGACAAACTTCACCTAGGCTTTCCCTGAAAGTAAGAAAGACCTATCAGAAGAGGAGAGCTGGAACTGGACAGAACAAATTAGATGTTCAGCCTTTAGGGTCAGCTTCAACTTCTCATACTTTTTTCTTTCATTTTTCCCTACCAAACCATGAGTGTGCGTCCTTTGTTATCATCAGGTTCAAATTTCAAATCCTCATTGAAGGAACAAACTAGTTTTCCCCTGTTTTCAGCAGGAAATGTCTTGGATGTATTTTCTTCCAGATTCAGGAATCTTCCTCTGCTGATGCTACCATCTAAAGAAAGCCTTTTCAAGCTTTGTGTGTGTGCATGTGTATGTTCTGTATTATGGAAATTGAATATTATGAAACTACAGTTTTGTCTGGATTGTCTCATCTACCTATAAAATGTTGCCAGATGCAGGGATGGGATGATAAGTGTTTTTAATGAAGAAGACCTCAAACCATGTATGCCCACACTCTTATCATTGTTGTTGCTGCTGTCAGCTGGAAAAAGGGACTTTGAGTCCTCAATGCTGGCAGTTGCTAACAAGGCTGGGAGAGGAAGAGGAAAAGAACTTGAAGAATACCTGAAAGGATCTCAAGGAACATGCATACCAAGAAACTTGCCAAAGTACACAGTGCACTACCAGCAGCACTCCAACTCCAATAGGTGTTTATGCATTTATTTTGAGATACAATATGGGAAGTACTGAATGGGACTGGGACCTTATCACTAAAGTGTTCTGTCTGTATTGCAGAAACACTGGGTGATGACTGCTCCAAGCCACTACCTCTTGTCGTTCTGATTAACAGCTCCTTCACTATGGCATGTTTTTATGCCAAGGCACTTTTTCCCTACTGTGGTAGCAGTGTGCTCAAGAACTGCAGAAAACAAAATTGGATTGGGAAATCCCTACGAGGTTTACCCTGAGTTAGCTGGTGGACACAGATATTTTTTTTTCTGAGGAGAAGATACCACCCTCTAGAAGGAAAAATATCATCCATACCAGATCTAGGGTGAAAACCCCATACCATACAGTGTGCATGGGAAGATAAATCACATGCAGGAATTGGAGCAGCCGAAGTTACAAAACTTAGAGCAAATTGCCTTTGGAGTCTCACTCATCCACCTCCAATCAGCCAATCTGAGACCTAATCTGTGGCCAAAAAAAAAAAAAANAAAAAAAAAAAAAAACCCAAGAGATGTAACCTCATTATTTCACAAAGCAAATAAATTTGTTTTGCAGCCTACTCATCAGTCCTAGCTCAGTCTTTCCCTTGGAAATCAATATTCATAATATTCAGAAGCACAGCTGTAAGGATGTACAATTTACTTTCGCATGAATCTAAAATCAAAAGAAAGCAAGGTGGTGCATGCTTACAGGCAGCTCTGATCAGCACCCCTCTGCAGCCTTCTCTTACTCATGAATGGGCAAGAGCATCAGCCGTACATCCTACCCAGTCATCAAAAGGAACATAAAAGATGCCCACTAGCTAGAAGAAAGCAGTCTATGTTAAAATACACCTCATGGATCATTTAAAAAAATTCAGGGTTCCACTTTGCTGCAGCCTAGCCATCCAGCTGAGGATCCCATGCCAACAGGGTAACAGATTTTACTTGTGCCTTTGGAGGCAGCATACAGGTGGGTGGAAAAGGATGCCTCATCAGCCTCTGCTCCTTTCAGTGCTTGTATTGCTTTTCCATGCCGGGATCTTACAGCATACCAGTCCATCAGGGATCAGATTAGCAATCGTGTCCGGCACCTGCAGTTACGGAGCTGAGAGAGGACTGTGGCACTGTGAGACAGCAGGTGCTGCTCCCCAGACCTTGGGCACTACCAGGCATGGATCCTGCGACAGAGGGGGACAAAACACATCCGGGGAAGGAGTGGACAAATTAGGGCAGTGGGGTCTTGCAGCTCGTCTGACTTGTCTAACAGTTTCTGTGCGGGTGGATGTAACCTGTATGGTGGTGGTGGGGAGGGGAGGGTAGACTGGGCGGCTAGGTTTGGGGGGAGGGGGAGCACCTAAGTGTTTTGCTGAATTTTAGCCTTAGGACTGTGTCAATCTATGGAGCCTGTGTGTGCTGGCTGAGTGTCTGCGGTGCACAGTGGAAGGAGGAATAACACATCACTGAATTAGTGCTGTGGTCAATTATATGCCAGAGCTGTAACTGAGGAGCTGGGAGGTGGCAAAAGATAGCGACAACTGCACACAGGATTGCCCATTCAGTGCGGAGAGCCCCGCTCCACGCTCCCTGTCCCGTCCCTGCGGGTTCAGTTCGCCCCTAGCATGCGAGGGCACAAGCGCTGCCCAAACCCCACAGCACACCCTTGTTAGCCGCTTGGTTTCTTCACCCTTCCCCATGGCCGAAGACCCCTACCTGGGGGCCAGCCCTGGCTCACACCAGGCGCAGCCACATGCCCGCTGGCAGCGGCGCGCGCAGAGTTTCCACCGCGCCAGCCTGGGCGCTGCCCGGGGTCTGCGGCGTAGCCGGCCCCCCGCTGCTGCGGCTCGCTGCCTGCTGCTCAGCTGTCCCATGCGGCAGCCCCGGGGCTTGGGTTACAGGACAGTTTCTAACTTTGTGCCTGTCCCAAGGCATCAGGGCAGAGGCACATGATTTGTAATTTATGAGGACACCCATAGAGCTGTCACTTTCAAGGCAGGTGTTGAGAAACTGGCAAGCGGCCCGAGCAAAGAAAAAGACTGACCTCACCCTGAAATAATGGTGGCCAACATGGTCACAGGACAGAGAGCATTGACATAAGCGGGCTTTAAAAATAACTAGGTCATCCCGCTAGACTAGCTCACTGTCTTATACAAAGAAGCCATGAGGTACCAATTTATAGTAAAAGTAGGAGTGTAAACAGCTATTCAAGGGGTTGGCGAACGTGTAGGGTTTTGAGTCATCATTTTATTTAGCTTTTTTAATTCTCCTACCCACATCAAATTTTAAGTCACACCACTAGACATAGCGTCTGAATAAGAGGCAAGCTTTCAATGTCCGTGCACGGCGGTGGCACCAGACGCTGGGCGGCCGTGATTGTAGAGTGGTCACTACTCTGCGCTGCGGCTGCAGCCACCTCGCTTCAAATATGAGTCATGGCAAAAACCTAAAATGGCTGTTGGACCAGATGATGGTTGTAGGTCTCTTCCAGCTGCACTATTCTAGTCTGAAAATGAAGCAAAGGCCACAAACATATAAACATTTTCTTGCAGAGGAAAGTTGCTGAATATGTGTTAATAGATCCTGGCCGTAGGAAAAAAGGAGAGGAAATCCAGAGAGGAAATGACTGTTTCTCTACCTAATCCAAACTTTGGAAAAAATCTTAAAGCAGACTGTTCTCCATTCAGATCTGAGGCGGGGCTGAGTGCTTTCAAACAAATGCTGTTTTGCAAAACATGCTTCACACCTCCTAAGATCAGGGCATTTTGCTGCAGTTCATAAGAGAAGAGAAACAGGATTTGGCTTAGCCAGAAACCTCAAATAGGTTCAATAATTATGAGAGTTATTAGAGGCCAATAGTGACTTAGATTTTGACATCTGCATTCATAATACACCTATTCCTAGATTTACGGCATCTGTTTAATTCCACACAAAGTCAAAGAGCACTTACTGCTGCTCCTGCCCTCTCCAGCTCGGTCTGCCATTAGAGAGAGAGCAAGGGCGATTTCCCTATAGAAATTGCTTTAAAAATAACTCTTCCATACTGCCTGAATAGTGCAAAGGGAAAGGACGAGAACAGGGACTAGATACTGGCCACTGCAGCTCTGTGAGAATACAGACACTGCATGCCCAGGAACATGAGAATTAAATTCATGTACTGGTTAGCACTGTTGGTTTTGTCAACAGTGTATGTTCACAGTAAATCCTACTCATTTTTTTCTTCTTAAAGGAAAACCGCCCCTCAGCAAGAGCATACAGCACCCTTGCATTTAGCCAAACTGTTTTTCTCAGCCAGGAAAACAGAAACAAATAATACCAACATGGAAAACACTTGCTTTTGCTTTGACCAAACGTGCCTTTGAGTCAGCTGTTAATGTTTTGTCACATGGTGACCGTTCCTCATCTGAGTAACTAGCAAACTACCATAAAAAGTCCAGCATGGCTGGCATTAAGTTGTTTGTCAAGCCTGTAAAGCGGTTACCTAAATCAAGACATCAAGTTACCAGAGGTCAATAGATTGCTATTTCATGCTTGATTATTTCCATGCTCCCTCTAAAAAGTACTTGCTAATTTTCAGTTTCTCAGCTAATCCTTAACGGTGTCAAAAATGTCGTGTTCCAGTAAGGCACCTATTCTGCTGCCTCTCTCGTTCAGTTTTAGCGTTCTCAGCTCATCACCCCAGGAAAAAGCAACACTGTGTCCCATGTCCCATGTTCAATTTACATCTAATTTTTCCGTTGCGACTTGCATCATGAGCATAACTCCTACCTTTACAGTTGTGGAAGACTTCAGTAGCTCAATCCTGAAGGTGTCCGAGTGAATAGCAAAAACAGTTAAAACAAACCAGGAGAATAACAACCAGTATGCATTTTAATGCTTTTTTGGGGGGTCAAAAAAAAAAATAAAAAGGAAAGAAAACCCGGTTTCTGGGACCTGTTTTGTAAGACAGACTGAAAACAGGCTGTAAGCAGTTTGCAGCATTTCATGGCAAATTGTAATTGACAGGCCAATTAAAGAAGAAATACCCTCAACAAAGCAGATTCTGTGAGCCCAAACATCTTATCAAAGTGACAGGCCACCTAATTAGCTTCAAATGGAATTAGGAGGTTGCTCCCTGTTTCTTTTCCAGTAATATGGCCATCCTAATTATCCGTATCCTATTTCATTCCTTTTGACTGTAAACACCTTTCCAATACAATAGAACCCTTCTTAATCAGTGTACTACAGACTAGGTTTGAGGCAGCCATAATGCCCGTGCAGTTGTTCCAAGTTGGTGCAACCCTCTTCAGTGTTTTCTCTGCTGCAACATAACTGATAATTATATTGACCAGCTGAATGACTGTAATTTCTGTGTAGGTAACCAGGAAAAAGCTGACCATGGAAAAATGGTATTCCTAGGCATGTCAAAGAGCTATTGTAGGCTGCCACGGAGCAACAGTAGAGTCTACAAGGTGGTGACTATGTAAACTCTGAGATACCTGTAATTTGCCTATTTTGCTCCATCAGTAGATACTTTGCATAGTGTCTGTTCAAGAAAGACTTTTTGGGTTTTTTAAATGATCTTTTTCCATTGTTTTAGTTGTTTGCTCTCAGTGTGTTACATTCAGAAACAGGAAACTAAATCGGGCTTTGATAGCTCAGCTGAAACAACTCCCAATAAGTGTTTTTGACCCTGCAGGAAGAAACAGAATTAAACAAGACACACAGAGAATATTGAAGATAAAATCTCAGCTCTCTCTCCAAGTTACTGACCCATTTGGTGGTGATGACAATTTAGGCACAGGAAGATCAAATCTCGTACGTAATACCTACCACTCCAAGGCTCCATTACAATCTTTTACGGAGCACAAATGACATCCCCAGATAACATTCATCTGCCTGTTAATTGTATCACCTCATCTGGTGTTACCCATCCAAATATTGGGTAAAAGCAACATGAATGGTTATTAAATTGTAATTTTTGGCTTACAGCTGGATGTGTAGTTTTCCCCTGTGTGTGCACCTAATAGACCCTCTGTCCTTAAGGGAAGACTTTTCGTAGACTTGTGCTGCTAAATTACTTAGCAGAAGGTGAATCTAACTAGTTAGAATTTTGTAAATAGGTAAAATTTGACAAGATCATACTAGTGAAAACATACAAGGGGGGAGTCAGTTAACTAACTCTCACAACACTTATCCATAGCCAGGAAAACCACCCACAGCTATCTCTTGGGACAGTGGGCAGACAGAGGCTCTCCAGGCACAGCTCCATAATTTACCTGTTGGGTCACTAAGTAGAGCAGGACTGAACTTGGTGCTTCCAGTGCTCAGTGAGCCCTTTGTTATCTCATGTCCAGGGAGAGGGGTGGCATGGGTGTGAAATTTGGTTTGAACTGCTTTCTTAAGCAGCCAAAAAGAAGTTCTGGGCAGATTCACTAAAAAAGCATACAAATAATAGCTCATTTTTGCTAAAGCTGATCACAGTTATGAGTCAACAGTAAACCACCCAGGCAAGTCACAGCATTGCATGTTGGAGTTTTGTAGCAGACTAGCTAAACATAAATAATCTCCAAACAATAGCCAGAGTTGCTGGGAAGCTACTTGAAGCTTTACAGTTATCCTCATTATGTTACAGGTTAAGTAGGTTACATGTTTGAAGGTAACCTACCAGCAGACATCTTGATTAGATATTTCCAGGCTGACATCACCCACACATTTCACTTCTCGATAATTAATTCTATGCAGCACATGTATTGTTGCAGTCACATAAAAGCTTTCATTATGATCCTGACACCCTCGTTAAGATTGCACTAAATTTTGCATGAAAGGAGGGATTCCACCTCTTTGTATTTTCAGCAATAATATGCATTCACTACTTGAAGAGCGAGAGCTTTAATTTTGGAATGGCACAGTATTTTCAAGCAAAGATGCTCACAGAAGTAAGATCTTGTTTGATGGAAACACTAATGTAATTTAAAGACTATGTAAGGCAGAAGGGCATCTGAATTATTTTACAACTGTATGCCATTTTCTAACTATATGCTGATATAATGTTTATATACTGTGGGTATGTTGATTAAAGTTTGTTGTACAAAAATTAAAATATACAGTAGTCCACACTTATTCTTCTCTTCCATGTCTAATTGGCTGAGCATCTTAGTGGAGAGACAAGAAAAGTACCACTTCTGATTTAAAGGAAATTTCCCTTCTTGTTCTTAAACATCTTTCCTTGCTATAAATGCAGTCAATGAAACAGTAACACTGTTTTTGAACCCAGTGCAGGTTGCAAGTGTTCTCCTTGGCACCACAGCTATAAATGCCTCCAGCTTCCCCAGCACAACCTGCAGTGACCTTGGTTTGCACTTAAGACTTCCCAGTATACCCAGTTCCCTGCTTGCTCTTGTAGTCACTGAAGCAACTTAGCCACTAGGGAACAATCTTAAGGAAGTTCTTTTCATCATGAAAATTCCTTTGCTGGCCTACCATTTCTTTTTCCCTACTCTTTATTTTTTCCCTAATTGTGCAGTCAGGGATATTTCCATCTCAGATATTATTAGGCAAAGGAAACAACATAAATATCAAAGGTGCGGTACACCAAACTAGGTCCAGAAGACTTTCTCACTACCATGCCAGCCGTCCTCCAGCCAGCTGGGTGGCCACGAAAAAAATAAATCTGATCCATGCAAAGTAGTTGGCCTGGAATGCCTCATTACCCAGAGGCGAACACAGGATCCAATTGACTAAATCCTCATGGCATCCCAGAATACTTCACTTCTCCTTAGTCTTCACTCAGTAACATCTGCGGTTCTTCATGGCTGCATCAATGGACAGTCTTTTTTTCCCCACTCCTTCCCCTCTCCATCCACCAGTCTGAAGTCAAAAGATTTTCTTTGTGCAAGCCGGGGGAATTCATCTCTACTTTCTGGGGCTACTTTGTCCCTTTCAGTGTATTTGGGGTCCTCTGTGTCTGGAGCTGCAGGGTACTCAATAACCTGAATTAGGTGGGCACTGTTGCAGTGGGTGTTTGTGCTAAGCTTGAGAAAATTTACGCTGGTACTAGCAAAGTAATAAAGCATATTTCCAATTATTCAATGTGGTTGATTACACCGGACTCAAAGTTTGAATTCTGTTCAGGAAGAACATACAGAAGTGTCTCTACTTAATTTACTGAATACATAAAGTGTTCAGAGGTTCATAGTTCAGATGTTCATAGAAGTTCAGATGTTCAAAGTGTTCAGACGGTGCAGTGTTCAGTGTCCAATACATAACCAGTTCAGCATTAGACTCAGAAACCTGCAGTATATGCTCATCTGCAGATATTTTCCTTCGTTAAAATATCCTGTCTTCCATCAGTTACAATAATTTGTGCTGTCCTTCCGCAGAAAGTTGTGCTCAAGATGCTGTTACTCTGTTAACACCCGCTATATCCCTAAGGATTGTGTAAGGGTAAACTGTTACCAATTCTAATGCAACAAACTTCAATTATTAAAGCTCATTTCATTAAGGAACCATAAAAACAAAAGTTGTTTTATTTTCTGTGGGAATCAAATCACAGCCAGAGACCTATTCACTGCACCGGGTAGAAAAAAGAAGCAACATGCTACCTCAGAAAGCCAACAGCCTAAAGCACTCTCTATTTGGAAAGATTTCTTGGATTTCAAGAACTACCTTTGGAAAGAAGTCACTGTGGGACTGCTCTTCTTTGTAAATATCTGAACTGATTTAAAGAAAAGAACCCAAGGTGTCTGGGAAGTAACGCCTGGGAGGACAAAGTGGAATGGATATCTCTCAGTGGAGATCTTGTAGGCTCACATTTCACAACCCTGTCTGTCCCCATTAGTTCCAGTTGCTAGAGGGTTTGAATGGACTTCCCATTAAATGTTACATTTAGCTCCCTCCCCCACATACTTTTTACGCAACCTTGCTCCTCAGAGGACAACCTGGTCTGAAGCAAATATGACTTGCATATAAGACTGTGTTTTGATATAGCCACATAAAAGAGTTTTTGCATACTAAAATGAGAAGAAAAGTAGTACAGATCTCATAAACTAAGACCATCCATAAGCTAAACATGCTTCAACAGAGCTTCATTTGGGGAATTAATAGAGGAGCTTTTTGGAAAGGTGAACTTCCTATAGATGTCAGATAACATACATCGGAATTGCTTATTATTTCTTTAAATTAAAGTATAAGTGGCTTTTTTATTTGGTGAAATACATTTTAAACATTCAAGGCACAAAATTGCAAGTTCCCTGGCTCTGCGTACTGAAATATTCACTACTAGAAGCATTTAAGTAAGTGTTTAGGTTCCTGCCTATTAAAGAAAGCCCTTCCTTAAATGCAGATGAATACAGGGATACTAAAGCATGTGGTTAGGTCCTTTTCTCAATTACAATTCTGCTTTTCAAATCTAAAAAAGCTGTTCTTTAAAGTTCATTTTGTGCAGAAGCAATTAGCTGTCACCACTTCTTGTGACCTAACGAGTAGAGAAAGGCAGGCTTTAGTTTGGTCAACACAAGGGAGTGGGCCAACGCTGCTGACGCCAGCCAGGTTGGCACGGTCTGGCAGGGAATGAACCCTTCTGGTCCCCGCGTTTCGCTGCGCGCCTTTCACCTGTAAATCCCAGGAGCGAGGGAGGCGAGCCGTGGGCACAGCCAGCGGTCGCTGCCTCTCCTGCCTGCGGCCCGGCGGGGGAAAGGAGCTGGTGGTCCCAAACCAGGTGGTCGTGCCTGGCAAAAATGCCCAGCACTAATCGACACCCTTGATGGCAGGAGTCACGGCAGAAAGAAGCGGGACGAAAGAAAGCAGGGTTATACATCTGCCAGCACAGGACCCCACTCTCCTCTGAATGGGGGGGGTGGAGGAGGTATGAAGGGAAAGGTTTCTGGAGCAAGTCATACAAATGGGTCAGCGTGGTAGTAATTGGTGACAGTGTCCAGGCTGTATCTTTTAGACACACAGTGCACAGAGAAAACCTGAGACACTTTTCTAGACAAAGTATAGAATTTGCATAAAGAAAGAAACAGAACACAGCACACAATACAGGCAGTCTGGAGGCATCAAACAATCCCTAACTCATTCTGAGATATAGCTGCAAAAATACTGGTCCTGTATTCCCGCGGGACAAAGGGGGAGCTAGCTTGATAACTTGCCCCTACATCATCTGGAAAATCTTCATCACTCATTAAAGCAAAAGTTCAGGACTACTAACTNATATAGCTGCAAAAATACTGGTCCTGTATTCCCGCGGGACAAAGAGGGAGCTAGCAACTTGATAACTTGCCCCTACATCATCTGGAAAATCTTCATCACAAATTAAAGCAAAAGTTCAGGACTACTAACACTCGCCCCCACCCAAGTCTTGTCACTGAAACCACAAGTACAGCCAAAGTCAAATTCACAGTTAATTTTTCTTTAATACACCAGATGGCAAAGGTATGGAAGGAAGAAGAAGAAGCAAATTTTCCTTCCCCACCGTTATGAAAAACTGGTCACAGGAACAAAATATTTATGGCTGATTATGCGGGGACAGTCAAAAGATGGAAAATACCAGCTATTAGATAACCCTCCAGCTCCTCTCATCTAGCTGAAGCGCGTGTTACCACATCATCTCATGCACATTCCCAGCCACCGCTAATTCATTACTTGCAGACCTGTCCCCTTTCCCTAAAAATGACAGATGCCGGTGCTCTAACCCAGGGCTGCCCAGATGCATCCCCCCGCCGTCCCCGTCCCTGCCTGGCCGGCCCTGCGGGAGGCTGGCCGGCGTGGTGAGTTAAGCCTAAGATTCTCAGGATTCCCCACAACATAACAGCAATGCTTCGGAGAGTTTCTGCAGCTTGTTATGGGGGATGCCACGCATGGTTACTAGAGGGTATATTTTCATTTAGTCTGAATGCTTGGCACCCTCGGACCGTAAACAGAAGCCTAGGTAGAAATAGATGGAATTATTTACTTACACTCCCAGTGATGAAAATGATTAGTCAATTAACTTTACTAATATACAGTATCTTGTGAGAAGATAAGATGTTAACAAGAAAAGCTAACCTCCAGATCGTGTCAAAAAGACCAGGCCGGCTGACATTTAGGCTGATTTATGGTGAACTATGACAAGTATGTAAATTATGAGAGTTCCCTTTTATGTTTACATTTGTACATTTTTCTTTGGCTATTTCTGATGATAGGCAGATTAGTGAGGCTACTTCTAATTTGATCTCATTGACAGGAGAGCATTCAGCCTGGAGAGACGTCCTGCAGCCCTAACTTCCTGTACTACCACAGACCGAGGGCACAGTGTTGGTAAATATTTTCAAGGGGAAAATGGCAGCTAAAATTAGCCATGATGACATTACAGAGATCACCGAATAAAAGCTCAGATGAAAAAAGTTTATAACATGAGACAGGTTCAATTAGTTATTCAGTTCATTTAAGTAGTCCAGCTGGACAATTATAGACAGCTACCGATTCCATTACATAACCGTGAAGCAATGTCCTCATGAACTTCTATTCGTGCATCACTGTATCTGCCCAGGATCTCTAAATCTCATTTCAGTTCACTTGTCAAATCCACCCCTCGCCTTGTACAGGATAACTCCTGGGCTATAAACTAGCACGTGCTACCCACACTGCATAATATAATTTCTTGGTGTCTCAAGCCATGTAGGTGCTTCAAGCTTTCTCCAACTGAATGTCCAGCTCAGGTACCGAACGTGATATCATCATAGATGGCCTGGACCAGAGGTTTTCATTTATTTTGTGCAAATGTAACTTTGTCCTCTAACTGTGCACTTCCACCCTCCTGGGTGGCTTTACTCTCTGTCTGCTAACCTGCTGCTCTCATTCTGGCAAGGGAAGTGGAGCCCTACAGCTTACAGTCAACAGGCTTCCCTCAAACACATCCAGCTGAGTGAAACTGGTTAAAGAATGAATTTTACAAACACTCCTTGGGTCAAAACTGCCCCAAACTCTCGGTTTGACAAAAGTCACATGAACTGTCCTGCCACAGGAATTCTGTGAACTCTCCATGTCTTTGATTTCAGCGGGCAGTTTTGGTGAAGAGTAAATCCAAGTATTCTGCTGTCCATAGAGCACCCTTTAGAGATGTCCTGTGAACATTCATTTTCCATCTTTGACAATAGCCAGTATGGACTCTTTAGGATATCGAGGGTCCTTTCAGCTAACCAAGATGGCTCACTCCAAGTGATGGCCAACACACAGTCCAGAATATGAGGAGTAACATGCCTATGCTTGTCCATATGACCATATAAACACAAAACTGCCTGCATCTTCCTGGCCATTTCTGTGTGTCTGGACATCTCATTTGCACTAGCACTGACAGATGTAGTCTAGCTTCAGCAGCAAGAAGAAATTCCCGACAATGAGTAGCCCTGATTTAAGTGCATTTGCTTGTAAGGACCTTTCATTGCACGTGTGCCAGGGCAGTTTGACGCAACATTCAGGCAACTAAAAATACACAATATTAAAGACCATCTAATATTAAATTAAGGTTTAATATCTATGTAATCAATTGCTGTGTTTGGGCCCACCTCACAGTGGATACAAATATGTTAAAGCAGCTGTTCAGCTTCAGCTGTAGGTACTTCTATTTTAAATTCATCGTGTCCCCCAATTCAAGACCAAAATGGCCCTGAGACAATAAAGTAAGTGGTGGTAACAAAACAGACGCACTTTTAGATCTTATCAGGTTGTACTTAAGGGAATGCTTCATGTAACTACCAATTTTCTCATTTCTGGTGTTTGTCTCCAGTGTGTTGTGCTGTAAGATATTTCAGAGTTTTCAATATTATCAGCTACTAATTCATATTTTTTCATGTACATTGGTAATCCTCTCCCCATCCTGAAAATTACAAAAAAAATAGAAATGTTTGCATGTATATTACTTTAATGTGGGTATGTGCAAAATAACTCTTGATTCCAAAAGTCATTGCATCAGCTGGAAAAATTAAATTTTCCATTGCAAGGCTGTATGAATTAGCTGGAAGACCCTCTCTCTCCTAAAATCAAGCAATGCTCAGCCTCACAGCACTAACTGCTGCTACATTCCCAAAAAGCTGAAAGGCAGTTCAAAGGGCAGCCTACCCTAGCACAGGCAGAAAAGTCAACTCAAGTTGAATTTTTTCCAGCAAATATAAGGCTCCAAGTTGACCTACAAAGCTGTGTGGTCACCAGCATTTGCAGCCACCAAGCAAGGGCTCGTGGGGCAAGCAGACCCTGCACAGTTACAAGTGAGATCCCCAGCTCAGGTCCCCTCTTCCCAGCCCGTCCCCATTCCCGGTGAGATGACACAGACTTCTCCTTTGGCCCTGGCCGAGAGTTGGACATGAAACCTGCCGGCAGCCCGGGGGTGCGCGACCTGGTGACACAGTTTCCACTAAGGGGGAATTTCCATCCCTTGCAGCCCCACACCGCCAAGAGGGAGCCGGGCTCTGGGATTTTTCCAGGCAGTAAGCCAGAGGAAGGAAGAATGGGATATCCCCATCCAGATTTGACTCACTGAAGGTGGATTTCAACCCAAGGATGAGGCTGGGAGTCCCCAAGGACACACATGGCTGTCACACGTTCTCTTCTCTGCTCGACAGACTGCCTCAAGGCACAGGCCACAGCTTAAGCCTTTGTGGCCGCACGTAGTCAGTGGTCGCAGCTCACCCCATGACAGCAAAGCCCTTGCCGGTGGCCCCAGACTCTTCACCTTAGTCATTCATTCAAGGGCAGGGTGTTTGCCAATGTTCTTCCTGGCCAAGTGTTCTTCCCCTTTAACAGAAAGATAGTACTAATGCTAATGTTAATGTTAATGCTAATGTTAATACTAATACTGATACTAATACTAATGAGATAAATGGAAGAATATAAAAACACTTCACACCTCAGTAGCCAAGCAATGATTACAGTGTCATATTCGACAGCTCTTGGCTGGAGCATGTCCTGAGTCACCCAGATTACTTGGATCTGATTCCAGCCTGAACCCCTCTCGCATATCTGTAAAAAAGTCGGAAGGGAGTTCAAAGGCCCGCCTACCTTAGCATAGGAAGAACAGTCAACGGTAGTTTAATTTTCTCCACTGGAAACTACCTACAAAGCTACCTAGTCACTGGCAGCCCCAGACATCAGCTGAGAACAAAACTGCACATCTCGACACTCCGAAGGCTTGAAATGAGGTCTAAACTTCGAGCAGGTCCAGAAGCATAAGGATGACGCAAAAAATCTCACATCTGAGTGAATCACGAGTGTTAGCCAAGTAGGGTCACTATTTCTTCAGGGTACAGGAGTATTTCCACAGCAACTTCCAGATAAGGGGAAGAGGCAAGGTAACGCCATCAGTCTTTGTCTTCTCGTACAGCTGCCACACACTCTAACCAGCAACATCCTCTCTGCTGATCACTACACGAGAGGTACAGCACTTCTGCTGGGCCCCTGCAGGCTGCTTAAAGGTCTGAGGGCCTGGGACAAAACCTGGAAACTTCAGAATATGAAGCTGTTTTCTTCACCTTTTTTTTTTTCTGTGGATGGCTGTGCAAAAAATTAAAAAGCTTTGGAAAAATTAGAAGGAAATATTTTCCACACAGAAGAGATACTTTCTCTTGGAAGGAACAGTGAGAGAACCTGTAGATTATTTTCTTAAAGGATGCAGCTGCTGAAAATCAAGCAATCAATTTTCCTTCTATAAAAATTAAGCCTTTCATATGATATTACTTCCCTGGAAAACTTGCAGCTTTGTATTATTAAAATTCCTCTATTTCTTAGGTCATTTGACTTAATCTTGTGCAGTGTTAGCAATACAAAAATTTCTTTACATGCATATTCATGGAGTAAAGCTTAGTATTAGCTATTAACTCTATTTTCATTATTTGAACCCAAAGAACACATTTATAAATAAAAGTTTTAGGAAGAGGTAATGTAGCTAGACAAGCAGCTAAAAGACATTACTTTTCTTGCAAAGTTTGTATCTCTTGTATTCTTAAACCACCCAGGATTGAACACTACTATTTCCACTAGAAACATATACCTGATTTTTTAACTTAACAGTATAATTCATATTCTTAAAGTAAAGAAAAATTCATTTTGGTTACAAGAAAGTAGCCCACATTGACATTTCAAACTTCAATTCTAGAAAATAAACAACTACAAGAAAACCTGAAAAACCTTGGGAAGGAATGTTGCTTTCTGGGGCTTCAAAACTTCCAGAAATTTTGCACCTGTAGCTCTAACTAGAAGCCAGCAGAAATTACCTGGGGCATCAAAAGACACATTAAATAAACTGCTGAGCAAATAAGCTGTTTTGAGCACTTGGTTTAACCATGTGATGGTTCAGTTGGTCGCATAATGTTAGAACATACTTGATACGAGAGAGATATGCCCAACTTTATTAAGCAGAAGCTATCTCTGAGGTTGAAATGAAAGAGGAATCAAAGATTATTCCTACTCTGGAAGCAAAACAGGCATTGTCAGAATAATACAATTTACATATCTCCCTCCTTTTCTTAACAGAAAGGAAGAAAACAAGAGTAAAGTCACCAATTCTGAGAAGTGAATATCTACACAAGTCACTTGGAGGCATGTCCCTGTGTTTCTGCCAAACCTCTAGTATATCTCCAGTGTAACAGAAATAACGTGAAATAAAAATGTGAGCTCATCGCATGAGCTCATTTATGCTACTGGGTCCTGGGAACAATATCATGGGATGGGAGTAAAGTCTGGGGAAGTACCCATCACTGGGAACAGTCACAGTCATATTAAACACCCAGTTCTCACCCTCTCCATGGATGTCATCCATGATGAGGCAGGCAGTCAAAATCTTCAAGTCAGGAAAGCATTTCTGTCTTAAAACAAGTTTGAAGGAAGCCTCTTGGCAGAGACCGCAGGACTTAGTCTTTAGATACAGTAAGAGTTTCAGCAATAACAGGAGTGAGATCTGTCACAGAGCCAGCCTGCACAACCTCCCTCGGTAACCACCGACCAACACTAAGTGAAATAGTCTCTGCTCCAAGTAGACAGCTCATTTCATGCACACTTGGCCATGCAGCAGTGTGTGTGCACACGCATATTACTTTTAAGATATGAAAACATGTGCATGTATGCTTCTGGGGGAAAAGATGAGAGAATAAATGTGGGATAAGTGTTAATAGCAGTGCATGAAG
>RSEF01000003.1:71004780-71021878 GCA_003993805.1 Himantopus leucocephalus | reverse complement strand
ACAACAACAAAAAGAAATCAGATGAAAAGCCATCATTTGATCCCATAGTGAAGAATGGTCCCATCACAGCCACTGTGGGGTAATCAATTAGAAGTAAACACAGACAAACTCAGATTTAACCCTCACTTGCCTGCCTTTCATCCACAGGTAATGTGAAAATGTTTCAGGCTGAAGGGCTGATGGACAGAAGCTTACAGAATGCTTTCATTAACCCACAACAGTGTCCTCAAACTACACGTGTTCCCAAAGTGGGGTAAAAAGATGAATAGATATTAAAGTAAGGGAACTGAAAGCTCCTGCCAATTCCTTTTTGTAGCAGGAGCAGGAAAAGTGTTTTGGATGGAGTAACTGCAAGAAATTTATAATATCAAATGCTGTTGTAGAAAATAGACAATAACTGGACTATAGCAGCAGGCCACATGATGACACCTTCTCTTTTTTTTTTTCCCCAAGCAGATAGACCAGGCAGAAATAGTGAGTTCTGGGGAGAGAGGTAAACATGGAGAAATGACCTGGATTAATGACTTCTGTTTTAAAGTATTGGAGTCTAAAATAAAGACATTTCATTGCTGCTGGGATTAGAGTCCAGTTCTTACATACGACTCCAAAAATTGCAAAGATCATTGTAAGATATATTTTCATTTGTAAGCCAAAACCCAGTCTGGTAGATAGGGAGCAGAGAATGCTCCAAATTGATGGAGTGAAGCAAACGTGGAAAGGACCTGTGATGAAAGAGACCTTAACTGCTCATGCTTTCAATGTTTGGCTGAATTTTTGGGCTTGTGTTAAGAGCTGGAACTTCAGGTTTGCATTTTAGTACAAGATAAGGAGAAAAAACCCCAGGCCTTAAAACTCATATAAACAAAATTCCTATAGATCTTGGAAGGTTTAGGACTAAGACACGCAGGAATGAGGGCTTTAAACGGTCTTTTAATCACTGTTCTTCATATCTCCAAAACAATCATAAAAGTATTGGAGTTGAGGGAAAGACTGTATTGTCAATGTGCAAAAGAACAGCTAAATAAACTTGGGCTGGAGAGACACCCAGTATACCTCTTTTCTACCAAAAGCAGTGTTCACGTTATTTGATTATTGTGGAAAATAAGGCCAGAACCAGACTTATTTCATTGGAGCGAATGGGGAAGTAACGATACACAGGTTAGAATGCTGGATAATGAACAGATCCCTCTTCCTCCACACATGAATGCCTATGGTATACATATCTCTTTTTGATGGCACTTAGTTTACCTATTTGAAACAATATCAGCTTTGAAAGAGTCAAAAAGGCTGCTCCCAGGGAATCTACCCTCTGCTCATCTGCTGTCTTCTTCTCCAGGCAGACTCCTGGGAACTGAGTCAGTGCTGAGTAACTACATCATACACACAATCACAGCTGACCTGCTGCCAAGGGATGCCAATCATTTCATTCTCCAAATTAGCTACCTACATAAAAACACAAGGGTCTCTCCGCTTTTGTACTTCAGGGAAAAAAAAAAAAGTAGTTCCATTGGAAAATNAATAACTTCCAGCATTTTAAGTTTCTTGGCCATGGTGACTTGTTTCACATTTGTGTTGCCATCTTTAAATTTTTTTATAGGCCCTCACAACAGAGGAAGTATAAGCCAGGCAAGTAAAAACCAAAACAGAACTGAAAATGTGTGGTTTTAAATATTCATATACTAGCAAAAGGCCAAATGACCAAAATAAACCATCATAATTGCAAAATTTAGCTCTGCTTTGCCATTCAAACTGTAGGTACAGAAATATTTGTAACAGAAATACCAAGATTTGTGTGAATGAAATATGAATGGAGATGCCTGTGTATGAGGGCACCAGAAGAAAATGAAGATATCAAGGGTTAAAACAATAGCAAATAGCACTAGATAACTGAGTACATGGCAGAGAGCAGACTCGTAAACAGAGGAATGTGTTGCGTCAGGATGCATCTCATTTAGATGTAAACAAGATGATGGCAACAAGGCTATATCATGAGTGCCATTCACACCCCATCACCCAACCAGAAGTCAAGTCACAGCCAGAAAGATAAACANCGCCAGGATGCATCTCATCTAGATGTAAACAAGATGATGGCAACAAGGCTATATCATGTGTGCCATTCACACCCCATCACCCAACCAGAAGTCAAGTCACAGCCAGAACGATAAACAAAACAGGGAAATAATGGCAACTGGCANGTCAGGATGCATCTCATTTAGATGTAAACAAGATGATGGCAACAAGGCTATATCATGAGTGCCATTCACACCCCATCACCCAACCAGAAGTCAAGTCACAGCCAGAAAGATAAACAAAACAGGGAAANCCAGAACGATAAACAAAACAGGGAAATAATGGCAACTGGCAGCAACTGTGCCTAAGATTAACAGAAGATAAGCAAGATTCAGAGGTGAAAGCTCATCCCATGGTAACCGTTGAGTCTGAAGAGGCACACCAAGTCTGTCCAGAAATGAATTTTTCTCTCCTGAAAGGTGTTGAAGACTTGGAAGCTGAAGTCGTAGTTCTTGGTGTGGCTCACTACCGCTCTTGGATGGCTTCTGAGTACCTGGGTGGGAATGAGTGCAATCCATGCAACAGTGAGTGTGACTGATGGCAGTTGTTGTTTAAGGTATCTCCTTCCCTTTCCATAAGGTCTTACACAGACTTCTCTTACATTTATTTTCCACAAAGTTTCAGGTAATAGAGGATTTTTCTGTTTGAAATGAAAGAAGTGACTAGCTTCCCTGCACTAAAGAAACCTTTAAAAAAGAACCCCAGAACAACATGCACCTGCCTGATGCCAGCTGAACACACAACACTTCAGTGATAAACAGTGAGGNAACAGTGAGTGTGACTGATGGCAGTTGTTGTTTAAGGTATCTTCTTCCCTTTCCATAAGGTCTTACACAGACTTCTCTTACATTAATTTTCCACAAAGTTTCAGGTAATAGAGGATTTTTCTGTTTGAAATGAAAGAAGTGACTAGCTTCCCTGCACTAAAGAAACCTTTAAAAAAGAACCCCAGAACAACATGCACCTGCCTGATGCCAGCTGAACACACAACACTTCAGTGATAAACAGTGAGGAGCCTCTGTTGCTGCAGACAGACACTTGTGGTAATTACTTTTCCCCCTCCTTATCTGCAGCAGAAGCAAAAAAAAAAAAAAAAAAAACAACCNCTTAAGTGCTGTGCCTGAAGAACCTTTAAGGAGAAACTACTTTAATTAAATGAAGATGAGCAGCAGCATTTCTTCAGGACAAAACTGCGCACCCATTGAAAGGAGCAGTGGCTTCAGGACTGCAGAGTTCACGGTAATTAAGATAAGCAGCTCCAGTGGGAGGAGACTGAGCAAGGCTTACGCCAGGCTGTCACCCACAAAATGATGTCAGAGAGACCAACAGACTGTTTAGTCTGGACAGAGAAGACTGATCTGAACTTGAGAGGAAGGTTTGGAAGTCATTAGCATTCACCTGGCAGACGGTATATGAACAAGTTTACCCATGGATAAGATGCAGAAGGAAGAGAGAGAAAGCAACCAAGGAATTAAGTTCTCCGAGACTTAGAGGAGAGCTAGAGGGGGCACAGTTAAAAACATTCAGAACATACATTAAAAAGCTGAGAAGAGACAAACCAAAAGAAGGACAAATTTCTAGATCTCAGGAGAATATGTAATTGCCACAGAAACCTGCTGGATGATGTCAAGGTGATTGCCAGTAAAATAGGGAGAGGAAGTGCAGGATCAGAAATGCGTTCACAAAGATCTTCCCAAGGGCTGGGGAGGAGCCATCCTGAAGCTTCAGCAACATCTGGCAGCTGGGCAGAAGGCAAGGGGATTAGCTACTGCCCAGCCACCATTTGCACAATGCACCTCCAGAAAAGGTTAAAATTTGCAGCCATCTGTTGTTAAACAGCTTTCTGTAGTAGTTGTTGCATTCCTACAGATGCCTGAAGGAATCATTAGGGGATGGAAATGGGAGGGTGGCTTCCAAAAGGAGAAAGCCCATTTAAAGAGAGACATCAGCTGACAGGTCAAGAGAGGAATACGTTTCCGGAATAATCTGTCTGTACACTTTTGCAGCAGTTCTCTTTTCTCTTTAAGTGCTTAAATGCAAAATCTATTGGGTTGCTCTTATTTTAAAATACAATACATAGAACACCACATATACATTGGAGAAACAGGTATAAATGTGGAAACTTCAGTAAGAGCAATTTAGCACTTATGGCATTAGTTTTAAATACAACAGCATGTTTAAATTTTAAGAGCTATGCCATATAAAACTGGGAAAAAGATAAATGTATTTCAAATACTTACTCCTTTTATCATTTTCAGTTGTGTCCTTTAAGGGTTTTTAAAAGATATCCCAAGTAGATCCCAAGCAGAGATGTAAATATCCAGAAAAAATCTGATATTAAATCATGACAGGTCAAATTATTAAATGGTCACAGTGGCAAGACCCAGAAACAAGACTTGGCTCTGCCATCACTCATGATTAGCACTGATCACTTGTCTCAGTGAGAAGAAAGTATGAAGGCCAAATGGGCACGGTACAAGTGTCACCCACAAGGTACATGGAGCAACACTGTGTATACCGCTCTGCTGTGTACAAGCCCTTACGTATACCTCTGCAAGCGTAATAGAAGCATTCAGATCTAGCACCATGTTGCTCCATGTGACAAGTGAAAGTCTTAGACTTCATGAGAAACAACGAAAATATCCTTTCTTTTGAAGTGCTACTGGACAGCACAAATATCTACAATACAAAATATCCTCCCACACCCTCAGCAGGCTGAAAATTATTTTTGCTTGTATCTAGGTAATAGAAATACAAATAGTTGTAACTTAACTTGATAAAGTGAAAATCACCTTTGCATACGCAAAGGCCAGCTGACTGATTGCATTTATGTCACCAACTGCAAGTGAAAGACCCCTACAGAAAGGTTTGTCATGCGGGGCTGGGGATAAATACTGTTGCCTCGGAAGTAATGCAGCTCCCATGGAAGATGTGCTTTCACCCCAAACAGGTGCTATTGCAATCTGGGTGGGGAGAGTTCTGCTTAGACATCTTCCATTACTCCTTCTGCACTTGTCAATGGATGATGTCACCGGCTGGTTCATTTTCTGCACACCACACCTTTCATTTCATGGAAATCAGAAGGCCCAAGCATTTTAGCTGTGCTATTTTTTCCAAAGGCATTAGTGACAATTACATGCTGAAACAGTTTGTGGTTAGTTGTTGTAAGCTTCTGTTCAGTGTGCTCTCATATGTGCTGCTTCACTCTTTTTTCTTTATTCTCTTTAGGAAATCTGTATATCAAAATGGACGCCTTAGCCTCTGTTATTAAAGACTCCAGCACATCACTAGGCCTAGGGAGAGGAAGAGTCCAGACTAGTTGTGGCTTTAGTACTTTATGAACCCACAGTTACAGAGGCAAAACCATCACATGAGAGGCCCACAGAGCCCCAACAGTTTTTCTCGGTTTATTTCTCTCATCTTTTCTCCTTCCTGCAGAACAAGCAGTGAAAGAAGTGACACCTTTATTTCCTAGCGCTGTTGTAGCCAAGTACAAGCCAAGTACAAGGCACGCGGGAGAGGAAACGTTGAACATAAGATCTGGGAGTTGCTTTTGTCCAGAAATGTTGATATAACAAGACTGAGTTATTTTATAAGGCTTAATATTCTTCCAAACAAAATATTTTGAAATAACAAACATAAAGTGCCAGGCACTTCTCATTAGATTAAAGTGTCAGCGTTAAACTCCAGGCACTCCTATTACAATGCCTCAAATACACTTACCAGTTGCCATTCAGCTTTGCAAAGAAAAGCCAGAAGACAGCCAGTATCAACACTGTGATATACAGAAAAACAAACTAGGATGGGTTATTTTCCATCTGCTCAGACACACTGACCGTCTCTCACGTTCACAGAGATGTCATCTCCCCAGAATACAAATGTTCAACACAGCAACAATTTTCCTATGTAGATTGATATATATTTTTAAAAGTCAGTCTGGGGCGGGGGCCATTGTCAGGAAAAAGCCCCAACAAGCAAGGCAACAAGGATACCTTTTACAACAGCAGGAATAAGGTCCCTTTCCATACCAGCGTTCTTTGATGACTTTTTCTTCTGTCTTGAATATCTGGGAGGGGTTGTTCATTGACTTTGGCGGTGTTTTGTTTTAGGTACACACACCCCCAACACAAGCATGGAAAGTTACAGCTTCTAAGGAGGAGCCACCTACAAGCAGATCTCCTTTTTATTTCCCTGAGAATATCAGAGGGAGGTAAGGGAGGTGAGAGGGTGCGAGCCCCCAGGCAAAGCACTGTCACTTGGGAAGGTCAGCAACGCCAGAGTGCCATTAAAAGGTGGTGGGAACAGCTAAGTGTAGAAGTCCCTACTTTCTAGCGTAAATAGAAGTCAACAGAAATGACATTGTGGTGTGGAGACCTGTTGCTTTATAAAATCAAGAGAAGAAACAGGTGGCGGCCTGCAGCAAAGGGCAGATACTCCTCTCGAGGGGATGAGGACAGAGCATGTTTCCCCTGTGCCCACTGCGGGTCGAGGGGAGAGCTACTTAAAGCCTTGGGTTGTGCAGCGTTTGGGTAGCAGGCAGGGCGATGAACCCATCTCCCACCCCCCTCCAGCCTCCTAAATATCCCCCATGCCGCAACTCCTCTGCTCCCAGCCTTTCTCTCCCTCACAATTCATGCTCTTTCCCCAACCCTTTTCCATCCCAAGAGACCCTCTCTCTCTGCCCATAGTCACCACTTTCCTCCCTTCCTCACTGCCACGGCTTTCCCTTTCATGACAGCGAGCCTTCTCCCTCACCATCACAGGGGGCTGCAGGAGTTCGGACCTGGCCTTGCAGGCACCTTCCTGCCCTGGCCGCTTACCATGTGAGCGAGGTGCAGGACTGAATTTAATGTGACTGAAAGTCTCTTGGGCTGCGAAAGCTTTTTTTTTGGTCCTTGTGTATCTGCATTTTGCTCTAAGTCTCAAACACTGATGTGGAAAAGGTCTCTTGGTGTCACATGTAGGCAAAAATTGGCAAACTCACAAAGAAAATGCACCAGTTAAAATGGGAGTGCTACAGTATTATTTTTTTAATGGACATGTCAGCTCTCCCTGATATTTCATGATGCAAATTCAGACTACAGTTTATCAGTATTCTCTTATCATAATAAAATACCTGTGCTGTAGCTGGCAGCGATGTTTCCCCCTCCTCAGTAGTGGAGACAAGCCACGGGTAGTGCAGCTGCTGCAATTACTTTCTTTAGCTCAGCAGCTTACAACAATAATTCTAATTAAAGTAAACCTGTGGAAGGTACCAGACTGCTGGCTCTGCTGAGCATGGCCCTATATCCAGCCACAAAATCTGAACTCAAGGAGCTGCAGCATCATGAGCTTTCTCTTGCTGTCTTGAGCATACATCCTCCCTCCCACCTCCAGAGGAAATGAAGAGAAAGGGCTCAGCTGGCTCTGTCTCTCTATCCTCTCTCACAAATTGAGGTCTGGGGTAGAAGTGAAGATTTAGTTTTGGGGGCTGAGTATTCACAATCCTGCTCCCAGCCTGTGATGACAAACGCCAGCTCAGCCACAGGTCACGATTGCACCAAACACAGCTCAAAGGAGTCCTTTGCACAAGGAGGAAGAGGAGCTGTGAGCTATCACAGTTATAGCTTGGATAAACCCTGCCCCCCCCTTTTTTTTCTTTTCTTTTTTTTTTTTTTTTAAATGAAATTACGCCCTTCCTTGGTGTGACCAGCTGCAGAAAGGCTGGAGAGGAAAACATGAGCTGCAGGAGAGAAGAATTGGGAAGAGGAAGCCAGTCTCCATGTGTGTGAACGGATTGTCAGTGCCATCTCTGTAAATAATTTAAGTAATTGCAAGCTGGAGAGGCATTTTGGTTTTTATGTTTGTCTTTTCCATCAGGACAGGATGACATGGGTAACCATCACTTGCTCAGTCCAAATGTCACAGCCTGAAATATGGCTCTTTTTTTTGATAGAACCAATGACTTCAAGGATACCTGTAGCTTATCCTCCACCATCCACTTCTCAATTTCGAAGTCAGAGTCAGCTCTAGCAAGTAAGAGCCTCCACCTTCTTCTGTAAGTCAAATGGCATGCAAAAGCACGTTTTCTCAGACTTGTTTTTCCAAATCTCTTATGGCTGGTTGCATACCATATTGGTATACCACTGGCTGAACATCATATAGTAGAATTGTGTTGGGAGGGCATTCTATTTAATTTTGGTTTATTTTTTTAATATCTCCAGATGCAATGGAGCGGGTCTGGAATCTGACATTCATGCAGATATTGAAAGAAGCTTCTGTTCAAATATCTTGCGACCAGTTGCCCCCACGTCAAGGCCATAAGCCCATTGTGCTGGACTACACGAGCAACAAAGCATCAAGACATTTGTCTGAGAGGTCAGCAAGCAGGCAGAGGATCCATGCTATGAGGGCAGACTGGTACGGAGAGGCAGGACAGCTAAGAGACTGGAAGATGTGAATGGATTTGTTTAGGTCACAGCTTCAGAAGGTGGTGTGACTAACAGCAAAAAGGCAGAGAAGATGAACTTAGCAGTTGTCCTAGCCATGTGGAGACTGTTGGATGGTAAGACTGTCAGACAATCTGGGTAACAGAGCACAGGGACTAAGGAGCTAGGTGCTATCCTCTTCTTTTCTTTCAATACATAGAATTGTCTAGGTTGGAAGGGACTTTTAAGATCATCAAGTCCAACCGTAAACCTAACACTGTCAAAACCACCACCAAACCATGTCCCTAAGCACCACATCTACACATCTTTTAAATACCTCCAGGGATGGTGACTCCACCACTTCCCTGGGCAGCCTGTTCCAATGCTTAACAACCCTTTCCGTGAAGAACTTTTTCCTAATATCCAATCTAAACCTACCTTGGTGCAACCTGAGACGATTTCCTCTTGTCCTATTGCTTGTTACTAGAGAGAAGGGGTCGACCCCGACCTTTCCTATATACCTGTTTCACTTTAAAACTCTGTTTCCTTTTGTTGTGTGTTCTATTAAAGCTCAAGTCTAAAATAAAGAGTCAAATTTTGGAGTTTTCAAACGCTTTGCTGGCCGGTGTGGCCCACTTGCACTGTTAGCAGTCCTGCCACAGGAGGTGGTGTGCTCTGAGCCACAGCAGGTGCTGCAGTGCTAACGTTCCTCATCAACTTGGTGGTTAAATGAATCCTGCTGAACGGAGGCTGAAGTGTGGAAAATCTGAACTGCAACAGTTTTAAATGACTAAAGTTGTCATCCCATTTTGTGGGTACTCTCTTTTCACTTTAATTAAAGTTTAGGCTCACAGAGGAAGTATAGGGACATAAAGACTTATGAAATCCAGTCCAGTGGTTGCATACATGTGTGACATCTGCAAATCTGTTTGATGCCAAGAACTACATTAGATAATTCAAGCCAGAGCTCACAGGGAGTTACGTAATGAGACTGTTCAGATTATTGTTGTGATTAGTCCATTCCCTTTCCCCTTCTCACATCGGAAGTTCATTTAGGCAAGCAGTCATTTTAAAAATATGCAAATACTGATTGATAGTTTGCTAGAGATCGGGCAAAAAGCCAGGCTTCTGTGACGCCAGCTACTATCGGCAGTGTGAAGTTAAATATGCATGACCTCGCATAACATTGATCCGTGGGCTCACAGGCATTCTGCACTTCTAAAAATCCAAGCCTACCAACTAAGAGTCACTATTCTGTATGCAAAGTCTCTAGCCTTGTACTCATATTACTTAGTGTTTCAGTGCTCAATGATCATGCAAACTCAGTACATGTTCATTATCTATCTCTGCTTTGGTAAGGTGTCGGATAAAAAAAGTCCTTTATTTATCCACGGTAAATCCAATACTTTGCTCTCGATGAGCATGTACGTATTTCACATGGGAAGGAGGGGAACAATTCATACTGACAACTTTGCAGCTATGTTAAAATTGGATGAGTCCACTGCTATCAAGTCATGGGGAATGAAGTATAATAGTTAGTATAAATAATGTATTTAACAGTAAGGAATTAATAATGCAGTATTAAGAGTAGGGTAGCACCAGGCAATTGCTTGAGGGCATTGTGCGTAATCAGGAGTCACAAAAAAGTCAACTATAGCTCAAGGTTATAAATCAGAATCCAAGTAGCATAAAAATTATGAATCCAATAAAATCATCTAGTCTTAATTTACAAATATTTGTATAGTACATAGGATTGACAATATCTGTATTCATTAAAGAGATTCTGCAACGTTAGGCTATCCATAAATGGCCGAATTCTGGTGGCATTAATATCATAGGAACTCAGTCCAGCATTTTCAATTAAAAATGGCTCTTCTAGGATAAGAAAAAAAAATGCCCCCAAATAATAGCAAATGTACGCTTTTATAACAGAAAGGAGTGCAGAGAGGGCTGACTTTTCACATCGAACCTCAGGATTCACTTTCAGCCAAGTTTTCCCCTCCACCTGGTTGTTTTACAGTAGGAGTGGTAGCAGGGGCTCCTCCTGGCCGAGGGAGATGCCAGTGAGAGGCAGTGCAGTGGTTCTTCCCTGCACCCAGCAGAGTGACCTCACGGGACCGCAGGCCACCTGTGGTGTTTTCCAAGGCTGTGGAGGCTGCTCTGCGCCACCCAGCCAGCAACAGGGCCTGAAGAAACACTGTGGGCCTTTTACCGAGACTGAAATACCAATTGCCATGCAAATTATGATGCCTGAGGGTTACAACTGGCTTTTTGTGGTCAATTCGTGGGGTTTTTTGTATCACGTCGGTGGCTCACAGCCAGTCTGTGACTAATCACTGATTAGCGATCCCAGCCCTATGGAATGAGCATCCTCCATATAGCAGGAATTTTTATTAATAAGTACCACAGTGCATGACCCTGCACTTCAAATTGGAGGAGGATGACAGGGCCAATGCTCTTATTCCAATGACATCATCACTGCTGCGTTGTTGGCGTTTGCTACTCACTTTGCAATTGCTGTGGGAACAGGTCTACGGCTGCACAAGCAGAGGTGTTCCCTTTCGCAAAGGTTTGGCATATTTTCTGTCTTAAACTGTGGAGCAGACTTAACAAAACAACTTTGATAACTGTACAAAGTATTGCTTCCTTACTTGTGTGCCACTGTTTATTGCTGTTAAGCATTCAGCTTCGCATTTGTAATATTTTGGAGAACTAGTTCTTAATAAACAAAAACAAAGGGAAACTGGTAGGTTTAAACCAATTGAGTGTCCTTCAGTGTTGAAACATGTTTGATTTAAGCACAGAAAGATCCATTAATGCCTATTTATGATCTATTTTTAGAGTAATTCCAAGCAATTACTATTCATATGACTCAAGCACCCAGGCTGAATTCTAGCCAGGCAATAAAAGGAGGTTTTTGTAATGCCAGAGACACTCTTGAGTAGATTTGGAGGAAAACACAAATCAATTGATAGCATGATAAAGCCCTGCACAGTATCTCAGTTTCTGGAGCTCTCGATAACTCAGGAAACATTCGCACTGGAAAACCAGACATAACCCAGCACATTGGGGCAGCACTGCTGGCTTTGTAACCTCTGGGGCTCCATGCAGTTACGGTGGAGGGAGAGACTGGAAATGAGCTCACCGGTCTCCGTTCCCTTCTTTGCTCTCAGCAATGAAGTATGTGAGAAATACTGATGCGAAGTTTCCTGCGGAGACATCAGCCAAAGAGAGACGGACAGATGCATACGCTGGCAAACGCTCTCAGAGATGAATACGTGTTCACAAAATCCCTTTCTCTCCCACACTCAGGATCTTCTTTTCCTTTCTTCCCTTGTGGACTTTAAACAAGCCCAAGTCTCGTTTTCTTTCTTTCCCCAGTTCCGCTCCCCCTTATGCTCCTTTTCCCCCCAATGTCTAATTTTTGTCTCCATCCTTTCTTTTCCTGTTTCAGGACTCTTCAGGGAGCAGTGCTGCAGCGGGGCACCCGCAGGTGCCCCCACAGCCGGGAGGGAGGGAGGGCTGGACAAGGCACCTGCAGACACTCAGTAACCTCTGCCAGATCAGCCCTTCAACACCATACACATGCGTTGCTCCAGATTAATTCTAGAGTGATTAATCATTTCAGGAAGGCAGTGGGGGAGCACTTTTGTGTCCAAATGAGGGTGACAAATATCAGGATACTTGAGCTAGCTGTAGGGGAACAGCAGGTTAAGGCAGAGGGTGCACATCTGGAGCAGCACCTGGGGGCCGGGCAAGATACCTGAGGGTGCCTAATGGCACCTATGCTCCTTGGAAGGAGTTGTAGGTTAACCACCTCGCAAGGGAAAGAAGTCCTCAGCACAGTGAAAAACTATGCCCTGCAGTAAAGATGTACACTTCAGAAAAATGGTTTTAGGCTAAGAAAGGAAACAGGCAAGGAAACTAATATCCCGCTTTCATAAAGCATTTATTTTTTTTTATTTGAAAACATTATACAGGCATTACATTGCCACAGCCAGTCCATGTAGGAGCATGCAAATATCAAAATGGAGAAAGGTTTGTTCAGCTTTTCGATGCAGGATTTGGGGTTGGGATTTTGTTTGCTTGGTTTTGGTTTTGGTTCATATTTCCATCTGCGGTGTCAAGATTAGTGTGCTTTATTATGGCATTTAACAATAAAATCCTACCCATGGGGTAAAATTTATATTTGTAGCTAGCTCAGGAATACTAAATGGTTTTAAAAAAAAGGAAAGAAAACCATACTACACGCTTGTCAAAATGTTAATAGCACAAGTTAGCAATCTCTACACTATACATTGAAACTTCTTATGACACAGTGGTGCAAAAATTTTCAATTGCTTGGTCTATCGTTGTGTGTTTTCAAAGTTTGTAGCTGGAACAAAGACAAAGTCTGTCTCCCAGTGAAGGTTTTCATCCAGTAGCAGAAAATTACATCAGTCTTGCTCAGGGCTGCTCGGGGCCAGCAGTACAACAGAGTTGCAGTTTGTTCAGGCAAGGAGTAGAGACGTCCTACGCAACACGGAGAGTAGCTGCCGGTTAGATAGCTGAACCTTTGCTGGTGCGTACTGAGGTCTTGAACCGCAGAAAACAAGCAGGGAGAAGTAATGTTTTCCTTTACTAGACCCCAGTTTTTCAGTCAACACGGTCACTTGTAAAGCTATACTACTGTTTTCCTTTGAGGTCCGCCCAGCGCTCGCACACCGGTGCTAAGCCAAGTACCCACCTTGTTTAAGGGGAGACACAGACAGTGAAGCAGCCCCACTTTGCACCTCGAACTCCGCCTGTGCGAGTAACACAGGGGACAGTGGCTGGGCGCGGAGCGTGCCACTGAAACATTCAGAACTTATTTCCGTACAACAGAGCCTTTTAAAATAGCCTACAAAACTTGCTTCAGATGGCACCTTTCAGCCAGCCGTGGATCGCAAACCCTTGTATGTAAAAACTCCCAGCCCAGTGACCTGGCCGGGAGATGCCTCCTGCCCAGCTGTTTCTGAGAAGACTCTAACAAACATCTACAAGTTAGTGTCAGAAAAATGAAGAGGGGGAGGCAAAAGGACTACAAACATTTGGCTTAAAAATAAATACTAAGAATGAAATTAACCAAAACAATTATGCAAAAGGAAGGAATTGTAAACATGAAACAAACACACACACGCAATCCTCAAAGGTCTCAAGACCAACACGGGGACTAATGTTCTGAGAAAGGTATTTAATTGGTATAAAAGGTAGCAAAAAAGACTGAGATGACAGGTGCCCGCCAGTGCGCCTCTGGGTACCTGAGGGAGCCATGGTGGTTGTAACGAGAGCCGCTGCTCCTGGGGAATGTATGAAACCCACCTCAAGTCGAAGCCCACCCAGGACTTGACCCGAGGATGCTTGCTGGCCCCCATGCATGAGGGCTTCACCCGACCACATGCTTCCCACCTGGACTTCCACCCCACAGACCTTACCCTGAAGCATCAGGTAATCTTTCTTGTGTGGTTTTTAATTTGTTTTCTTTGAATCCCGTAGTATTTAGACTTTCCGTTAATACCCTCAGAATACGGACCCTGTTTTTCTGTGGGAAACTTTTTTTTTTTTTTATCCTCAATGCTTTAAGAGAAAAAGCTTGGAAACATGAGTGCTAAAAATATTAAATAAACAGAAGGCAAGGGGAAAAAATCATACATTTGTTATGATTTTAAACAACGCCATCTTAACTGAAGCTTTTGGGCCATTTTTGGCCATGATTTGGCAATACTGCGGCTCCTTCCCTCAGCTGCAGCAGGATCGTGGCAGATAGCCTGAGCACGGTGGGACAGAAATCGCCTCTCCTCCTCCTCCACAGCAAGAATAAGATACAACATACTTCTGCTGTTCAATACCATTTTGGCATTTGCCACTTCATGTATATTATGCGTACATACTTCTCCCAGTCTGCTTCAGGGAAGTCCCTTCTATATTAAAGCAGAAAAGGACTATAAAAGATGAATGTTACCTCAGCAGAAATTCATCCTGCTTGGTTGAACTGTGTGGCCTTTCTAATCTCCAGAGTACAGATTGATTTTTTTTTTTCATTTTCAAATAGAAATAGGTAAGTTGTAGTTTTCAAACATGAAGCCCTACATTTTTGCTTGAGACAGACTTCTTCAGCAGAATAACATTCAAATAAAATTCATCTTCTATGCCCACAAGGAAAATATTCATCAACCCTGCCGTAAACTCCATTTCCAAATACAATGCACGTATGCATACTTTTACAGCACTATTGTGTACTTCATAATCTCCTTCCTTCTGAAGATCCTGAAGCTTTTTAAAATAACTTGGTACCACTGCACCCCTGTGAGGTAGGTAAAATGACATTATTCCCGTATATACAGATTGGGAAACTCAGCCACACAGAAGGTAAGTCATGCCCAAGGATCACACAGAGATGTGGCAGATCTGTGAATAAAAACAAGCTCTCCTGGATCCTTGTCCTATCTATTAGACATAAGACCATCTCCCCTTCCTTAATTTTAAATTAAAAATAGATGATGGATGTTGAAATAATGATTTCCTTTTATTGGGCTCTCAGAAGAGCAAATGTACAGNGATTTCCTTTTATTGGGCTCTCAGAAGAGCAAATGTACAGAGATGGATTTTTCATGGTGGTGACTAAGATTTCCCCCATTCTGATAAGGCTCCTGGAGCAGAAGTACAGTTGTGGAGCACACCCTTACTATATTCACATGTCCCCAGGAATGTAAGAAAACTGCTGAATTCTTCTGCTAGTTTTGTAGTTAATGAAAAATAATTGGCTGCACCCTGCTGGTATGAATGCCTTTGCGCTACTGCAGCAATACCAGCAGATGGTCCAGTCTTTCTGCTCATGAATTCCTCACTTAATCTTCCTGATTTTTACAATTTGTGGGGTTTGGCGAAAAACTGACACATTTCTAAATAGCTATTGTTAGAATAATCAGCCACAGGAGACTAAGCAAACTGGAACAGCAGAAGGCGCCCTCGATGCACTGAGTATCTAAAATAAGTGTCCTGATCCACATGATATGTCATCTTACCATGGAGAGGTACAATACATAGGAAACTAGAAAATGTGTTTTTCTTTTTACAGATTAAAATTTAAAAAGTAAGAAATCTGTGTTAAGTCATGACTACAGAGAAACTAGCTCCCTGTCACCTGATGAAGAACCTCAGCCGCTAGGAAATCTGCCATAGATCATAGAGAGGTCAATGCTTGAGTACTTCACTTCTGCAAATATAGAAAGGCTAAAATGCTCGCCTTATACCTATTCCTAGAATAGAGACGGATATTGGAAGTTGTCCCTTCTCTGGATTCATGGAACAGATTACCTAGAAAGGGCAACTAGACAGATAGCACAGATGAATTCATTGTCTTTCCCTCACCAAATCCAAGGTGCTAGCAAAAATGTGTCAGGGTGTTGCTACCACGGGTAACCCATCTATTTTGTGCAAACAAACAAATCTTAGAGAGAAATTAACAGTGACTGCACAAGTGTATTTGCTGTAAAAAGGCGGCTTTTCCACAACTGGTGTGGCTTAGGCATAATATCGCTCAGTGGGTGCAGAAAGACCCTTCTAGGAATTTCTTGTTGTAATTTCAGCTTATATATTGAATATCTTTCACAGGTAGTTTGACATTAACTTATTCATATACAGCAGTTTGTATTGCAAACATGCTGCTCATATCGTAAACGAGGGACTGGCATCTCCTTGCAATGAACACCCTGGAACAATTAATTTTTATTTTTATGAGCTTTCCTTATTTGCTACCTTGCAGCTCACCGGTGTAACTGCACCTGGTAAATACCTTTCTCTATGTACAATACAGAGATAATGGATATACGAGCTCCACTGAATCATCAGTAGGTGGCCAACAGCCCTGGGCTTAAGCAACTCTAACGTGAGGCTCCTCTTCTGTCTCCTGCCCCAGGCTGGTGTATGTTACCGAAGGCTCCAGCTGGCCGGTGGCTGGCAGGTCTACAACAGGTCCTGAAGGGTTTCGAAACTGCTTGTACACCCGAGGATCCTGGGCTACGTAGGTGGACGTGGAGGAGTAGAGCACCAGCCCAACAAGGATAGTGAAGAATGACAACAAGTAAAGTCCTGAAAACTAAGCAGAAATAAGAGTAATTAGACACAGTACTGGTTATCCTGAGCTCATGAAGACCCACAAGCAGGAAGGGGTAGGCACAGATCCTTGTTTTGGTATGAAAGGCAGAGAACAAACCCTCTATCACTGGGATATCCATTTTTTATGGGAATGTCTTTTTGAAAGTTGGTTTGCTCCCATTAACTTCCCTGTCTTCCATAACTAACAGCTAACCGGTGCCTTCCCATGCCCCAGACATCTTAAGTATTGGTCAGGTGGGACTTAGGAAAGCAGGGTTCTGGTCATAGACCGAAAGCTGATTTTGCTGTGCTTTTAGACAAGCCAACTTCTCCGAGTGCAAGTTTCTCTGGCTCCAGTGTGGGGTACCATCATCTATAGTTGTCTGACAGGGACAAATCTGCAATTAATTACAGCTAAACCACAGGACTGTGAACTATAACAAGCCATCGGTGATATAAACAAACCCCAAGTATTTAAATAAATTAAATAAACATTTATAGAATCA
>RSEF01000003.1:70983987-71004680 GCA_003993805.1 Himantopus leucocephalus | reverse complement strand
TTTGAAGTGTGGGGCAGAAAGACCTAGGAACCAAATCACCTTGAGACAGACCTGCAAAGCAGCAGACAACCTTTACACTGTGTTCTCAGTAAAATTTTTGTTTTATACTTGCTTTTCTTCTGTCTGCAAAATTCTTAAAGCCATAAAAACAACATAAAAGGCAATAGTGAAAACCAGTTTTACGTTGCACTCTGAAGCTGTGAACTTTCACTGTCTCGTCCAGATTCATTCAGGTACCATTAGTATCACAAGATCTGTTTTGGGTTGGTTACCTACTCAGTACTTTAAGGCTTTCATTTGCCTAACACTTCTTTGGGACACCATTTTAGTTATCAGTTAACCTTTGTCTTATGAATAAATGATGGTACAAAGCAATTGCCTACGACACCCTGATGTCGCTTTCATATGATGGACACTGGAGGGGATACTTGTGAATAATGAAGTCATTCCTTGCAATTGGAAACCAAGTGTGTGCCTGTACAACACAGTGGTGTAAATATCAGAGGACCTGAGAGATAAAAGTTTAATTTCAACACGGATCTGCTGCACATTTTGGCATTCACACTAACAGGCAAGCCATTGGTTTGGCAGACAAGAAAGGGTTAATTCTTGGACAATTACAAGTAATAAATTCAGAATCAGCATGAATGAAACAACCTTGTTAAGGGACAAAAAAATTCTATGGGATTTTTGGAAGAGTCCTTCTCTTCATGCTGCCACCCTGGGTCTGGTCACAGCAGTTGAAAGCTCTGATAAGTAAAATGAAATTAGTGATACAGTTGCTGATGAACAGGTACTCAAATCTTAAAAATCGTAACAAAAAGACCAAATCGGCTCTCTTTAACAACTGGAAAACATAAAATAAAACTGGTTTTGGTGTGGGAAGCCTGAAGTATAAAAATAATCTGCACTTTTACTGTGTAGATCTAGAAAACCTTGGCAGCATCTTTTGTTTCATTATTCTGCACTGGTATTTCTTCAGGCTTNCCAAATGTGTGCCTGTACAACACAGTGGTGTAAATATTAGAGGACCTGAGAGATAAAAGTTTAATTTCAACACGAATCTGCTGCACATTTTGGCATTCACACTAACAGGCAAGCCATTGGTTTGGCAGACAAGAAAGGGTTAATTCTTGGACAATTACAAGTAATAAATTCAGAATCAGCATGAATGAAACAACCTTGTTAAGGGACAAAAAAATTCAATGGGATTTTTGGAAGAGTTTTGGTGTGGGAAGCCTGAATTATAAAAATAATCTGCACTTTTACTGTGTAGATCTAGAAAACATTGGAGGCATCTTTTGTTTCATTATTCTGCACTGGTATTTCTTCAGGCTTACAGCTATTACCCAAATACATCTCTTATTTCCACATACCTTGTAGTGGAAGAGGAATAATCCACAGAAGAGGCTGTACAGGTCAGCTGTGAGTAGGGAGAGGTTGACGGCAGTAGCACTGGTTTTCTTTATGACCACTGGCATAAAGCTGTAGAGGCCAAACATGCAGGCACTAAAGCCGACATACAACAAGCCTGAAGAAGAGAAACAAGAAGCAACGTGACTTTCCATAACCTGCAGAAATGACTTGTGTTGGGAGGAAGAAGGCTGTGTTTTTAGAAATGGATGAAGAATGCTTTTCAAAAAAAACATGGATTCAAATAATTAAGATGCACATATATATATATGGATTGAGAATATCATTCTAAATATATACAAAAAACAGTGAAAACCATACCTACACAGCAGTGGACATAACGTCTGCTCTCTGTGGTAACAGCAGTGCTGTTTTAAATTGGTGTCTTATACTACTAGTGAATAACTCATGTCCAGCCTAAGTTTGGATGAAATGATGCATTTGGACACATTGAAGCTAGTCTCTTAAGGAGCTGAATGTCACCAACTAAGTTCAGCTGAGTTGGACGAAGCACACAATATTTTCTGGGAGTGGACCCAAAAAATGAATGCAAAAGTATTTGCAGAGGAGTTAATGAGCCAACAGATGAATGCATGAGGACAGCACTCAAGTGCCAGAGGTCCTAGTCCTATTTTGCCACCAAACCTGATCAATCACTTCACAGTTTAGTGCTTTTCTTCCTCTAACACTTTTTGTCTGCCTTCTTTAATAAAGCATTCTGGAGCTGAGACTATTTCTTGCTACGTGTTTACAGAGTGCCTCACACAAATTAGATTGTTAGACACTAATATAATAAAAATACATTACAGTAAAAATCTAATTTCATTTAAAAATCTAAATAACTTACTGGGAAAGAATTCATTGCTTCAGTTATTACTTGATAAATCCCAAGGCAAATTAATCAATATGAAGTTAAAAAAACAGCAAACACTTCACTCATCTGCTCTCATGCAAATGATATTTCTTAGGCTGCCGTATGCTGCAGAATTCCCAGCTGATATGTGCACAAGCCTAAATTTAGACTCATGCCAGCTCTTCAGAGCATGTTGTTATTGATTAAAAGTTGCAGAAAATCTGATTGCCAAAGTCCTGAAAGGAATTAGAAGGGGGGAAAAAAAGCCCATATGATTTGTATCTGCTTGTGGATCCACTTAGTTAAAAACTCTATAGAAAAGCTATCTAAAGGACAAAATCAGCCATGACAGTGTGAGTCCCTTAGACGCATCTGAAGTGTACATTCATCTGAAACAAATACAGCAGTCACAAAATGTCAGTGTCTGTGTATCAATTGTTATGACATGGTAATGAACTTGAATTTATATTCAGAATACTGATAATCACAGTAAGAACTGGTTTTAATAACAGCAGATTTTTAAGGTGTGCATTGTATAGGGGTAACAACGGAATCAGTCTTAGGCAGTGCTTGAAAAAGTCGCTTTATGCAAACTCTGCAACTCTTCTGTAGCAGGCAAATGGGTGCATCAAACGGAGCGTGGTTTTGATCAATGAGAAATTGTTTGCATACATGAGCATTAAGCCAGCTTTTCTTCCAGGCTTAAATCAAGAACAGGTCAGGCGCAAAAGCCATTCTGGTCCTGAAGTCAGCATTCTCAAAGTACAGTCTGCAAATCACTAGCTGGTCCACCGAGGCCCTGCTAGTCAGTTTGGATTTAACACACATATTCAGGTGCTTTGCTGGGTTATGCTCTCACTAACAGTATAATTTTATGGTACTGCCTTGGTGTTCATATTCTTTGGCAGCCAACTACATGCACTTCACAGGCTGCTTTTCCAAAGGGCGTTTCAGTTCCAGTGAAAAATTGCTTAAACTGTAGCTGTCCTATCAGAGGTGGCATTTCATTTACATCTTAAAAATACATGTAATGCCCACCAGCTGGATGGCATTTAGTGGTGACAACAAGCCAAGTGGAAATAACATCATATGATTTTCAGATATTGCTTCTTAGGGGGCCAGTTTTCAGACTAAAAATATGTCTTAAGTCAAAGCCTTAGAGCCTCAGCTTCCTTGGGTACCCCTGCAGTGCTAACGGCAGCCTTAGGAATTGCCACTAGCGCTGCAGTCCCAGATGCTGGGACCTGTGTCTAACCAGGCACTAAGTCACCAGCACCAATGACCTGTAGCAGGCACTGGAAGGAAGCAACCTGGTAAGTTAGGAGGTGCTTTTGTAATGATCTGTTCATCAGCTGGTGTGCGTTAAACCCTGAGAAGCTCATCATTTGTAACTGTCTGCTTTTAGATGTGCTGACATTGTCCCAACCTGAAGGATTAATCCGCATGAAGGCAGCTGTGGGTGGGATTCTTTACACCTAACTCTGGACACTTACTGAGGGTTGGTGGTCAACGAAGAGATTGGGAAATTCTGGGGTGCAGATTGTCTAACCTGTTTTAGACACCAACTTTAGCATAGTATGATTTCTGTCATGCCTGTTTATTCTTGCTGATGATAAAAGCAGTCTACTTAACTAAATCAGGTGTCCACATACCAGATATCTGAAGTTGATGGAAGGAATGCCATCTTGTCTGTCAGTGCTCACCCTGATGGGTAAGGTCACCAGTTTTGCCTGTTTGGGTGTGAATGCCTCATAAGTGTCTGAACGGGGCACTTAGGACCATAGGAATGTGGGGTGATCCAGGCTGGAAGGGAGCTCAGAAGTCTCTAGTTCAAACCCTGCTCAAACCAGGCTCAGCTGTGAGATCAGACCAAGTTGCCTGGGACTTCGTCCAGCCTGGTCTCGGAACCTCTGAGGATGGAGACCCACAACCTCCCTAGGCAACCTGCTTCACTGCCTACCTGTCCTCAGTGCGAAGAAGATTTTCCTTTTATCCATTCTGAACCTCTCATTTCAGCTTCTGCCTGTTATCCCTCATCCTCCTGCCATGCACCACTGTGAAGACCTTGGCTCTGTCCTTTTGATAACCTCCTTGTAGGTAACTCCTTGAAGCCTTCTCTTCTGCAGGCTGAACAAACCCCAGTCCCTCAGTATCTCCCCACTTGTCTTAAAACTGGGCGCCTTCACACACATGGGCAGGATCTGCCCCCAGGGACTGCTCTAAAGTAGCCCAAGTACCACCAAGACTAACGTGCCTTGGGAACTTCTGTTTTAGCTCCCAAGCATGCTGGTTGACTATTGCATGTTTTATCCTTCGCGTTTTTACTCCAAAAGTTGTCATTTCATTGGGATGAAATGGAATCAGTTATGATTTTTCATGCTGTTTTCTTGGAATAAAGACCATATTCAAACCCCCTGTAACACAGAACACTTCCTTGGACATTCAAACTAGCTTTTCTTTTAAATAAGACTGATGTTAATTTATTTGTTATTATTTCATGTATCACTCTACAAAATGTGTCACGGTCTCATATGAAGCCACTCAGTCAGAACAGCATAATCATTATCCTTTCAGTCAGGGTGTCAGCACATATTAATACTTAAACCTTCAATGATTCAAACAGCTACACTGATTTATACTAAGTGTAAAGATGATGCTATGTATCAGGGGAATTTCCAAAATTAAAACCAGGAGGGCCACAGCCTGTTTTAAACATGATAGACATAACAGATTGGCTTTAGATCTTTATATTCCAAAATCATTTGCATTTTACATCAGTTGAAAGGTAGCTCATCCATTCTTAATAGCACAATTATAGCAGATGGCAACAGGCCACCTTGAGTTATTTATTAGGCTGCCTGCTGTGACTTTATCACTACCATTCAGAAGGCTGATGATTTAACTCTGCTGGACTGCAGGTTTGAGTCTGTCGCAGTGGATAACTATTCAGGACAAGGCTGTGAACACCCTGACATAGATTTGTCAATCACTACTTGACAACCTTGTATCACTGCCAATGCGATGGAAAGCACACTGAGTACAGTGGAAGTCAGGGAAGAACACAAAACTACACATAATTGTCACCATTTAATCCATGTTCAACTGCACCACATTTCCAATTATTGCTCTAACAAAACAAGTACACATCTCCTCCTTATGCAGCGTAGGGACTCTTCAGAATTAGTGACTAAGTTTCAATGACATTTTAGTGGCATCACAGACCAAGTAAGACTATTTTAACAGCACATTTCACTGATATTGAGTTACAACAGAACTCCCATGGAAGTATATATGACATTTACACAGAGAGTAGATTAATTCACTGTGACCATTGCTAGTTCCATCACTACCAGATTAATTGTGTCCCTGTGCTCCTTACCATGAAGTATAAACAAACACTGATGCAATTATGCTAATTAGCTCAGATTAAAGAAGGCCAATACACTCATAGTACACTGTTGAGCGTGTTTCTCCGTGGATACTTTAAACTGATTTGTCACTTAATTTTACAGCTCAACTATCAAATCTCCAAGACTTCTAGGTGCAGTGTTTTGTGAAAGATGCACTGTTTTTATTAAGGTTTATGATGATGAGCAGAAATTGTGAACTAAGTTTAAAGAAACAACAATGTATTCCATAACTTGTATCCCCTGTCCTCAGGGATTCCCCACATATTCAGTTGCCTTTGCACACTTCTGAGCTGTCATTTTGATGTTCGTTCTGAAACTAGGTAAAAAGCTACTGTCAATGGATTGCCAAAGCTTGAATCTCCCGCTAAGTATATCAGCTCTATGCTATTAGTATTCTTTTATTTCTTCTATTGTCATAAATAGTAAAAGAGTGGTTATAAGGACTCTCCTTTCCTAAATGTTGATTTGCTTTTAAAGCAAGTAATTTCTTGAACTAATTAGAAGGGAGTCTTAGATCATAAACTTAGCTTCCAAACTGAAATGGGAAAATGCAATCCACTGCATAGAAAAACACCATACGAGGTTTGTTGCGCATGATGCTACCTAAACTTGTCTAAAAGACACATTTGCTATATTCCACCAAGACTACTTGGAAAGCAATTAACCATTTGCATATAGAAATGTTCCCCTTGGAAATGGGTTTATGAAGCTACAATATGCACTGCAAGAACTTTTTTAGTTTTTTTTCTTAGGTTCCATTTTTGTTCTTTGGCATTCGTTGTAAAGGTTTGGCTCCTAATGACTACCTCATTTATTTGTCCCAGTGTTGCATTGAATCTTAGAACTGGAAATCCATTATTGTTTTACTTCATGGCTGTCTGAATAATTATCTTATGGCATTCACATGCCTAACCTAATGGTGCAAGGAAGGCATAATATGGCAAGGGGAGGACAGATCATTTAAGAAAGGTTATGAGGCATGTGGTTCAACCTTTGGCAGTAACTGGCGGAAAAGTCACAAACATTGGCTCCTGTGAAACTTTGTGCCCGCCTCCCCAAACATTGGTTGCCTCCACGCCTCCTTCAGTAACTTTCTTCAATGAGGTGAAGTGTTTTCTTACCTATTTGCCAATCCCAGGGAACTTTCAACAGCTCTTTGTGTTCCATGATTGCACTATAAGAGAAGAGAAGGCAAAATTTGATGGAAGAGAACAGAAGTTAAATTACTTCCACTCATTCAATTCAAATACCGGACAAAACAACATAAATAACCTTATAACAAAAAATCTCTGTAGGAACCAAATGCAATCAGACTTTGCTAATCCACTCTGGCATTATCCTTGTACCCGCATATTTGAAAGACCTTCAGGGCAGCAATCAGATGTGATAGCATACTATTTGTACTGGTTTATTTCCATCTCTCTATATACCTGCCCAAAGTGCCCACCCCCTATATATTCAATCCTCTTGTACTCTTCTGACTTAATATTCTGAAAGCTTTTGAACTGTAATGATTAATAATGTATCTGTCTGAGTTATTCACCCTTCAGAGCAGCTCTGCAGTGTCAAATAAATAGATATCACAGGCTGGCTTTGGGGACAATACTGTGATTTGTGACACACCAAGAGAGACTGAACAGTCACAGAAATGAAAGTCAGGAAAAAAAGCAAAGGATGGGCCAAGCTGCAAAAGTCCACTTTCAACACCTTGTAAGTCTTGCATTGTACATTAACATTAGAATCCCAGACCCAGAAAATTCTAAGATGACAACAAGTCCGCTCTTCCCAATCCAGGCAAATAGACCCTTGGAAATTAGGTATCTCACAAGCTAGGTCTTCATTCAGCTAACCGCTTTCTCTGATCTGTGATTTGCAGGTAACTCCTGCTGTGCAGAACTCTGCATGCTAGTCTGGACACTATTTTAAACAAGTATAAAACATGGAATTACACAGATTGAAAAACAAAGTACCTAGTACAAAAGTTGTTACGTGGAAGGCCAAGTCTAATAGTAAAACTGCAGGAACTCAGTGCCGTCCAGATTAATCTGGTCTAGAGAGTTGCATCCTGGAAATTCTAATTTGCTTGCTGCTGATTTGTGGCAAGTCTAATGCTGTGTACAGAATAATAAGATTATTTTGTCTGGAAAATAACTAAATTGTAAGTGTCTTTGCATGCATAAATCATATGTCTCTTATCAACAATTCCTGAACAATATCATGAAAACAAACTGCAATGTCTCTTGTTCTGGCAAACAAATTCTGATATAACTTAAGTTTAGGAACATTGCTTTCATACTATTGCCTATCAAATACAAAAGAAGTATAAAAAAATATGATATGGTCTATGATTCATTATGATCTGTGAAACAAAATGGGGTAAGAGCAGCTTCCCCAGAAGTCGCCATTTAGTAATGCCAGATTCGCTGAAGAATTGGAACCACAATGATCTTTGAAAGGTTGTGGTGACTGGAGGAGTTCCCTGATAACTCAAAAGAGACAAATGCAACATCCAGTTTCAAAAAGAGCAAAAACTATAGCCTGGACAGCCTTATGCTAATCTTTGGGAAGATTATGGAGCAAATCTTCCCAGAAGGCTATTGCAGGAAGAGAAGAAGAGATGACTGGAAACAGCCACAGCTCAGAATTCTCAAGAGCAAACCATACCTGACCAAACTGACTGCCTTCTATGGTGAGATGAGTGGCTCCGTAAATAAAGGAGAGGGAATGCACGAGAGGATGATGTGTAACCTACCTTGCCTTTAGCAAAGCTTCCAACACGATTTCCTGAAAGATTCTTAGAAACTGAAGAGTTATGGACTGGATGAGTGGACTACCCACAATGTAGTCTGAAGAAAAGGGCCAAGAGAAACCTTGTGAAGTTCAAGAAAAACAAATATGAACTCCTGCACCTGTGGTGGAATAACTCTATGCAACAGTACAGGCTAGGAGCTGACTGGATAGAAAGCCGCTTTTTAGAAATAAACCTTGGAGTACTGGTAGGCATCAACCTGAACATGAGTCAGCAATGTGTCCTTGGAGCAGAGAAGGACAACAGCATCCTGGGCTGGGTTAGTAAGAATCTGGCCAGCAAGCTGAAGGACGTGATTTGTGAGACAGCAGCTGGAGTACTGTATCCAATTTTGGGCTGCCCGGAATAAGACAGACATTGACAAATTGGAGGGAGTACAGTGGAGCTCCGTCACAGTGGTCAGGTGGCTGGAGCACATGATGTAAGAGGAGATGCTGAAACAGCAGGGTTTGTTCAATGTGAAGAAGAGAAGGCAAGCCACCTTGTGGATGCCAACCAAACTTTGACCAGCGCTGTGTCTAGCATGCTGGGAAATGGCCCTATTACTCAGACATTCCTTCCCCAGAGTACTTCAGTTTAGAGGACCCAAAGGTCCTGTATTGCACCAAAGTGGCCAGTAGTGTTTCAAAGGAAGAGTCTGCAAGTGTAATAAAGGGATCTGGCTTCTCTTTGAAACAATTGGTATATTTAGTTAGATTAAACCTCTGTGAACTCATAACTATGTGATGCCTGCTCCTCATTTCAGGTAAAGGTAAGAAAATGCTGAATTGCTTCATGGAACCAAGTAGCAGAAACATTATTGGCCTCTCCTGATACGCAAACTTTTGCCACCTCATTAAAAAAGTACATATATGAGCCAAGTGTAGTTGGGGCTCCACAAACTGCCACAAAAGCACTAGCAGCAAAAAGCTGTGGAGGCCGGTGGAGAAAAATATGCTGGTGAGAACTTTTGGGTCAAAAGGTTGACTAGAAAAACCTTAGGGCTTTCAGCAAAGAAATGGCTTCTTATTGTTTCCTTCCAGTTGTGTCCTCTGTATACAAAGATGCCTTGTTCCAGCACCAGCTTCTTCTCCCCAGCAAAATAAATCACAGACCCTGAATTGTGACTAACTGCTTGGGTCAAGAGGGGGTAAAGGCACTTTAATTAAATTCAGGAATACAAGACATGTACATGACAGTTTACACACTCAGAGCAAGACAAGGGCACTGCTTTGATGCCCTCAGAATCAGTTAGCATCTACCTACCATGAACGCTGTAGGTAACAAAAATGCTTTAGACATGCTCTTGAATTCTATATTTTTAAAAAAGGAACTGCTTGTGTGGCAGCCAGTTAATATAAATAATTTTAAGTCACTTGTTCAGATCCCACATAAGTATAATAAGCTTTCTGGCCAATGAGATAGAACTAATTAAGTGGGAATTGATGGGTCATTGTTTTGATCAGTCTCTGTTTTTAGAAGTTGAGTAGCTCAGATGTGCAGGGAAACAACCTGGTTTTGACTAATAATCAAAAATTATTCTGTGTGACAAGCACCAGTGATGGATCTGCATAAGACGTGGTAATCTTGCATGGTGACTTTTACTACACTTTCATCAGTCACAGTATTACAACATTGGAAGGTACCTTCCAACTCTTAGGCTTGCAGGTGAGGTGCTCATCAGGTACATGTGGATATAGACATGACTCAGTAGTTCCTGAAATCCATGCGACAATCTCCTGAATACTAAATATTTTGAAGAGAAAACGCCAATTTCTTAAAGGCTTTTTCATTATTTCCACCTTATCATAATGCAGATAGACAGAATGAGGCAATCAGTAAAATACCTTCTCACTGGACATGTTTTCTACCTGTTTAGAAATCTAAGTGACTTTTTAAAAGTATGAAACAGAACCAGAGAGAGTTGTAGACTTTGTTATTCACAGATCAGACCAACATGTGAAGTATCCACTTGTCTTCCAGTAACAACATGGCAGGCTATGTATTCTACTCCTTCCTCCCCATGTGACTATTCAAGGACACCAGCCATAGAATCACAGAATCATAGAATGGTTAGAGTTGGAAAGGACCTTAAAAATCATCGAATTCCATCCCCCCTGCCATGGCCAGGGACACCTCCCACTAGACCAGGTTATTCAAAGCTCCATCCAGCCTGGCCTTGAACACCACCAGGGATGAGGCATCCACAGCTTCTCTGGGCAACCTGTTCCAGTGTCTCACCACCCTCACAGTAAAGAATTTCTTCCTAATATCTAATCTAAATCTACCCTCTTTCACTTTAAAACCATTACCCCCTCATACTATCACTACACTCCCTCCCCATCTTTTCTGTAGACCCCCTGAATTAGAGTACTTAGGTACAAATTTGTATTATTATTCAAATCCATCGGTTTGAAATATGAAAAACCAATGCAAATTCCAGGATCAGAGGACAACTAGTCTCCACAGGAAATGGCTAACTTTGAAGAGAGGGTTAGAGTACCTCAACGGAGGCCCCAGCTGCACTTATCTGAATGACCTTGGGGCTCAAACCTGCTCACTTACAGCTGAATTCCACTGAAGAAGGAGCCAAAGAGTCCAATCATGCCCAGGAATTCCACTCGACTCAGATTTCGGACGATATACTCCTCACAAACGTTTGAGATGCCGTATAGCGTTGCTCCGCCCAGTACTAAAAGATCCCCTATCAGTTTATTTTCACCTAGGAATAAACAGGGGAAAAATCAGAATGTCTCAAGAGAACCATCTTTTGTCCAAAACCATTGCAAGTTCTTCCCTGTAGATTCCAGTCCTCAGTCAGTAAGTAGCCCATATCTGGGTTAACAAGCTCAATGCAAACGTTCTGTCATTTTAACAGTTTTCATTCAATACTCCAGCAAAATCTAGCAGACGTGAAGGGAGAGCGTTATCCTTGCTGTGGATAAGAGAATCTGAAAGAATCTGTTTTTTTTTAAAAAAAATATAGAAACCAAGTGGCATTCTTCAGTGAGTAATCCTTTTTATTTTACTATTATTAATTTTTTCTAGATACAATGTGACCCAGCTACATAGCACAGTTTGCATCTCATCTTGAAATCTAACCAGTCTAAAACATGTCCAGTATTTAGATGTGAAATCAACTGCAAAATTCCGTGTACCTGTGAAATGAGTGAAGAAATCATTACAACCCCAAGATCGACCTCATTCTCACATGAAGCTGTTTGACAAGAAAGAGAGGAGGAAGGATGGGGTGTAGACACGGTGATGATAATGACAGATTTTTAAAAGAGGTTCATTCAATTAACATAGCAGTACCTAATGCATGCAATGAACACCAAGATGTATTTTCAGTACCTCTGGGTGTATATAATTACTAAAACATTGTATTATCAAAGACTGAAATCTTTTTAAGTCTTGGAGGCTTTATTATTGGGGGGTAGGGAGCGCTGCAGGGAGATTTGACCAAGATCAAGTTCTAGCTTGAAAACTGAGGCCCTGGCTTTGCAAACTGATGTGTGTGATTCCCTCTGCACATATGGCTTGTTAAATGAATCCTGTAAGAGCTACAGCTTCACAAAGCTGTCAGACATTGCTGCAGAACCATATTCCAAAAGCCTGGATATAATGGAATTTCCTTTGAAAAGGTGTAGTAGAAACGCTGACGTACTAGACTGTCTTTTTTTTTTTTTTTGAAAGAAACCTTGTTTTCTTTTAAAATACCTCTTGATTTATTCTTTTTAGTTCCTGTGTTTTAAAATTTTAATATTATTAATTTTTAAAATACACACTGCAGTAAATAAAAATGGAAGCCAAACATTCTGATTTGTTCAAAAGTATCTTTTCAATATTTTTCTTTATGGAATTCTTTTAAGCCTTCAGTGTTCATTCCAAACTACAGTTCTGAAATTCCCAGTGAGAAGAAATTTATGAAAATAAGAACAGTCATAAGAGGACTGACCAAGGATTCATTTATCCAGTATCCTGTCTCCAACGCTGGCTATAAGCACTGGAAAAGTATAAGTTGTTTAGAGGAAAATAGGAACAGGGCAAATGTTTAAAATACTCCCAGTAATACTCTCTTAGTCTCCAACATTTTTCAGCTCAGAGGAGATGTCGCTTCTGTGTCTTTAGCAAACATTACTAGATTTCTCTTTCACATACTCACCCAGTCTCTCACTGAATTTCTGTTTTGCATATACCTTGACTGACAGCATGTTTATATTTGACCATTTATCTTTTTAAGATTTAGTACTTATTTTCCTTTTTGCCTTCTTTTGCAATCAGCTACAGAAGATGCTCTTAATTTAAAATAAGCATCAGCACTTTACAAAACCTCTTCATGCCCCTGATGCATTTGATGTTCCACAGTGGCTCCAATCATCCCTCACTGAGCTCACTCATTTGGTATTTATTACAGCTACTCACTGACACTTCGGGGAAGTACTGCTGAAAAAGCTTTTGACCTTAGAGGTTGGCTGTGATGAACCACTGAGACAAAAATATCATCCTTTTGCAACTGTGAAACAAAGACAGCACAGAGGCTGAGTGTTTTCACAGAGATGGGATGGCCCCAAGCACCACACCTTGGTGGCTCTTCCCAAAGCGCACTCATGCTCAGAGAGCGTGAATCTCAAACATCAGAGCTTTCCCAGAAGAGGAAGCTAAGATCTGGTCAGAGCATGGGTCTGCTCGGCCCTGGACCCTCCCCTGGCACTGGGCAGCACAGGATGCCTTGAGGAAAGCATAAAGAAATAGGGAAGCACACAGGGGTTTTTATCAGTTATCAGGAGATTAGGGATTTCTGAGATGGAAGTTGCATTAGACCATTGAACTTAATAGGTCCTGATGGATTTCTTCATTAATTTGTGCAAAGTGCATACATTTTTGGCCTCTGCAACACCCTGTGGGAGTAACTTACCCAGTGTAAGTATGCACTATTAAAACATACTTTCTGGTTTTAGCTTTTAAGGCTGATACCTCAAAACTTTATTGGGTGTCCCATAATATTCTCATTGTGAGAAATATTTAAGAACCACTCTGTATTGACCCTCTCCATATCATCGAAGACTTCATGTACCTTTATTGTATCCCGTCTCTTCCTTGCCTTTTGTGGGAGATGAAAATTCCCCGTCTGCCTGCAGTCTCTTCATCGTGAAGCCATTTTATGCCCTTGAACAGCTTTCCCAACTTTCTCCAGTGCTTCTATAGGTTTATTTTCTGGTCATTTCTTTTTGAAATGCAGTGACCAGAGTAACACAGGGTACTCAAGAGGCTAGTGCATCAAAACTTTATATACTGGCATAAAAATGTTTTACTCTATATTTTTTGTTTCTTTCCCACTAGTTCCTAGCCTCCTGGTTGTCAAATGCCTTTGCTTCTTCAAGAGACTGACTTTGGAACTTTCCCCCAGGACTCACATATCCCAATAGACATATTCTCATGGATGTAAAGTCCACACACATCTACTGGTTTCATTGCTAAAGAAATATGTATCGACTGACTAGAGGCATCCTAAAGACTTTTAGGTTAAGACAGTTGTACTTGACCAATTTAATGGTGTAGGTCATTCTTCTGAAGAAACACTGGGCATAGCTTGGCAAAACATGCTTTGCATTAACCATTGTTAGCATATTTAACATTCTCTGGAAGCAGAATTCATACAGTCCAGAGAGGAGTTAATGTTTTGGGGACCAGTTATAGCACTATAGTGTAATATAAATCATTTAAATATGAATTATGTTCTGACACGATTGCTTTTCACACTCTCACTAAGCCACTTGGCCACATTTTTACCTTAACCTCAAGCCGCAAGAGGTGTTTCTCTTTGCTTTTGGTTGTAATTACTGATGATCATAATATCTAAAAATCAGTCTCAATGTGTCCTCTCTTAGACTAAACATGCTCTCATATACTCATTGACAGGACTGAAGTAACTGGTTTTCAGACATTGTGGCAAGCTAAAGCTGTGAAGTGCTTCGAAAAATCTGGATGAAATCCGTAGACCCCTGTGACTTAGACTCCCTGCGACTTAGACTCCTGTGTATTACAGCCGCATAAGTAACAAGGTACCCCAGGGGTACTAGTTCAGAAAAATGTTATTTTAAGGCATTCTTGGCATGTAAGGTGATAGAGCACAAACTACTAGGTAGTAATTGCTTTTCCCATTGAGAAACGTGCAAAACTTCTGTCAGGATACAATAAAAAGAGGTGAAATACCATAGATTTACTGAAAGTTGAGAGCATGCCTGCAAATTATACCTAATTCTTGCAGATAGTTTGGAAAATACCTGTTAGTCTCTCAGTGATGCACTTTAAATTCATTTTCCCTTACTGTAATGGTTTGCAGGATAGATTTCTGTGTACAGTAGGTGCCTACCAGGGCCTTATGGCACTTCTAATATAGTAAATAGTATGGTCACACAGGGCAAACAGGTGCCAACAGATCTTGTCCCCTAAAATATAGAATAAACAGAGGAGTTGACTGAGGACTAATACAGTTTCATTGCTTTTGGTGCATTCCTTTCTTTTATTTGCCCGGTCCTGGGAAATATCCTACAAATAGCATGGAACTCCTTAATGAAGAGTTCCAAGAATTCTTTTTTTTCTGTCAATGCTTATTTATATTTGTAGATTTTTAATGTATAGTTTAACCCCCACAGAGAATTCAAACCAGCTCATCTATTTTACTCTGTTAAAGAGGATGTGGTAATGTAGAAATATATCCCTGCATCTTAATAACATCATTTTTGCCACTTAAAAAGCTGCAGTCTCTGTTGTGCGTGGCTCTGAGCTGAATTTCTTCTTTCTGTGTAACGATAAGCAAGGACAGTTTTTCATGTGTAGGTCTGAATTAAAAGGCAATAATGCACGTTAACAGATTTTTCTGGACAAATTTACGTAACAGCTATACCCATACTTTAGTAATGAATATGGCAAATAATATGTAATTACTGCAGTTGGATGGCAAGGTGTCAGTGTTCTTCAATCTGTTCCTTGTCCACTGAGGTCCACTGCCCCACAGGCTCCTGCTGAACCACAACTCATCTGCCCCAGCATGTCCCTAGATTACTGGGACACAGGATGTTTTCTCTGGAACCCAGGGTTGAAATCCCAATCCCTCTGAAATCAGTTATTCCTAATGCAGCTTTGGCTGGCTGATTTCATACTACAGAGTATATTCATTCCTTTTTAGCTGGGGTAGGGCTATTTCTGGAGGAGACCAATGAACTGAAAGTCTCCTTTTACGATAAAGGACAGGGATAAAAGGGGGCAGGGAGATATGGTGAGTACTGTCACAAACTCACTTGTTTTATTTAGTAGCATCCTGGAAAATGCAGCTCTTACAGCACTTGCATTTGTATTCAGAAAGCTGAGTCAAGAATTTTAAATCCCAGTGTATTATGTTCAGCTCACAATTCAGTGCTTTTAATTAAGAATGAAAACTGTGCCTAATTGACAATCTCTGAAAAGAATTTCCAGCCTTCCCACATCATTTGGGTTGGCACTAGAGAAATCAATGTGACAGAGGAAGCTGATCAATGAAATCTAACTCTGTCTAGTCTGCATTAATAGCTACACACACATTATTCATATGATGCCACACATAAAGAAGAACATTTTACACACAGGAAGGTTCTTTTCAATAATGACACAGGCAAATCCCAAACCTTTACTCTGAGACTGTATGCAAAACCCAATTAGTACAGTTAGTATGTAGGTTTGGTGTCTTTTAGCATCTACCCAGTGACCCTGCCTCTGTACAAAAAAGGAGCAAAGTTGAGAAGTGAGAGTACACAGTGGACGTGAGAGGTGCTTATGACTCAAAGATGTAGCCAATTTAGAAAGGAAGCAACTGAGGTTTGCTAACAACTAAGCCAAAACAGAATGCAACTACAAGTATTTATCTTGCCCCCTCAGCCTGCACAGAGGGTGACCTGCGTTGCAGACACAGGGGCCATGAAGTCCGTTTGCAGCAGTGCTGACTTCTAAGCGTCGACCCATTTTTGTTCTCTGTCCCTTCTGACAAAGAAGCAACATTGGGTGGTACAGTGCTTTGGATCCACGAAGGCGCAGGATTTCTTGCCAATTTTCCCTCTTTTTTGTCCCAATCTGACACGTTCTGATCAATGGTTTCTCTGAACAGAACTTGGTCATACAACCCATCCGTCCTTACTCACCCGCTCCTTGCTGTCTCCCAACGAGGACATCTGCTCCTGCCATGCAGCCCATGCCCAGAATGCAGACCACGATCCCAATGAAATGTACTGCCTTGTATCGTACCAGTAAGAAGAACCAGGAGAGCAGTATCACCACTGGGATGACAAAACAGTCTAGGAGCTGTGAAGAAAAAGAGGAAAAATCAACAAATCAACCTGTTAACACTTTGCCCTAAAATACTAGGATAGGTTCCAGCAGAGGGGAGCAGGGTTTAATTAGTTAGTAATAGCACTTTCTACCAGACAGAAAGTGTAATTCAAATGGTTATGTCATCCATCAGACAGAGGATAAGACTATTCTGTTCATGACTATTCCACGAACTCAGGAGAGCTGTGGCTCTATGGTAACACTCAACAGCACTGCCTTGCTCTTGGATTCAGATGCATATTTCAAATCCATGGGAAAGAAACCTGGGCCAAAGGAAAGCCACACCACTCCATCTGGTCCTCACCTCTGGTGATTAATGGACAAAGACTGAGGGCAGTTTTCCTGCAGTCTAGACATATGCTTTAATTCAGTCATTTCAGGTCCAATTAGCAAGAATGTTCATAATACACAAGTTGACCAGATTTATTAAATCTGGCCATATAAATCAAGGCATTTCTGCATGCAGAATACTTATGAAAAACCTGCCCCCTGTAGGAACTGTTAATGCCTTGAAAATACAGTCCCATATGCCTCTGAAGGAAAAAAAAACACCTTCCCTGCAGTGCAAGAAACTCAGCCTTCTTGCCAATAGACTCCGGATAAGAGCTTTCTCAAAGAAGTGTTATGAAACACATGGTTTTTTTCAGAGACACCCAGCAATAAACCCAGAGAACCCATGACAAAAAAAGAAATGCAGCAAAGGTTTGTGAGAGGACCTCAAGATTTTCAAATTGAAATACATTTTAGAAACTACCAGTATGTCACCAGGAAACAAAAATCCCAGGTAAAAAACACCCAAAGAAACTTGACTTCAATCCAACTTCCTAAAAGAATAGAGATGATTAAGAGTCGCGATTCTGTGAACTAACAATGAGATTTAACAAATTGTGCAGGGTACACTACTCTTCAATACCAATTGATATAGCAGGAACCAGAGCTATATGACTGCATCTTCTTCCTAAGGAAAACGTCTGGAACAACCAAAGGAGGAGACTCTGTCCATAGTTCTGGAAAAATAATCCAGATGTTGTTACCTTAATTTTAGATGAAGCAATTTGGGTTGTCTTCCCTTTGGGTTTATTACCTGCCACTTGCTCTCTCAGTGTTATTTACCACTAAGCACACTAAGTATTATCAAATAATGATAATCCATTTAACTTATTTGTCTGTCCATGAGTTATCAGAACAGAAAAAGATTTTTGGATGATTTCAAGAATTTCAGTGCTTAGAAAATTATTATTTACGTGTGAGGTACCTATATAATAAATATTAAATCTGGGGGATCAGAAAAAATATAAAAGCCAAATTTTGGACTAAGGATAATTTCTCCGAATCTTTGTTTGAAAATCAAGAGTGTGCAGTGGAAACCCATCCATTTCACAGATTCTCCAGACAGTGAGTGGCATAAGCCTTGGGAAGAGAATTGGTTCAGCAGCGAGACCACACTGCTCTTGAGAGGCTCAAGCAGTCCCAAAGAACTGCAAAACAGATGAGGGAAATTACAAATGGGAAAGGTCCATGCTAAAAGCAGTTTCTGCATTTAAAATGAGAGCTGATAATCTAAAAGGCATGGACAGGCCTCTTTAACTCCTCCAGCAGCCCTGAAAACGCCATCCTTCATGGACTGGACACGAAAAGGGACAAGGTCTGAAAGAACTGCAACAAACTCCTTCATCTGCATAGGGCATCTGCTCTCCCTCTGAAGAGCCCATAACATGTACAGCGTATAACACAGCTAACACTCCGTAACCAGTCTTTGCAAAAACGTGCATATACAAGACACCACACATACAAGAACAACTTCAGAAGTCGCACTGCTGGGAGCAGCCAGCTCCTGGGGCAGGGAGTGGTGGTGGCAGGACTACCACCGGGTGTACACATTAAATCCTGGCACGTGGTGTGGACGAGGTGGCACACGGCCTTCTGTCACTGGCAGGAAGCACAGGGCCCACCTAGCCTGCACAGATGGTCACTGCTGCATGGATAACATCCACTGCACACTTCTCATGTGCTGTGGATTTCTGCACTTCACCAACGCAGGCCTAGCATGTACCAGCAGTAGGCGGCACATCTGAGGGAAGCTCAATCTTCTGCGGGATGTGGACACAGCTCAGCACCTGCCCTCTCAGCCCACAGCTCATGTCATCATGCCTATACATGCTGGGTGTGTGCTGTTCATTAGCTGTGCTAGCATACAGTGCATCCACTATCTCTGCTGAAGACAGAGGGAAGGTGGTACCAGGCAGCAGGGAGGCAGTTAGTACTTACATCGCTCACAGCTATTCCTGAAGCTGTGAATGCCTCTATCTTATTCCCCCCTCAGTGCAGCATTGAACAGGTGAGCTTAACTCACAGAGTTTTCTGACCTCATCACACCTTTCCAGTACTTAGAGTGGGGCTACAAAGAAGATAGAGGCTTTCTCTTCACAAAGAGCCACGTGGAGAAGACAAGGAGCAACGGGTACAAGTTGCACTGGGAGAGGTTTAATCTCAATATAATAAAGAAATTTTTTACAGTCAGAACAATCAGTCACTGGAACAACATCCCCAGGGACGTGGTAGAGTGCCCATCACCGGAGGTTTCTAAGATGCAGCTGGACAGGATGCTAGATAGGCATCTAGGCTCACTTTCCCATGAAAGGTTGGACCAGATGATCTTTTGAGGTCACTTCCAAGATGGGATCTTCTATGATTCTGTGATTCTATCTTACTGGTAGTTTGCATCAAAACAAGGTGGAAGAGAAGCTCATGTGGGCAGGCACCAGTCTTACCTTGGAGAAAGCAACTGAAATCCATCACCAGTAAAAGCTGCCTTTACTTGGCTCAGTGCATGTGGCTTTCCTTCCACTCTGTGCTACAGGAGTCACCAGTAGGTTATACCAACTTCATTAATTTTGCACTGGAGAAGAGACAGCCTTACAGCTAACTCAGAGCTGGACGTGAGTAAAATAGCACCAACCAGAGGTACTGCACAGTCTGCCATTGTCTTCCTCAGGCAGGCACCTAAGATTTGAGCACCCTCTTCCCCATACATACACATACCACCTCAGAGACAACTGTACCCAAGACAGAGCAGAAAGCCCTATCGAACAGTTAAGCACACAGGTGTTTTAAGAGACCACTTATTAAATAAGGGAGTGGTCAGCATGGATTCACCAAGAGGAAATCATGCTTGACCGATCTGATAGCCTTCTATGATGGCATGACTGGCTGGGTAGATGAGGGGAGAGCAGAGGACGTTGTCTACCTTGACTTTAGCAAGGCTTTTGACACTGTCTCCCATAACATCCTCATAGGTAAGCTTAGGAAGTGTGGGTTAGATGAGTGGACAGTGAGGTGGATTGAGAATTGGCTGAATGGCAGAGCTCAGAGGGTCAGTGGTGCAGTGTCTAGTTGGAGGCCTGTAAATAGAGGCGTTCCCCAGGGGTCAGTACTGTGTCCAGTCTTGTTCAACATATTCATCAATGACCTGGATGAGGGGACAGAGTGTACCCTTAGGAAGTTTGCTGATGACACAAAACTGGGAGGAGTGGCTGACACACCAGAAGGCTGTGCTGCCATATAGTGAGACCTGGAGAGGCTAGAGAGTTGGGTGGAGAGGAACCTAATGAAGTTGAACAAGGGCAAGTGTAGGGTCCCGCACCCGGGAAGGAATAACCGCAGACACCAGTACAGGTTAGGAACTGATCTGCTGGAAAGCAGCTCTGCAGAGAGGGACCTGGGAGTCATGGTGGACAACACGCTGACCATGAGACAGCAACGTGCCCTGGTGGCCAAGAAGGCCAACAGTATCCTGTGGTGCATTAAAAAAAGTGTGACCATCAGGTTGAGGGAGGCCATCCTCCCCCTCTACTCTGCCCTGGTG
>RSEF01000003.1:70958834-70975782 GCA_003993805.1 Himantopus leucocephalus | reverse complement strand
CCTTCCAACCTTAACAATTCTATGATTCTATGATTCTATAAATTTATATATTCGTTATGATGATTTGAGCATGCAGAAAGAAGACTATTTTAGATCTTATTTTTTAAAATATTTAGGGAGGTCTTTTCAAAAAGGCATTTGAGATTCGATGTCCTAATTCCTACTAAAATCAGTGTAAATCATGAAGATAGATCCTTTCCAGGTACTGAAACTATATCTCTAATTTTTATGCTGCCCAGATAATACCTTTCAAACACCAATTCAAAACCATCGGTGCAATGGAATGGCATGGTTCACATTTCAGAGCAATTTTTCTTTTTCATTGTAAATAGAAAGTTTAAAAATCAAAGACATCAAATTGCAGTCTCTATTCCAACGGTGAAAATGCCATCTAAATCAGGTTTTGTGGCAGTAGGCCCTTGGCAGTACCTACAAAGCAAGAAGCAGCAGCAGGCTCAAGAACTGCACTGGCATTAGGCTGCCTGAGCAAGGACTGTGGAAAAATCTCAAGGAATCTTTTGGTGCCTCTGGTTTGTCAGTGCTTGCTTTCTCCAGCTTCAATGCCACAGATCACTGTAGTGTTCACATATGGCCAAATAATTTAGCTTTAAAATGAACGCATGGTCATGACTTCTGGCTAACAGGTAAAGTCAGAGTTTCCAGAGATAGAAATTAAATCTATAATTTTAACTGACATACATGGTTCTCTCTTTTGCCTTCTCCATCCTCTCTGGGCTAATGACAGAAATAAGAAAAATATTTGGCAAGTGGTATTTTACCTTTGATATACAGCTCTCAGATGTTCCAAGCTGCAAAAGATCAAGTACATCTGAGAATGCTCTGCAGAGCTAAAAACAACACCAAAATGAATATATACAGGCACTGTGCAGCTCTGATGAACATTGGTTTAGCCTCACAGCAAGTGTCTTTCTCTTGCCCAGTGGAAAGCAGAGAGATGTACGGGCATTCAGTGTGACAGAAATAAAACAGAGAATTTGTTCCTGAAAAAAACTCTTTTGTGGGAGCTGCATCTTTCTCTCTGGAACACACTTAGTCTTCACTTCACTCACTTGCTGCATCTCCTGTTACTTCGTGTGTAAGAAAGGTGTGGCCTATGACCAGGGTCCCTCTGTCCACATTATTATTTTTGTTTATCATTAATATACCAATTGTGCAGATCTACAAGCATTAGCAAAACTGATGGACCCCATTTGAGGGTATATCTGAGTAAAAAGCAATGCATGTTTAACATTGTTAATCTGGCAACTGTTTTTTGTTTACCGATCTCTATTTCTTTGGCATTGTCATCACAATTCATAGAAGGGAATGACCTGATCCTAAAGTGCGAGACTTTCTGGGAAGAGGGGCAGGAGAAAGAAGATGATTATCTGCAGTGTCAGTCCAATGCTATGGACAAATCAAGGGAGAGGTAGGTGGAGCCCCAGTTTTTAAATGGGGCTGAAATAAAATCAACATATTCAAATGTTGCAAGAGTGACCCAGTAGAAGGCAACAGTCTGGAGAAGGCATGGGCTGCCAGGAGGAGAGGACCTCTGGACAGCAATCACAGATGAATTCATACAAGAAGAAGGGAAATGGGTGTTAGGAAGATAAGTGGGAAGCCTTGACTTAACTTGTGAAGCCTAAAATGAGAAGCAGAGGGAATCAAGAGCTTCATTCAAAAGCCTACATCCTGAATAGAAATAAACATCACCTTGGCATAAAAACAAATTGGGGGGAAAAAATATGTGGGTGTTGGTATCTTTTCCCAAGTAACAAGAAATAGGACAAGAGGAAACGGCCTCAAGTTATGCCACGGGAGGTTTAGACTGGATATTAGGAAATATTTCTTCACCAAAAGGGTTATCAAGCCCTGGAACAGGCTGCCCAGGGAAGTGGTTGAGTCATCATCCCTGGAGGTATTTAAAAGATGTGTAGATGTGGTGCTGAGGGACATGGTTTAGTGGTGGACTTGGCAGTGCTAGGTTTGCAGTTGGACTTTATGATCTTAAAGGTCTTTTCCAAGCTAAATAATTCTATGATTTAATTAAAAACAAAACAAAAAGAGACTATCTGGTTTTTTTTTATTTCCCTTGATTACAACTCAAAGCAAACTAATTATTCAGGTTTTAGAGTTGTTAGCATTGTAGGCCAGGAGGACCAAATGTTTCACCTAACATAATCCAGGTGAATTGTTTAGGATGAGATTAACTAGTGTTTTGAAAATAAACAGCTCTCCCACTGAATGGGAGAAAAAAAAGGGAAGAGAGATTACGTCAGATCATGTGTTTTTGTTATTATCTCAATAGGACTGTGACTAAGGCTTCCAGCCAGCCATATAAACAAATACTAAACCATAAAGTGTGCAGGTTATCTTAAAGGCAACATTTCCAGTGAGACAAAGCATATATTGGTGTTGGTGAACTCGCATTTATGTGAGGGCACAGAGTAATGCCATCTTCAGACAGTGCCATAGTTTGGTGGAGATCCCCCTTCAAAAAACAAACCCCCAGCTTCTGTCAGCCCTCGAGCTTTTGAAAAATGTAAGTCTTCATATTCAGTCTAATCCAAATGTATGATAGATTTAAAAGGAAATTGTATATTAAGAATGTTTTTAGATTCAGAAGTCTAACATACTGTTAGCACAGAGAAATACAAGCCTCCCCTTTGCCTCATCTAGAAGGGTAGGTTTAGGTTTTACATTTTTTACTGATTTTGCAGCGAGACACACGCTTGACAGTTATATATAGAGAGGAGCTCTCAGTGTTTGGAAAAAAGCTACAGCTTTGCCTCTGCTGGCTCAAATTAAAAATCAACAAATAAGCTGCTTTGTAGAAGAGATGATTTTACATCATATAATAAGGATTTACCCCTGAGGGGTTACAAAATTAAAAATAAATTAGAGAGAAAATTAAAAGAGGTTTTAGCTGTGCAGTATCTACCAAAAATACATATATACATGTGCAAAACCTTTTTCACATTCGCCCCCACAGCCGCAGAGGTACAATAAAAAAAAACCAACAGCCATTAAGACAGCAAATTCCCAACTACTTGTGTATGGGCTTGGGACACAGGTAGAGTAACAGCACTGCTAGACCAGAAAATAAGCATATTGCTTCTCTTTCATGCACTGCAGTCTCTCCCTTTTAATTCAGATGACAACATGCTATTTAGATCAAGATCATCAAAGGAGCTGTGCTCTCCTTCTGCTTTACAGCACAGAGCTCAGCAGAAGAAATCTCAACGTGTGCAGGAGACTTGCAAGGGGGGAGGCAGCGCAGAGGGAGGGCTGCCAGCACGCTGGTACTCCCCTGCCTCCAACAGGAGCATCAGAGTCGAGCACTACATGGTAAAGAGGAAAAAATCTCACAGAGGATAAAGATTAGACCAGTATTTACTTATTATCACTTTCTTTGAAAAAGGATCTCTGTTACAAAGTATGATTACGGGATGATTGTTTCTTTTCCATTTTCCACATCATAGCGAGTCTTGCAGATACAGAACTTCACCAGTAACATTGCTTCTCTACAGACTTTGTAGTCATGCAGCCCTGATGCAGGACCAGGGGAAGAAGGCAGTCAAATGGGGTAACACACATCTTCTCTGTATTACTACGCCAATAAGTTCCCACGTCTAAACGATAAAACCTTGCTTGTCTAATGCTTGGCCAAGTTGCTGGTTCAGGGGCTTGAAAGTCTGTTGCAGATGGCTTTCAGTTCTCCACAAAGCTTAAAAGAACGGTCCTTCTTCTGTGTGACTTTAAATCCTATGACCTAAAATGGTTTCTTATTTCCTCACATCTATTCATATTACTGATAACTACTTCAGGGTAATACTGTTGCCTAAAGGCAAAACACCACCACTGCTTAATTATTTACGCAATAGTGAAAATGTTCTCTTAACAGGAACGCTCCTCCAGCCTGGCTTCACAAAACACCTGAATATACTCTGTTCACCTTATGGGTGACTGCTTATAGGCTGCACTGCTTTTGTCCTATACCATGTTTTCAGTAAGCCTTTTGGGAGAGCAGCTAACCTCAGCTCCTTTTGCCTCCTCAGAATACCTCATCTTATCCAACCAGATCCTATCCGCAGCTCGCTTCTGCTTCCTCTCCCGCAGTGGGAAAAATGTGTAACCCACCAACTGCTGCTGCTGTAACAGCCCCGAGTCGCTGCTGCAAGAGGCTCCTGTGCCCTCCAGCCTCCGGCCAGGTGTTCCTGCCGCTTGCCTTGCGCCAGCACTGCTGCTCGCGGGGCTGCACTGTAAGCCAGGGCAAAGAACTGCCTGGAAACAAAGATTTTTGGGTTTTGGAACAATTTTCAGACTGTGTCCTGAGCAGTCTGTGACCAAATTAATGTTAGTCCTGTGGGAGGTGAGTAGCAAGTAACAGGGGACCCAGGCAGGGGACAAACCCCCCCACCTTCTCTGGCACAGGCTGAATCATGCAGGCGTCCTATCTGTCACAAGGCGACAGCAGCCATTGAACACACCCAGCAGCCATCACCACCACCCTTGGTGCGAATATGCAGCGTACAACGAGGCTGCAGGTCTTCCTGCCATGTGTGTTGTAGCAAACCTGCAACCAGTGGTCCTGCTGAGGTGGAACGCAGTCACGGGAGATGAGCTGGCGTATACGCCTCACCCGGGGTCAGCTATGTCATGGCAATGTGTTTTCACCTTCTGAGGAAGTAAATCTTATTTAGAAGTCACAATCAACAGGATTTTTCAGTTTTGAAGGGGTTCTATTTATTTTCATTGTTACAACTCTGTAGCATTTGAACGTCTACCTATCATACTAACATTTATTTAGCTGACACTTTAGCAAAATGTACTTTAGATAACCTTTGATTTCCAGATTATGATAGGAGAAACACAAACTGAAGGTAAGGTTTGAGCCCTTTCTGTCTGCTACTTTTGTCATTTTGAGCCTCCTCTTTTCTATAATACACTTAAACCATTAACATGACATAACATAGCTTTCTAGTTACTAAATTACGAGCTCATCTAAAGTATTTAGACTTGTTATTTCCTTGAGAGATTTTGTAAATCAGTGTGGTTTGGCCCTGGATGTAAATCGTAATAGCTGAAGTCAGATCTAGGAATTTCAACATGCGTTTTCATAAAACATGAAAGGATTAATTTCTGGTGCCTTGATTTTGATCCAGCCTAAGCGCTATCGTTCGATCTGATAATCTTCAGATGTATTCTTATTTCATGAGATAGCTGGTCATACAATTTACTTTTAAGAGTAAATTACAACTAAAACTGCAACAATAAAGTAGTTGGCGATTTTGGAGATGCCTCAGTTTGTCTCTACCTGCCCGCCCACTAGATTACATACCATTTTTCCCTTGGTGGCAGACACAGTGCTGTGTGTTACTGCCTCGGGTTACTGCAAGAAACAGCCCATGTCAAGAACCATACAAGACCTGAAGAAAGCTCTGAACAGCACACAGTTTCAAAACATCAGACCTCTAAACTCCCAGCCCTTGAAAACATCAAGATAAAAAAACCTGTGATGTTTCTAACACAAAAATTTTTCATTTGAGCTGCTTTATCTCCCAGCCTAAACTTAGGTAAGCACTTTTCCTGAAATGGTAGACCGCATCCTGGGAGAAGCTCTTGCACCTCTGTAACGCAAAGAGACACGAGCACACCCAGAAGCCGGAGCCTTCCCTCAAACCCAAGATTTGATCATGTGCTTATGTCTTCATGCATAAAATTTTCAAAATTGATTTCTGAACTATGGTACTCTCAGATTTAAGTTACCCCTGAGCTAACACTAATGTCTGACAGCTTTCAGGGTTAAATCTGGCTCACTCTTGCACAGAGCTATTTCAAAACAATCCTGTTCCTTTACTCCTTAAGCTCTGCAGTCAGGCCCCGTTTTCATTGCTTGTCCTATTTTATTTAGTGTGAAGCTACTTACAGCACTGCAAAGAAAGGGTTTCAAAAGAAAAAAAAACCCTGATTTTCAAATTTACCAGAGTGTTAGTGAAATTAAAGAAATCTGTATACATCTCTCTATATAATTTATAAACGTGTAATTTGCATGAATAAATTATCCTCCTGGATAATCTTGGGCATGTTAATCATATTCACAATACTTACTTAAAGTCAAATAATCTTAAAAGAAATAATGTTCATTGTTTAAGGCAGAGGAATCAGTTAGGATGCATAAGCTTTCTTTTTTTTTACCCCTTTCATCAAGTCATTACAAAAAGTTGGTCCAGCCACCCACCTATTCTGTGACATTTTTTCCCCCAGCAGACAGATATGAATAATAAATTATCTACTTATTATGCGTGATTCCTATGAAGTTTATTCCCCAAAGCATGAGATTTGCCTGAGATAGTGAAAAAAAAAAAAGACACAATGCAAATTGTCATTATTATTAACTACCCATAGATCAAGCAGATCCAACGGAAGTTGAATTTCTAGCCTTGTCTTTAGAGGAATAAGGAAGTCAAGGAGTGTGCGTCTTTCTCTGTTCCCCATCAGTAATGTTTGAACACACTTACCCAATTTAAATCTAACCTGACACAGATAGAGTGCAAAGATATTAGTTCCTACAGGTTTAATGTGAACAGGTAACTGAGCAGAAGAGAGAAAACCTAACATTGTCACCACGAAGTAAAAGCTCATTCAACATGAGACATAAATCCCTATGAGATCAGGCGATGCTGGTTCAGGGACTCAATAAACTACTACGAGCAAGGACTGTATACAACACGTGGTAAGCATGAAAGAGAACCTGCTTTTTGCAGGCTATGAAACCTAAAGATATCAATTAAGATATTATGACTACCGAGAGAGACCCTAGTACTATTAAGAGGAAAAAGGCTATTGGTGAATAACTGAAAATGGGAGTGGTGTTTTTTTGTGGTATGAGCACTAAAGGCACACATGCAATCCAAGACTGTGACAATTCTTGTTAGTTTAGCAACAACTAAACTAACATTTAAAAGGACATTTTAAAGTACAGTCAGATGGGAAGTGGATGCTAACGAAGCACTGCTGGCAGAATGAAAACTTTATCTGGAGCCAAAAGTGTTAACTGAAAAGATATAAAATCCCGATACCCAGCACTATTTCGTGTCATTGCCCTGGGCCAGGGGGAGAGCTGAAGAGTTCAGAATACATTAGGGCTGGATGGCTCAAGATAAATAAGGCTTTACAGATGCTCCATGATTGCTGGAGGTATTTCAATATTCTTTTGTATTAAAAGGCTGCAAACACGCACTCAGTCCCCTTGGAGTATCTATTTGCGGCAGCAGCTGTGGGAAAAGCTAGCAGAGTTATTCCCCTTCTGGGACTTTCCTCACACCACTGCTGGTGAACTGGAATAAGGTCTGCTAAACTTCCAAATTAAATATTAAGTATTATCCCTGGAGGAATATAGAAGTTTTGGGAATGTGTTGTCATCATGGGTTATAGTAAAAGCCTCACATCAGAAAAAGATTCAAGAAATGCCACTAATTACACATGAAGCAGAAAATGTAGGAGCTGCTACTTGGTTAAAGCAATTGTGGGGCCGGTCCAGGACACTTTTTGTCTCCAAGGTGACCAGCAGCAGAGGCTCAAGAGAAGCATGCAAGACACACCAACCCATTGTGGTTCCTTCATTGTCGGCCACAGCATGAGTACCTTGTTTTATGCATGGCAGGAATTTTAAAAAGCATGAGTAAACCCAGTTAACAGAGAAAATGCAGACATGAGCGCATAGAAATATGCAAAACACAATGGCTTCAAGTAACAGCCAGAGCTGGTGCATTCAATAATTTGCCTATTTCATGATACTTTCAGGAATCATACACACCAGAAATCTCAATGTTGTGTCTATAATCATCAAAAGTACTTAAAAACCCCATTTATATCATTTGCCGCATGACTACTGATGGATGTTACTAAAAGCATAAAACATCACTGAACCATGCTAATTAATTGGCATAAGGCATCACATAGCTACTGTGTCAACTAGACATTTATAAGCAACTCTGCTGAAGAAACGGGCTATTCCTTATCACATAATCCTGAATGAGTTACCCAGAATGACCATTAAGATCAGAAATCAGGACAGATATCTTTTTAGATGACGAATTGTTTGGAGCAGGTGATATTTTGTTGCATACCTGTTGTGTACCTAAAACAGTGGAGTCTCGATGTACCCTTTGGAAATTTAGCACTAATTAGTATCAGAAGAACAAATCTGCGTTATACATCTATATATCTATGTAAAGGAGGCAGCAATCTGGGAGACAACAGGAACGATGGAGAGCAGCCCTCCATCCTGGGTAGTCACCTGCCATGCACTTCATTCCTCCTGAGCTGGCAGAACTGGACGAGAAAAACTTTGCAACAGGGTCAGGTCTGTAGCATTTCTGACAAGAAAAACACAAATTGATTCAAACTCTGTAACAAGAAAACTTCCAGGTTTATGAAGCACCTCTAGCACATATATAGTCGTAGTAGTACATTTTCATTTATTTTTTGCCAGCTTTCACAAGCACGGTTGCCAGGACTAGCATGTAAGTGCAGTCATACCTAGAAAGGTGGAGAGCTGTGCAAGCTGATGCAATACAATTCAGACATTGTTTTGCTCTAGATACAACATTAAATGTTAATTAAATGCTTGGTGTGTACCAGCTTAGCTTCAGTAAATTGGTCAAAGCAGCTTTGTAGCAGGGACTGAACCTCACCTGGTCTTGTTTTTGAGCAAAATAATGACTGGCATACAAAGCAATAACCAAGATCTAGAGACAAAGGAAATTTTGTGTCCCTGCCTAGTGTAGTCTTAAGCTTGTCTATGAAGTCTGAAAAATACAGAAACTAATTATTGTTAGCTGTGCAACTGAAATAATGAGGAGATTGAGAGTGGGACCGATAAGCAGCTGGATGGTACACTAGCAATCTGGAGGTCTGTAGTCCACCAAAAGTCTGGCAAAAATTACCTGCAGTGAGATTTACAAAGCTGAGATATATTCAGTCAGTGCTATTATAACCTGAATTAAGTATCTAGTGCTGCTGATGATTGCAGATTGTGCACATGCTTAAGGTATCAAAAAAGTAATTAACTGAATATTACATGTATTATCTGTCCATGGTAGAAGGTGATAGCCAATAAAAGTATGACAGAGAAATCCAGGTTCTCATGAAATACATAGAATGAAGTTGTTTATTAAAGTTGTAGTTTAGATCCTCAGGTATGCAGGAGACCTAATGCCACTGTGCTGCTGCTTAATCAATGAAAGACTACTAATATACTTGCTACTTGCTATACTACCATAATAGAGGAACCCCAGTAATTCATCCAGTATGAAACTGAACTGTGCATCTTGGAAAAGCCAAGTGTGGTTTTAGGAAGAGCTGGTGCTAGGGGCAGAATCTGGAGCCAGCACGCAAGCAGGTGCTTCCCAAAACAGTGGTTTGGTGCCCATTGGGGTCCAGTCCCAGGAGAGCTGGGAGTCCTGGGAGGGCAAGAAGAGATCAGTGGGGGGAGGCAGCCGCTGGAAGAAGCAGCCAATACCCAATTTTGCCTCCAGGGTAAATGCAAGTAGATAGTAATGGTCTACTAAGATGACTCCTGAAATAATCAGCACTTGGTGCTTGTGGTCTCTAAAACTCTCAGTCACTTTCTGTAAACTCTCCTGTAACGTGTGGTACTGAATCATATAGCGCTCAGCAGAGCGCACTGAAAGTTAAATGTCTTCCACTCCTTCCCACCAAAAATTCAAGAAAACATGTATCTGAAAACACCACTGAGAGGTATGCAAACTTGACACAGGAGCTGGGAGAAGGGACTGCTCCTCTCTTGATCCCAGCTGATTGCCACAAAGCTCCAAAAATCTCCATCAATAAAAAAGCAGTGATACTTGCAATGAGCAACCTTATTATAGAAAAGCGTTTCGTTTACATGAATCCCAGTTGCTGAGTACCTCACTGGCATTTATCTTACCATGTTGCTTGTGCTTTAACAGTAATTGACAAAGTAGCCTTTCCACAACATTAAGAAATAACACCCAGTTAGAAATATGCCCGAGTCCTTTTTTAGGAGAGTAAATACTAATGTTAGGAAGATATTCCGGCTGCTAACTGCATCATGAAGTTCTATAAAGTGAAACTGCAGGGTTACAGTAAGAGGAACTTGCATCATGTGCAATTAACATCCAAACAGAAATTCCATCAACTTATGAGACAGCCAACCATTAATGCGTGAATTCCAACCATGTATCACAACTACAGGGTTCCCCCTTTACACATCCAGCTGGTTAGCTACACCAACAAAACCTTTACCATCTTGCCATCTACCATTTTGTTCAGGGGCACATCTTCCTATGCTTACAAGCACGCACTTCTGACTCAGACACTACCTATCAGGCATTGGAACGCATTACCCGGGGCAGTGGCGGAGTGCTCATTCCTGGAGGTATTTAAGGGTTGTGTAGATATAGCACTCAGGGACATGGTTTAGTGGTGGGCTTGAGATGTTACCTCAGTTTCAGTGTGGAAGACTCAAATTTCATCGTAAAGGCCATGGTNGATCTAGAAGATTCTGTGATTCTGTGCTTCCAATGCTAAGCAATGCATCAGCACAGTGCTTCAAGAAGAGGAAACCATCCCAAAAGTAGGGGTCACCTTACCAATCTCATCTCTCAGAAAACTCATCAGTGCAGACAGAATGAAGGTATATCACACAAGATCAGGCAGTCAGAAAGCCTGAGCAGGCTGTCTGACCCTCTCAGAGAAGAGATGTTACCTCAGTTTCAGTGTGGAAGACTCAAATTTCATCGTAAAGGCCATGGTGGATAAGTATGTCTTGTTTGCCAGGAACAGTAAAACACCACCAGACTGGGAGAGAAGTAGAATAGTAAGCTTTCATGAAATGCAGTTAATATAATAATTCCCGTAAAACACTGGGTGGCATCTAGCATGAAGAAAACCTTCTTGTTGAAAAACTGGATGGATTTTTTTTATGGAAAACAATTCACAGGTGATGAACCTGCATGCGAACTTGATGGGAAAAGGAGGTAATAGCTGCCACTGATCCCTGAACTATAGAAGGGAAAGCCGAGGGTTCTGTAACCCCATCAAGCAAGAATAAAAAGGCAGCACTGAACATCCCATAACTGTTCCCATTCTTTGGTACTTAAATACACATTCATAATTTTTAAAAATTATGACCTTGATTCTCTGAAGCCTTGTGTCCAGTGAGTGCAACCTGTGCGAGGATGAGTTACACCTGCTTTGCCCAGTGTGATAATGCTCCCTGAAGTGCACAACAGCAGAGAGTGAGGGCTGTCTGTGACATAGAGGCAGCACTGGGTGTCTCCAGCCTACATCCTCTAGAGCAGATCTACAAATTGTGAAATGTATTCCTGCTGTGAAGGCTCAGCCCTTTCAGCCAACTTTACCACCGACACAAGCTATGTGGAACGTAAGACAAGCTGTGTAATGTGGGCACAGGTTTCAGGTGAAATGTATGCAAGGCAGCCCAGGTGAATGAGATCCTGTGGGATGTTCACACAGTTGTGGGTTTCTAGTTGCAAGCACCAGGCTGAGCTCTTCCAGTAAGAAACTCCGAAGAGGCAATTAATATTTGCTGGCATAAAATCCAGCATGCCAGACAGATGGCAAAGGAAGAGAATGAAGGTAGCACTTGGACATAACTATGCTGCTTGGACATATGGATTTTCCTGATAAAACCATAGATGCAGTACCTGCATTGGAAGGGGCGCTTATCTACTTTGCTAGCAGTGACATTAGGCTTATGCAAGAAGTAGAAACACCCTATAAAGATCTGCGAGCCACTGTGATTTATAGGCGGATCATGAGATCTCTATCAATCTCCAGGCACGTGCTGCAGCTGACTTTAGCCACAAGCACACTAGCAGGAGTTCGAAAAGCCCTTCTTTTTATTTTGTTTCCCTGCTCTCCATTTCTCTCTCTCACTCTCGATTTTAATGGAAAACCACAGACAGCCTTTCCATGGTCTTATGGAATGGGTCAATTTATCATTATGCACTTTACCATCTTCCATGCATATGCAGTAACACACACATATCTTCAGTAATCTCACCCTGACAATATTCAGCATTTGCATAAAAGATCTTTGCTACTCCTAAGTGAGCTAGAAGACAACTCCAACGTGATGATTTAGGCCTGTTTATGGGGTTAATAACAATTTGTTCTGGTTTTAGGCATACAGATTTAGCTTCGTTTTCTAAATAGGAATAAGTAACAAGCCATTTTCAGTTCAAAAAATGGAAATCATCAGTGCTATCTCATGTTGTGACATCAAAAGACTACAGAGCTCTCCTGACAACCTCTGTTTCTATTTTTTGGTCTCTCCTTATGCCTTGCTCTGTTTAATGTTGCTGAAGATCAATGCATAATATTTGGGCATAAAAATACACAAATCCTTCTTCAGGAGATGACGTTACTTTGGATTGAATGGGTCAGTATAGTTCATCTACATTATGGCCATGGTATTATATTATTACATATGTCACCTTTACATTTGTATGCAACCCACCCATTACAGACTTTGTCCTGGAAGAAAGCTTTAAACAAACAAACAAACAAACTCCTCCAATATGTTGGTCCAGGAAAGCATACCCTAACAAGTGAGCAAGCTGTACATAAACACATACATCACAACCATACCCACTCAGATTTATGTTCTGGAACTTACATGCCACACAAACGACAGCATATGCAGAAATTCTCTTGTACACTCGTTTAGTCAAGATATTGAACTACATAGGCTCATTTACTGCCAAATTCTGAGTTTCTTAAATATGCAAGATCCATAATAACTATTCAGGTCTGCTGTGATCTGTCTTACACATCTCCACTAAAAGATTCCTGCTTCAAAATAAATGATTGCATTTGTAATTGCTTACCAGTTTACATAATTTGCAAATAGGGAAGGCAGAAAAAAATATTCCTGGGATTCAGACTTCTGCATCAATTTCACCCATCAAAAAGCAGTAAAATTTGCTTAGAGGAAATGAAGATTTGTAATGAAAATTGAATAGTATCTCCAGTGAGGAGAAAACGCGAAACCTTTTGCATTAGAATTCTCATATATTTCTTTTACAAGTTTGAGATTTAATTTTTATTAACTAATTTTTCATGTTTTTATTATTTACATACCTTTAATAATTTCATAGACTGTCAGGAGAAGAAATGGGAACTGATGGACTCATGGTCTGATACTTGTGATATATAAACTACCAATATAATAGTTGAAATAATTAGTATTTTTATCACATGATTATTTTTCTAAACAAACTATAGAATAAATAGAGACACTGATTTTGAAAAGAAGATAAGCTTCCCTTAAGAGGTATCAAAACAAACTAAGATGAAATAAAATTATATTGCAACTAATCATTAGTCACGATCTACTGAGTATATTTGGAGATGTGGCTTTACGTTTTCAGCTCTTGCTTCAAACCTTCTGCCTTACAGCGTGCAGTCCTCTGTCAGAGGAAAGGGCTGAGGCAGATGGCTTCACCCCGGCAGGAAGGATATCATTCACAACATTATTTTTTATCATCTTACTCTGTGATGTCATATATATCTTTGCCTATTGCAAGCATAGTGTCAGGTAAAGAATTAAGACTAAATATTGGAAAGGACCCTCTTTTGAAAGAGGGTTTGATACCAACAACAGGTCTTGCAATCAGAGTATTTTGTGAGCTGGAAACCTACATGCAGATGTTTCCAAGTGTTGGTTTGATTTGCGTTCTGGAAAATTCCAGCATTGAAATGCAAAATATCCCCCCAAATAATTATGCTCTCTCCCTCTTTTTCCTGTTCACCTCGCATACTACTTTCCCCTTTGCATTTTCTACCTACATGCCCACCGCAGCTTTACCTTTGCTTTTCCAACCTATTTTGCTAGACTCAAGTATGACTGTATGCTATACTCACACGCCTGCCCTTGTGGTCAGCCTGAAGCAGTTCAGGCTAACGCCTTCCACTACGCCGCCATTTGACTCTGTCCAGCAAGCGGCACCAGCCTCCAGCCAGACATTTTACCTTCTGTGTCAGGAGCTGGCAGATGGCTTTATGGTCACACTCACAAACCCGCCAGATTTACCTGCCTCCAACAGAAAAGGGCAGGGCCAGCTGCGTCCAGCTTCTACAAGACAAGCAGGATCTCCCCTTGCTTCTGAAAGGGGAAAGCAGCCACTGAGCTTCTCGTTCAATGGACTGAAAGAGGGTTTGATACCTGCCTGGCCTGGTGCACAATGTATATACACATGGTTTCATGCAAATATTTATCTTCCTCCTAGTCCCCTCTAACGTCATTTCAGATGGGATTGCTTTGTCCTCCAACAGAAGATAGAAATAGCACTAGTTGCTATTAACAGTAACTATGGATTATGCCCCACGTGATATGATTTTTGTGTTTGATCCTCTAAATGTTATACCTGTATACACACAGACATGAGCAATATGGGCTAAGTTACTCACCCAGAGAAAAGCACAACTGCTGAAGAGAAGGCTGAGGGGAGACTTTATTATGGTGTACAAGTATCTTAAGGGTGGGTTGAAGGAGGATGGAGCCAGACTCTTTTCAGTGGTTCCCAATGACAGGACGAGGGGCAATGGGCACAAGTTGGAACACAGGAGGTTCCGTTCAAATATACGGAAAAACTTCTTTACGGTAAGGGTGACAGAGCACTGGAACAGGCTGCCCAGGGAGGTTGTGGAGTCCCCTTCTCTGGAGATCTTCAAGACCCGCCTGGATGCAGTCCTGAGTAATGTGCTCTAGGCAATCCTGCTTTGGCAGGGGAGTTGGACTAGATGATCTCTAGAGGTCCCTTCCAACTCTGAAAATTCCGTGATTCCGTGATTCCATGCTTCATTCTCAGAACTTCTGTAATTCTAACTCTCGGCTATTGGATTTGAATCATTTAGTTTATGTTTTTGTCTTTTCCTCTCAATACTAGCTATAAAAGAGCTGTCGCTTCTCTTGGCCAGTGCTTGTCTGAGTAGCTGCGGTTGGGAGACACAGAGGAGCGAGCGTGTAGGTATCTCTGTGCGCGCGCATGCATGGGTTAGCACAAGCATCCTTCTGGTGAAGGAGCTCTTCACACACATAATGCTGAGGGTGTCTTCACATTTGGTCCTTTTCTGTCCTCCAGCAACAACACTCATTCCTATACCACATGTTGGTGCAGCCCAGAAACAGCAGAGGAGTGCAGTGACAGACCATACTCCATACCCATTACTCCTCCGGGGCTCTTCCAGCTGCCGCTCCCTCCTGTATCCCTTTTTTCTCCCTTCACTGCCATGCAGCTCATCCTTTCTTCTCTGACACCTGACAACAACCCAGGGCCCTTTCCAAAAATCAATTAAAAAAATAAAGTTTTCCAGCCAGCAGGGGTCAAATGACTCAGATACTCACAATATCCTTAGGACCTGGAGTGCCACAAAGGCTCTGGCTAACTCTGTCACTCCTATCTTCCTCACCAGTGCTGCTGCTCTTGAAAGCCAGAGAGAGATACTCTCAGCCCAAGCAATAAATTCAACATAAAAATTAGGACTTTGGTATGTCATTTCAAGAGCTACTTTAAAGATATATGTGTTTACACTCGCCCCTACTGCAAAATACCAGTAGGTGCTTAAAGAACAAGATACAGGACTGGACAATACCCCTTCCATCGCAATCCTGCCTCTCCCTGGTCTGTACAAGAGAAAACGTAAGCTGAAAAAGAAACTGCAAGAGTAAGGAGTTGCAGCTGGGAGTGGAGCTTGGATGTTTCTACTTCAGTAAAAGACAGTGGGTTTTCTTTTTCCCTTAATCACTGTTTCATGCTGTAGCATGAAAACCTGGAAACCTGGGGTTTCACACACAAACTTTATTTAGATGGGAGTGAAAGGAGGCGAAAGATTGCGCCTGTGATCGGAAAGGTGACTGGAGTGGTAATTATACAGAGAAACTTGAAGAACTACTTTTTAAATGCTGCAGCATATTAATACCACTACATTTTGATAACTTCAGCTGAACCACACTGTAACTTCACCATTTTAGGTGAATGCACGCTTTCCTATCTAACTATTCCTATTTTGCAATCGTGCATTTCTTGAGGCCGATCTGGACATGAGGAAAACGAGCAGCGGGGAGCCCCAATTCCCAGGCTAACAGTCTAAAACGTAATAACTGCTTGTTATATGGATCTGAGAAGCCCTGACTGTGAAAATGCAAGTCATGAAACCTCCTGCCAGGTGAATTTCTTAGGTCATCTCTCTTATAAATATTCAAAAAAACATATTCCAATTTTCCCTTTGCCATGGTTTGGCATCTCCTCATGCAACAGCTATCCTTGTGGAAATCTGTCCCTCCTGGCTTTCCAGTAGTGGCTGCCTGAAAAGGCCATCAACCTGAAGCCTTTCACTCACCCAGGGTTTGAAAAGCTTTTCTGCTATTTCCTGCAATAGGTAGACCTTCTGATACCAAGTTGTCAGCCTAGTGCATACTCTGACAAGGGTTTGCTCTGCAAGTCTCTGGGCTCTTCCCCCCCCGCAGGTCCCACCACTGCCCATCTGCTGCAGCTTCCTGGCTTCACGACCCATGAGACTCCTCTCCTGTTGACCTACCCGTTCCCCGATTTTATTAATGAAACCTCAAAAAATGCCCTTTTCTCATATGCATTTTTAATTCCTCCTCCTTACACAAACGAGGCAGCTCAGGAGTGCTGACACTGGCATCCCCCGAGCTCTCCTTTCTCGTCCACCTCCATATCTAGCACTCCAACATAAGGCAGAGATTGAGAAAGGGAACAAGTGCCTTCCCAAATATTGCTATGCCTGCTTTATAGTTTTACCTTTAATGTATCTCCTTGACCAGCCTGAGCATCAAGGTGCAATTTGAATGAACTGTTGTCATTTATAGAATCATAGAATCATAGAATCGTTAAGGTCGGAAGGGACC
>RSEF01000003.1:70931387-70942737 GCA_003993805.1 Himantopus leucocephalus | reverse complement strand
TATGATTCTATGAAGTTACAATTTTTTAAAATCACTGTTTGTACACTTTGCTGCCAGTGCCAAATTTCTGTCTGCCTCACAAAGACTTTTTTTTCAGGTTGCTTATGCTTCTAGTTGTTTATTAAGACAACACAAATCCGTTTTTAGAAGTCATATTGGTAGTTTTGTTATTGGCATTATTTTGAAAGTCATACTAGCTATGCAACATAATTCAGTAAATAAAACTACGAAATATAAACTAAAACTCTGGTTCCCTGTCACTTACTCTCTGGCAACTCCCAACAAATGAGACAAAGAGCAGGAAAACACTTTACTACATGCTGACTTTACTAAAGTAAGATAGTTAAACTTGTATAGAATTCCAGAGCTTCTGATACAGGAAAATATGAATTAAGTATAGGTGACCCCTTTAAAGAGGGTCTAATTATTGTGACAGAAGTTATATGTATCAAACTAATGACAACTTGGTACATAAGCCAACTGGAAAATTTATGCAAACCTGTACTTCCACTTCCCAAATATCTGAAAACTGCTCACATTTTAGGTAGGACATAAAATTAGCTGGATCAAATCTCATTCAATTGATTTTCCAAAAGACCACACTCCATCTAGTACCAACAGATTTCTATTCCTAAAGAGAAAAAGTATTCAGAGTTAAAAGCGTATTTAATAAAATATCATCTAAATAAATACTAGAAATTTTTATGACATTTGAAAATACTAAACAATTTACTTTTCTTATGAAGTTACTGCAACTATGGTCCCAGTTTTATAGACACATTTATCAGGGGGAAAAGAAATACCTTAGTCTTCAACAGGTGCATTTCTCACTACCAAGCAAAGGAGAGAGTGGAAAAAAATCCAAACAGACCCTCATAAAAAGGTGTATGGTCCTACCTTGGTTTAAAAGGTACTGCTAAACAACAAAGCCAGACTACAATTCTGCAGTGTGCTCCATAAGATGGACTTGCACACAAGTCACTATACACATAAAGCTACCCACGTTTAGGTTTTTTGTGTTTCAGATTTTTTATTTTTTTTTTTTACAGGGATCTTCACACTACCTACATAATACTACACGTGCTTTAGCTGATACAGTAACAAATTACTTACAGAAGAATTCAGCTTATAGGAACATGTTCCTCTAAACCTGCTGACTGACTCCAAGTTCATCAAGGACATAAAACTACATAGGCGATTAACTTCTTAGACATATATTTCAATGTTCTCCTTAACTTTAGCATGTACATTGGCTTAACACAACTGCCAAGACACAGGGTGTGCACTACCAGACATTCCTTTCTAGCTTGTTCATTTAAAATTACAAAATCAGATTGGCAGTCAAAGTGCCAGAGTTAGACAAGCTCAGTTTTCACTGGCACATTAACCTACTTCTTTTACTTCTAGAAAATTGCACTATACAGAACTTTTATTTTTTGAAATGGACATTTAGAAAATGTCACAGTCAGCACCATGTAATTTTTTCACCTCAAGGGATAGTCAAAAAGGAAACACAAATCCTATGAACTTCCTCTCAAGTTAAAAATCTACTGAAATCTCACACACTGACTGCCAGCCTGCACCTGCTCATTTATAATGCTTTTCAAGAGAGAGAGCATCACAAAACACCTCCTTTAAAATGGCTGTCATCTTCTTTTGTTCTAACAGCCTGAGGGCCTTACTGTCCTCCCATCAAGATACACTTCTTCATTTGTTCATACTGAAGCGAAGCTGATCTCAGAAAAGACAGTGGCTTCTATCACCTAATGTTTTTTTTCCCTCTTTGATAAGCTACTTAATTCAACTCTGTCCTGCTGTGACCAGCAGGAAAAATATGAAAACAAATCCTCATCCCCTTCTGCTTAATTAGTTTAATTTAGGACTGTAAATGTTATTGGCACAGTAGTATGCTTATAACCTTTCACCACCCTAAAGCACGAGTAAATTTATCTGCATACATCCACTGTGCATCTGCATACCTTCAGGTTCCTTCTAAAAATAACTTACCCATGAATTGGCAACATATAACTCCCTCTTGGGAAACTACCGTCTTCCTGAAATACCTCTTTCACTATTCAGAAATATCCCTCATACAATATTTTACCTAGTCTCATCTCTCTAGAGGTAGGTATACACCAATGATGCCAAAATGTTTTTTTGTACCAAAGTCCTACAGCAGGAGCTTCCATCCACCAAACCAACTAAGCTGTGCCTCTTAAAAGCAACTGTATCAATCGGAGAATGCATATCAAGCTGATAAATCAAAGTCTGAACTGCATTTCTTTATTGTTGTCTGTAATATTGTAATAAGAGCTGACAATTCTGGTCAAGGAAATGGAACCCACAAACAACAGAATGATATTCATCATTTTTTATTACTAATTTGATTTTCCTTTAGGAAATAATATCACTCATTCAGTAAGACAACAGCAGGCAAATGCAGCTGCAAGAGTAGAGTCTTAGCTCTTAACAGTCACTGACACATTCAGGCAAAGAATTATTTTAATTCAAATAAAGGCACATTTCTGAAGATGGATTTAACTTAATGGCTTGAATAAGTGTTTGTACCTAAGTAAACTAAGACTAATGACACTTTCATGAATGTGAAGAAAGCTTTGTATTAAAATGTACAAGCGCTATGAAGTTACAATTGTGAGCTATTAAGAAATGACTGCAATTTAAAAAGTTATACGAAATACAGTAAGTTGCATTATTAAAAAAAAAAGGTAAATGCACTGATCACATCCGAAACTCCAGTATTAACGTTGGTGACTTCTTTCAAAATATGTAACTGTATCCTTCATTTTGGACACTGAGGCTTTTGACTAGACATCTGTGCACATAAAAAGACAAGACTCATTCTCAACAGAGCAGCTCCATCTTTTGGAGAGTTTAAATGGCAGTTTTCATTTCAAGTTTATGACTCTAATAATCATGACGTCCTAAAATTAACAACCTTCAAGACAATACTATAACCTTCTGAAGGTCTATTTGAAAGATAAAAACTCCTTTATGGGTATGAGGCCTAATACTAGTATTAGTAATAAAAATATTTCACAAAATACAAGGCTTTTTATTCACTTTTAAAGCACTCACTGTGGCTTCTCAGCATCATTTTTATCAAACAATTACTTCATATACTTAGACATGCACAATAGTTGTCCTATTACAACTACTAACCATGCTTCTTTGCTTTACAACTCATTCAAGATTGATGCACAGATCTTCAGTTATTTAAGTGCCCCTGATGATTTTAATTAGATACCAAAATACCTTTCAGGATCTGAGTTTTATCATTTCCTTTCAAAATATTTAAGCTTGAAACAACTTTTCAAAGAAATATTTACCAAACATCAACTCACTCTCTTAAAATAACCTGAACACTCATCTGTTTTACAAGTCTGTACACAACACCCACCATCCCTGTGCAACATGCAATAAATACTGATTGTCTACTATAAACGCATAAATCTTATTTTACTATGCCTATATAATTAAGCCTACTGTACTACATATACATACCCAATACTAAAATGTATATAACAGCATAGCAATATAAACACAAAGAATACCATAAACATCACTACAGTAAGCACTCTGGTGAAATAAAGACTGCAATGAAAAAAACTCCTAGTTTAATGAGGTCTTTGTTCTACGCTGAAATATCCTGCTCTGTTAAACTCTGTGGATAATTTTGCATAACAATGTCTTCATACCAGGAAGAAACCTGACTAAAACCAAAGCCAATTTACTTACTTTACTTCCTACTGCAAGGCAGAGCTTAAGAAGAGTAGGTTGCTGTTTGAAGACTCTTAAATTCCTTTATTATAATAAGTATGACACAAAGGACTGAAAGAACTGAATTCCCTGGTTTATTTCTCTGTTAAAGCTCTTACAAAGCACACATCTTCATGATTACGAAGAAGTTCTTCCCCTTACTCCCATATATTTAAAAGTTAGTAGAACAAGCGATACAACACTAAAAAGCATGGCCCACAAGAGATACTGAAGAAATTGGATGGTTTTAGCCCAGGGAAAAGATAACCGAGGGAAGACACATCAACAGTCTTCTAATATGTAACAGAAAAACAAGAGGGCTGTAAATATCCACACCTGTTAACGATAAGACAAATTATATCACCTACTAAACCAAAGACAACTCAGGTTGGACTGTAGTTATAAAATGACCATCAGGTTCCCCAGAATCTCCTTCCAGAGCGTTCCAGTTCTTGCACAAGTCACAGGACCTGCAGCCCTGCTGCTTGAGCAGCATCAGCACCAGCCAGCTTGGCTCCAGCATATACTTCTTTCTTCCCACCTGGACTGAAATTCTGGATTAGGCATGAAGAAAACTTTCCACCAGCAAGGACGGTTACCATTCTCCTCACAGAATGTGTGATATCCGCTATTAATTTTCTGACACTAAGTTTGGCAGAGAGCTATTTGATCTGCCTCAGAGTATGAAGGGACAAGAAGACGTGTCAAAATCCATCCCCAATCCATTTGTTTCATTTACTTGTAAGCAGGAATAATGCCCTCATGCTGACTACTGACTACAAGCTTTAGGCATCTTGATCACACGTCTGTGTCCCATTTTTAAAAGGCTTTCCAAATTCACTAGGGACTTAACGCAAATAGGAGACCAGTCAGCAGCATCTGTTGCTCAAGACTGCTGCTTTCAACATCAAAGAGAACGTTTTTTGGCACGCACCGCTTCATGCCTACGCTATAATAACCAAAACCAGCGGATGGGCACGGCCGGGCCCGAATCCCGCGGGGCTGGACACGGCCTCCCGAAACGCGGGGCCAGGTGAACCCCTCCCCGGCTGCCCCCAGCACGGCGCACAGCCGCCGCAGGGCCCGGGAGGGGCTCTGGCTGCCACCGCGGCGGGGGCACGGTCCCACCGCCCCCACCTCCGACCAGAGGCCCCAGGGGGCCTCCTCCGCCCCCCCACCCCCTCACCTCCAGCTTGTGGTTGATCTGGGACACGGTCTGCGCCTTGTGGCAGAGCTGGGCGAAGCAGGAGCTGAGGCTGGTCATCTTCTGCCGCCCCTCGTAGGTGATGTCGGCCTGGTCGGGGTCGATCTCGCCCAGCAGCAGGTCCACGTCCACGAAGGCCTTGTCGAACTCCTTCTCCAGCACCTCCAGCCAGCGGAACATGGACACCCCGCCGCCCGCCGCCGAGGCCGAGCCGGCCGCTCCCCCGCCGCAGGCCGAGGCGCCCGGCCCGCAGGAACCGCCGCCCGCCGCTGACATGCTGCCGCCGCCGCCGCCGCCCCCTCCCCTCACACGCCCCGACCCCCTCCACCCGGGCCGGGCAGGGCCCGCGCCCTCCGCCTCANCTCCCCCGCCGCAGGCCGAGGCGCCCGGCCCGCAGGAACCGCCGCCCGCCGCCGACATGCCGCCGCCGCCCCCTCCCCTCGCACGCCCCGAACCCCTCCACCCGGGCCAGGCAGGGCCCGCGCCCTCCGCCTCGNGGGCAGGGCCCGCGCCCTCCGCCTCAGCCCCCGCCCCGCCTCAGCCGCCCCCCGCGGCCCGCTCCCCCTCCCGCCCCGCAGGACCAGGCGGCGGCGGCAACGACAGACCCGGCTCGGCTCGGCTCCACCGGGGCAGCCACGCAGGGAAGCGAGAGGACTGCCCCCCCGCTGCGCATGCGCGGCGGCGCTGACAGGGGCGGCTCGGGAGGCGGCGCGCCGTCGCCCGGGTGCGCGCGGCTCGTGCTGCCTGCCACAACTCCAAGCGGCGGCAGGCAGCAACGGCCGAGCCCCGAACCCCCGATCGGGGCCGCCCCCGCTCCCCGGGCCTGCGCCGCCAGGGGGCGCTGCGGCGCGGCAGGCCGGGGCGGGCCGTGACGGGGGGCGAAGGGGCCTGGCCCGCCCCGGGGTGGGGGAGAGCTCGGAGAAATGTTATTTTTACGTTGCATTTAGCGTTTCTCAACTTTAATCTTCGTGTTGGAGGCGCGTCGGCTGCTCCTGAGAAAGCTGGGTGCTCGTTCCTGTGGGGTCCCCAGCCGGGACCGAGGCTGAGGCGGTGGCGGGACGCGGGCCCGGAGGGGTCACTTGGACCTGAGGGTTTACCTGACAGCACACCCCTCGCAGGCCCTCACCCGGTGTCGTTTGTATCTTTCAGAAAAGTGTTCCCCTTTTTTTTTTTTTTGAGTATCAATAGCTGGAACACTAAATTATTAAAATTACTACATTGGCCCCTTCCTGTGGGAGTGGGAGAGGAAAGAGAAGTCTGGGCTGCTGTACCCACAAACGCCGTGAGCAGGTGCAAACCACACAGCGGCGTTTGCAGTTACACATTCATCGCCCGTGCTCAGCAAAAATGCAAACTTGGAAGTGCCTAAAAAGGATTGCTGCAGGCTCCTTTGCGTCTCTGGAAGCACTGATGAATGCAGTTATACCCTTATAAAAAGTATTTGCATTTTTTTTTTAGCTCATTCTGTTTCTGAAAATGAAATAAATGTCAGGGAATAAGCTATGTTTACACGGGTGCTTTCTCCAGGACTGATAACCTTAATTAACAGCTCATCTCCTTTGTAACACTGCGATTGGTTCTGATGTTGATTTGAGCAGGAGCTTTATTCACAGGTCTTATAAGAGATCTCACGCAGCTTGGCTTTATTGCATCAAGGTAGTAATTCCACCTCAAAAGAGCAAAAGGATCATTTTAACCCAGACCAGGACCTGCAACGTGGCCCCACAAACTACTCTGCCAGCACAACAGAGGGGAAGCACAGGGGCCTTCCAGTCAGCAGAGGAGTGGATGCAGAGGAAATGGACGCCTGCATGCCTTACCCCTGGGCTGTAGGCACCTTGGGGCGAGTTTCTATCCTTGCTCCACTTTGCATAAATAATTGATTGGGACACAGAGAGACAGAAAGATACCACTTTACAGCTCAGTGGTTAGACCGCTCACCTGGAATGTGAAGAGTTATGTCAAAGCAGGAAGGAACTGTATTTCCATCAATCTGTGCTTTCAGAAGAGCTGGTACTTCACCACTAACAGTAGATATCACATTTCCTCTGGGAACTGCTATCGTAGGCTTGACAAGAAGCTTACAGATTGTTATTACTGCTCTTTTGCCCTTTACTGCTGAAGTTGTCTACACTGTAACTGAAGGTAGGTAGTAACAAACTGGGCATCTAAGGGGGGTGCTTTTACTGTTAAGCCCATCCATGATGGAAACAAAAGCTACAAACACCTTTATATATACCCACAGAAAGAAATCTGCTGGCTCAGTAAATTGGGGTATTCAGAATAGTAGCTGAGCAAAGGGTTTAAGTGTCTAAAGTCACCCAAGTGCTTCTGAGTGAGCCCAGCTTAAGAGAGCATTTGCTTGAACTTTGTTCTAACATTCATTCTCCACAGCCATGTAGTTGTTTTATACACAACAGCGTCTGACAGGGAATCAAAGTATTTGATGTATCAAAAGCTAAGCTATTATAATTGTTTAAATTAGTTCAGCCACATAATAAAATTAATTGTTTCAGGACTATCAGTTTTATTTGTTAGTTTTGGCTTTGGTTCTGGTAGATGCCACACTGGAGACGTACCTATAGAATTACGTTACATTCGTTGCCTCTTTTTAATGGAACAGTAATCTAGCACTTAGCCAAGCGTTAGAATATTCTGCTAATATATCTCCATCATGCATTTAAACAGTATCTGCTTACCCTGAGAAGGAAGTTTCCCATAGTTACTATGTAACATATCCATAGCAAATACTGCCTTTAAAAACTTACACTTAATGTAATTTACGTTTGACTGCCTCTTTTGAAAGAATCACATATTCTCAGCTTTTTAGTGTCCTTTCCCTTTAGCTTAGGGGTTGGTCCAGTTCTGTCTTAAATTGCCTTTATCTACAGTGATATCAGAGTTTTGTGGTCATTAATTTTAACTCTTTCATCCTTTATCTGTGCTACCTTTATTTTGCATGTCCTTACATTTCACAAGTCAAACAAGGTTTTGACTCTGCTTATTCCATTCAAAGATTAGCTTCTCAAATACAATTATTTTAGAAGCCTACTTGCAGCATAATATCAGTATAATACTTGCTGGTCTATGGGTAAATGACGAGGAATGCTATATATTATTAAGAAAATCTGTGGTTGTGGCACCAAATCTTAGCAAATGTAGTTATCATTACATACTATTTATATTTCTCACCAGAAATACTGTATAAAAAAGGGGCTGAAATGAAAAGCAGGTATCACTGATATAAGGGTAAACACATGAATAATTTAATTATCTCAAAACTATACTTGTAGCACCCCTGGAAAATTCTGATCAGCTCCAGTTACCCTTTAAATGCCTGCCAAAAGCCCCCAGATAACCTGAACTCTGTTCTGTAAGCAAGCTGTGCAGTGATTATGGAATTGAACCCAAGAAATGTTAGTAGTTTTGGCCTTCAGTTAGATTAAATCGATTTAAAGTAAGCTGTAGTCTACTCTCCCCTGCTAACATCAACAGAATAATTGAAGAACATTTAAAGAACAGCGGTAGTTTGAGTCAACTGGTCTAGCAGTAAGAATCCTTTCAACACCCAAGGGTCATTTCTAACAATCAAACAGTTGCAGCAAGTTGGACGTCAAAAAGAATTTAAATTTGTTAAATACTTTTAATGTCAAAAGGACTTAACTTAAAAGTTTCCTGATCTGCTCATTTGACCTTATCAATCATGTGGCAGAGCTGGTGAAACTAATCACCAACTGATTTCTTCAGATATAATTTATGCACATAATTTTAATTATTCTAGACAAGGTAGAGTATAGAGAATGTGAGGTGTCTGTGTTACACTGATATTAAGTACATTTGAGTACAAACAGTACTTCATAAATTTAAACCTACATACTTTAACTGATTACTGGAGTACCTGATAAATTATCTGAAAACTTACTTTGTGCTTAAATAGTGAATGACCTTAAGCATGAGGAGGACACATTTCCATACAAAACAAAGCAAAGTAATACACAAATCAAAAGGAAAAAAAAATTAAAATACTTTGATTGACATCACTGCTGCTGTATATTTGGTATCTAGTGTCCATACCAAGACTGGGAAAGTGTTGTGAGAGATATTCTACAAACCTTTGGTTAGACCTAGCCTCTGCACAAAGAATTTACAATATAAACACATGTGTTTGCACATGAGGTCAGTTCACCCGGAAACTTCTGTAATTGCAGCTGCCCAGCTGTGCGTACCAGGCTGCAGCGTGTGCACATGTCAAGGCCATCTTCTGTGTGGTTAGCGCTGAAACATCTTGAGTGGTTTGATTACATGGGTGGTTGTACAGTCACAAGCAGGGACACCAAAGGGGAAACAGAGAAAAAACAAAGAATATCTTGCAGTGTCAAAGTATGGGAGAAAATTGAGATGATAAAGCAAGATTTTCATGTTCTAAAAAAGAAGTTAGACTAGATGGTTAGAATGTGCCTTTCTAAAGCATCTTAGAAAGCAGGAAATTATCCATTGGCACTGATATTTAAAGGAACACACATTTTCAGTTGTCATTACAGAAAATTTCTGCTAACAAACCACAGAATTTTTAGTTTTTCACATTTTAGATGATTCCTGCCTTGCAGGCCTAGAGAGTTGGCTGCCTTTTATATTCCATGCAGGGAGTCCATGGTTGCAACAATTCACTCAGTACTATTTTGAGCTACACAAGATAGCTTCCACAAGTCACTTCTTCAGACCAGCTTTTGTTTTTTCTACTGCTTATTGTGGTCTTATTCCCATGCTTATTTCTATGTATACATTTATGCTTAACTCTTTTGATTCTGAATTTTTGTTTTATTTTTTAAAATGAATAAAACGTGCCAAAAATGTTCAGCTTTTATAGCATGGAATAATGAAACCCTCTTTTTGTGCACACAGTAGGTATAATTTAGAAAACTGCCGTTTCAGAGTCCTCATCTTGTTGAAACTGTGCCTCGCAGTTTGAACAATAGACAACTTTTTACCGTTTAAGCTCCATGCTGGTTCCGCTGAAAGCACAGTCACTAGCAGGCTGCTCTTAAAAGCTAAAGACATCCACAGGAAACAGAAGGGCCAGAACTAGCTTACTTCATATAGGACTCTGAAAAGCCCTTAGGGGTCACAGTTGTTAACTACTCACCTGAATCACTTTTGCGCGTGCAAGACCCTAGAAACAGAAGTGTCATGGTTCCAGTATCAATTGGATGATCCATCCCTGCCACTTTACCTTTAGGTGGTACTGCTGCAGGCACAGTCTCACATAGGTTAATTACAGATCTTACATAAATGTTCATATACATAAAACCTGTGTGTTTAAATTCTAGGTTGAGAATGGATTCAGCCATCATATTTGCCCTCTTTATTTCCCCCTCTTCATTCCTTTTGGGACTAAGTTTGAATATCATTACAAGAAAACTGTTGTTATACCATACCATAATCTGTGGTTTCATGTGCGCTATTCTCTGTGGCTCAGTTATTAATGAAGATCAGTTCTCCATCAAGTGGATGCCATTAGCAACAACACTTTGAAGGCCAATTACAGCAGCATTAGTGGCATATGTACACAAAATGATTTAAACTAACTTCCTCCATGTGGGTGCTGCTTATTTGCTGTTTGTGGGGTACCTGCCCCAGATGCATCTGATCTTGGTTGGCATCTCTCAGTGCTATCATAAAACTGACAATGACTAAAACTCCTTGTTACGTGACTTTTTATTTAAGAAGTTTCATTCCTTTTCAACAGGTTTCATATGCTAGTTCCTCTGGAATGCAAACGTGCTACAGGCAGATGAAATGTGAGAAATTCCTAAGGGGTTATCACTTTAATCTCATCGATGTAGCCAGCATGGAGGAAGAAAAGGAAAGCTACCCTATTGTGTGGAGGAAAAATATGCTTTAAGTCATCCAGCAGCTGTTTCCAGTGTATGAAGATGACCTTGCCTGGAGTTAGAAAGCACATTCTCCACATACTATGAAAGCAGATAAAAAATATTTCCACAAAATTCTTGGCTTATGAAGAGGATTGAGACATCATTTTCAAACAGGCTTCTGATTCTTTTTGTGAAACTCTACTTGCAGTTTTACTTTGTAGGACTAAAACACAAAATCACTTTTGATAAATTTATAATATTTGTATTAATTAGGTATCATTAATTTCCCTAGAATGCATCTAGGTTAACATTCTTAATTCAGTGTAAGCCTCTGAGGCTCTTCGTTTAAGAAGCATTTCTGTAAAGCAGTTCCGATTATTTCAACAGATGATTAAGGGAAGCATAATGGTTTTAAAAACAATGTTATGATTGTTTCCCTTAGGAGCCCTATCCACTCTGGAGAGAAGTGCTTGAACTGTGGGCCCCTCACTACAAG
>RSEF01000003.1:70890625-70930027 GCA_003993805.1 Himantopus leucocephalus | reverse complement strand
GCTCACATCTTCCCACTAGGCTTACACTCATACAGTCCTGTGACTCTTCATCAATTCTGTTGCCATCAGGTCTCCTAGAATCAATAAAAAACCTCACAGGTCGTACTTTTGTGCAAAAGCAAAGGCATCAGCTCTGGTGGATGCGTGTCAGAATTTGTACAGAACAGATTTAATAGGATCATCTTTCAGAGCTATCACTTTAAAATACCTAACTGCTGAAAGCAGACATATATCAGAAATTAACAGATACATAATATTATTCTTGATTAAATCATTGTTGTTAATACCACATAAATGAACTACTAAACCAATAACGTTTCCTTTCAGTAGTTTGAAAAGACTGAGGATATAGGTATTACTCAAAAATGCAAAGCCAAGAATATTGCACCTTACTGTGGCGTTACCTTGTAACTACAGCTGTGAATTCTAACATCAGCTGAGTGACTTACAATTTACAAAATAGGGAAGGATGAAAGACACGGTTCGTACCTAAAGGGATTCTCAGACTGACTCTAGAGCTCTAAACCACAAACCATAGGGTTTGATCTGCATTTCTTTTGACCCTCCTCGAGCAAAAAGCATTTGCTTTTTGATGACGTTTTTGAGGAACGCAAATTCCTACATAAGATCCTGAGAGTTATTGTCTTAGTGACCTCAGCATTTAAACTCAAGTCAGCGGAAAGATGGGATCAAAGACTGTTCCAGAGTGGGCTGAAATATACCGCAAGTAGCTTTCAGTATGCAGAAAGGTTTTATGCTTTTGTCTGGGTACTTTGACTTTTTTTGGGGGAGGGGGGGGGAAGCAAACCCACAAACCAGGTGCCAAACCCTAGATCAAGATACGTTAAAATACTGGCATAAGTCAGGCAGGATATTTCTGCATAGCTTGTTAAACATGCCAATTTGACAGGCTGCTTTAGGAAGAGGTTTCTGCTCTTGCTGTTTGTTTTAGCAGATGCTGGGTTGCAGCTCTGTACTCACAGTCTAGGGGATTAAGGAGACAGAAGGATCTCCAGAAGGGAATATGACAATTATCCAGCATAAACCCAGCTGCATCCAACAGGCATTCCCATCGAGGACTGTCCCCAGTTCAGTTATCCATTTGTCAAATCAACTTGTCATCATCTTCTGCTGGGAAAAATAATTGCCCTAGTTCTGCATTCAAGGAATAGGATTAGCTACTACTGAAGGCACAGTGGAGAGGATGGAAGGAAGCAGGTAACGGTGCAAAGCCGATGAGTATGATAAGATACAAAGGTTTCCGAAGTACACTGCTTTGTACATTGTAAATTGCTGAGTACAAAGGAAAAAACCAATGCGTAGAAAGTTCCTAAAATAATCACAAGCCAAACTGTAAGCCTTTCAAAACTTTACGTCTCTAGCTGGCACAGCTAGTAGATATGTGAGAGAACCACTAATAAGTAGAGAGAAAATTCTGAGGGGAACCTTTGTGCTCTCCATCTGTTATAGGGTAAATAGGTCTTATTGATCCTCTGCTGCTTGATTTATACTAAATTCTTTCAAGCATTTCGCATTTGTTACTTTCAAATACAAGAATAATTAAACCTTGATTTATGGGAATTACACAAACACAGGTAACTTAAGATTTTTGTCCAGTCTTTAAAGAATGTGTACCAACCAGCAGCACTCAGCTGTACCACAGATATTCAGAAAGTGAATAGAATGTTTTAGCTTTAAATAATAGCTGCCTGAGTTTTGGGGGGTTTTGGGGGGTCTGAATAATGCAAGAGGAAGAATGAAAAAGCTTCAGTGTTGGCTGTAGTTGTGTTTTTACTGTTCCTTCTGGGTCACAGAAGATACAAAGGTTTTACAGCCCCACTATAAAACAGCTCTTTATCTTTTCTCCACTAATTCTGTGGTGTCACATTTAACAAAACTAGGAAACTGGAGATAATATGGATGTTTGCAGATTAGATGTCAGGTAATAAATAACACTAATTTCGCATACCTACAAATGTAAAGGCACCTTATCACTGTTTAAGTTTCTCACCCTTTGTAATGCCTGCCAACATTTTAACCCAGGCAAATTACGGTATTGTTTTTGCTGTTTTTTCACTGGGATAAAATACACAGTCATAATATCCTTTTATCAGATTTCATGGTATAAAAGGACTTTGGTGCTTAATTCAAGCTGTATGTTGCTGAGACAATTTCAGAGCTCCTGTTTTGGAAGATGTATTTATCTTACCTTTTAGTCATCGTCTTTTCTTTTCACAGTGGTCTAAGTACCATTTGCCCAAGAAGATGTAGCTGTGACCCTGCCCAGTCAGTGCAATGCTACAGAGCTACAGAGATCCCCAGAGAGATTCCTTTTACCACCAGAAGACTCTACATCAGTCACAGCAAAATTAAACAACTCCAGGTAGGAAAAAATCCAATAAAAATACTTTCTGTAGTGCGCTGTAACCGAAAGCTGGGCTTCCTAGATGGTGGTGGCTTTCAAGCGAAGGGAGAATCTTATTCCATGTTCTAAAAACTGATGAAATGCTGCCAGATGAAATGCTGCTGGGTTTATTTTTACTTGCTTTTTAAGGATATGTAAATACATTCCTATAGTATTTTCACTATCCTGCAGTCTCCAAGCACCAGTTCATGCTGCCGCAATGATATTTGTACACAAGTCAAAAAATAGTAATTTACAACTAGGATCCAATTGTTGACTTGTTTTTTATATGGTCAAATAACCATTGAATTCCAGCGTCATTTTTTATCTTGTTAAAAGCTTTTTCTACTTTTGATACAATATAATACTTTTTCACAGTAAATGGAAAGGTTTTATGTAGCTAGAATAGTTTCCCTAATGAAGGAAATTGAAGTTCTTTTCCCCCTCTGGTGTTGCAAGTGTCAGGTACAACTGCTATTAGAAATGGCAGAGAGAGTAAGTAAGTAAAAGTCTAAGGCAGAGCGTGAGCTGTTTCTAAAAGCAATGCTAGGCCTATCTGATAACCCATATAAACACTAGCAGCTCCTAACTGAAGCTGCCAGCTATTTGTGTTGTTAAAAAAGTTTATTCTGGGTTTCTTGAGGCATCACTGGGTCACATTATTAAAGGCATGATCAGTTTATGCTCATTTTTCACAGCACTCTGGAACGGTGCTTCTGTTCCCTACCCTGAAATATATTTATTTAATCAATTCAACTTCTATAGCTTATTTCAACAAGGGAAATACAACGACCTGTATTATACATGCTTGCTGTGTATCAATTTACTACAAATAATAAAAAATGTTCAATTCCAAACAGAGTAACTTTTAACTGCTCTGAAATGCATCTTTGATTTTGCTCTCAGGATTGAATGAACTAAGCTAGAAGGCAGCTTAGAGCAGCCTCTGGGTTACCTGTTGCCCACTAAGAAATAGTAATTTTACAATTTAACTCTGAGAAAGGGTGTACTTCTCTTTTAGCCACTACTATCTCTGTTTTTCTTGTTTTAGCTCCCATGCCTACAAGAGTCAAAGTTCATTGGTGTGATTTAGCTATATTGATGTGCTCTAGTTAAACAAAATATCTGTCAATTAAATTCTTTATTAGGAAATACATTTCTGTGCAAAAAATGTCATTAAAAATGACAAAACTATTAAAAAGTTTCCATTAAAATAACACTATCTTAGATCCATTTTCAGGAGATCTACTTTTTTAAATGTAAAACCATGTTAGTATCACTTTACAGACAGTCCAGTCAGAAGATAAACCATCACTTTGTAGCAAAGAGAGAGCTGATAAGCTTTCAAATATGTCTCGATTCATATTAGGAAAGACTGGGTGGTTTGTAACAGCATGGATAAATGTTTAAGTCTCAAAACAGCACGGTCACAAAGCCTAGCAAAGCATACCAAATAGGTGGAAAATAGAAATTATAATAATCCACATTAAGAAGCCTAACATCATTACAGAATGAATGTCTGTACGTTGACCTTCATGTAGCTGTCACTTAATAAGATGAAAATTAAGCCTCTTAGAGACACACAGCAATCAACTGAGGAAAAGCAGGAAATACTTCTTTTGAACTTATAGGAGAAAACGTGTTGAACTTATGAAGCTTCACATTTGTTTCAATTTCCTTAAGGCTGTTTTATCAATTACATATGACTATGCTTTTCTGCCCTTGAGCAATGCAGTTCATTCCTATGGGACTTCTCATGATAAAACTTTGCAAGATTAGCCTCCTAATAATGAACAAAACTGGACATGAAATTCTGTAATTGCTATATAGCAATATATATAACACAAAACTGCATTTATAGAAAAAAATATAAAATGGACAACTTTGTTATTTACTGTTGAGAATATACATTTTTTTATGGCAGTACATTCCCTCATTGAACTTAAATGTAATTGATGGAGAAAGCTGCATCAATAGAGGTTCCATATCTATACTTTCTCACTAACAGCATTATATCTTGCAATGCTTGGAAATGACTTTACAATACGAATAAATATTTATTACAATATTACAGATGGTAGTGACAACTAAGGATAGCAAAGCAAAATGAAATCTGACTCCTCTTTCACAGCTGTGTGGGCTCTAATTTTAACAGAAGATAAAACGCAGGGTTTGTAGCTAAGGCAAAGAGATACAACCCAAAAACATGCAAGAGTTGGATAAATGAAGCTGGAAGGAATCTTTTAACAGTCACCTTTATAAGCTGATTTCACATAGATGAGTATGATAGCCAAATGTATTCAATCAGGACCATAGAATAAAATTACTGTCCAGTACCTGCACTGCAAAAGGACTTGTACTGCCTTCAGTGTAGAGTCCTGACTGGGATGAGGGGTTATCCTATAGAACATGCTCTGTAGCTTCTCTCAATGACAGTAAAATGTGCTGGTAGCTACTAAGACCTGGGGGAAATAGCATGAAGACTACAGTGTTAGTTTAACATCTCTTAATGATGTGGTACTCCTGAGACCTGTAGTGAGACGTTTATTGGACATGGGAAGGGAAAATGGATGAGGACACTCCTTCCCACCTGTCCCATGCAGAACATCTGCTCATCTTGCTCTGAGTTTTTTGTGATTCCCAGATAAATGAATTTTTAAAAATCAAGCACCTATGTCAATGGGCAGCATCTCTGATAATTTCAGAAAACTACTGTTTAAGCAACTGGTGTGCTTGGATAACTCCCGTGTTCACCTTCATTACATGCTTCCTCATATCTCAGCTTGGAGGAAGCTGCCAGATTCACTTAAGTTTGCTTCTTAACTTGAGACACAAGATGGCAAGCTTTGTCAACAAGCAGGTTCCAACAGAGCAGAAAAATAATGAAACAATTAGCATGCCTCTGTATATTATAGTCACAGTCAACATCTAAGTTCCATTTACCACTGCAAAGGATCTATTTATTGCCAGCTAACAAAAACTAAGTTCCTGTAAAAGCAATCTGTTCCACAGAGGTGATTTTCAGACCAAGCTGATCTGACACTTTTGGTTTGGTCATCGTAGTATGTGAGGTTTTTACTTTAATGAAAAGGAGAGAGAGTGGGGGGAGAAAAGAAATGCAAGTGTTGGATATTAGTTTCCTGCCAAAACTTTATAACAGGGAGAGGTGATGACATCCATGTGTACTTCCTCTGGGGAATACACGCTGCAGTGACAATACTGCTGATATATGGAAATGGCTGTATGATGAACTCAAAACCGCTGCAGCAAGCTCTGTTGAGCACAGTGAACATCAACAACCATCTACTCTCTGCAAAGATTTCTGCCACTGGTGATATCAGTTCTCCATTTTATACAGGCTATGCATCGGGCAGAAATAAAAGGAATAGCCCTTCTTTAAACATGTGATTTTTTCTGAAAACACAGACACAATATGGACTTTAACAACAAAATTCTAAAAATGTAAGTAAATACTGGCAAACTGCAGGTACCTATAGAAACACCTCTATCATTACCATTTCTTTTAGTTTCCATTCTAAATATATAGTTTCTCAATATACGTTAGCAATTGTCAGAGCATCCAGAAGCAGTAATCAGTGAGGACATCCATAAAGAGACGGTGTACTATCACATGAATTATTCTGTTCTCTTTAAGATTACTGACTTCAGGAGAATGTCAGCCCTTGAAGAGCTGGTCCTGTCATGCAGTGGCACAGAATCAATAGAAAACAACACTTTCAAAGCTCTGAGCACCTTGAAGTCCCTGGAACTCTACAAAAATCAGCTAAAGCAAATACCCACTTTCCTCCCATCTGGCCTTGAAATTTTAAAACTCGCTGATAACTCCATCAACACTCTGCAAACGTCTGATTTTGAAGGTTTGATGAAACTAAGGGTGCTCGATATTCGGAACAACTTGATTGCGACTCTGCCTCCGAGTGCATTTTCTTCCCTCTGCAATTTACAAAGTCTGATTCTGGATGGCAACAACATGGAATCTGTGTCTGCACCACTTAAGCTTCCTAGGCTGAAATATCTGAGCATGGCTGATAATAAACTGAACTCGTTCCCAACAAACTTCTTCGCATCTTTCCAAAATCTACAGTTTCTCAGTTTAAGTGGCAACTTTCTGACAAAAGTGCCTCTTGACCTACCTAAATCCCTGCTGTCACTAAAATTAGAGAAAAACCAACTTAAAACAATAAGACTTCGAGACATGAAACACCTAGAAAACCTGTCCGAGTTCTTCCTGTCAGAAAATCAGCTATCATCAATAGACGGTGCCCAGCTTCTTCCTAACTTAACAACGCTGGAACTCTCCAAGAACCAGCTCCACACTATGCCACCCAGGCTGCCTGGCAGGCTGCAGAAACTGGACTGCAGCAATAACCTGATTCAAAGGGTGACGGCGCAGGACTTCCAAGGACTACAAGACCTCAAGCACTTGTTTCTTGACAACAACGCTGTTAGCATGTTTGAGGCAGGAGCTCTTCAGCAGTGTGCGCAGCTTTCGAATCTGGCGCTGGAACAGAATCTCCTCATTTCTATTCCACTGAGGCAAGTGAATCTGAGGACAGCTGGTTCCCAGGTGTCATCTCTCCTTCCCTACGTTATGAGAATGAGGGCCAAACTGGAAAAACATTTGTATTCAGACGCAGTCATGGTAGAAGTCTACCTATACCATAAACCCATTGCCATAACTGGTACTAATTAGCACTCTTGTTAGCAGTCTCAGCATAGAAGTAGAGCTGTTTTCATTACATCTGTGGCCCCCAGTGAATCTACTCATTTCACATCTCTCCCTGCCGGTGAGACTACTTTGTTTAATTAGCACACAAATAAGAGAAACCTGCTCAGAGAATATAACAGAATGATTACAGAGAAGTAATACTGCTGCTTGGGTTTATCTTCCCCCATAACACAAAATTAATAGAGCATTCAATAAAAAGGAAAGACAGCAATTTTAAAGCTGGTGTTTCTACCAGCCCACACTGAGTTTATTATTGTTAAAATATTAAGATTTCAGGAGCTGAGTATGGTCAAAAAGAATGTGATTTTTTTCAGTGGATATTAGCATTCCCAACTTCATTAAATTCACATATTGCAAAGTATTGCAAAGTATTGCAAAGTATACATTGCAAAGTATTTGGAATGCGTACAAGCTCTCCAGCTTCAGGCTATAAGCAAAATTCCAGTCAAAGGAGCACAGAAGAAACATCCCTTGGGCACACTGTGTTCGTTAATGCCCTGCTTACAGGTTCTCTTGCATTCATCTGAATGTTGGTCCTGGCCATTATCAGAAATGGTATGTTAAGCCAAATGAAGGCTAGTCTGATATAAAGTGGTAATTTTATTATTTCAAAAAGCTGTGCAATAAGATGGCATAAAAATAGAGAAGTAATTTGATTAACATCAATGTCTTTAACACAACTGCACTATTAAATTTTATTTTTATGGCTTGTGGACAGGTTTAACTAGCCCAAATAAATAATGCAGTAAAATTTCAATTCATTTAGCATCAAGTCCTTTAGCATTTGAATCTATTTGGCATCAGCTTTATAGTCGGAAAGTGATTTAGTGGTGTATAAATATTTGATTTCAGTCTAGCTTGACAGGAATGTTTAATGCTTTCTAGTTTCTTTAGTATTGTCTAATCCATCTTATTTTACAACCTTCGTAGTCAAGAGAATTAACAGGAAGGAGTTCTCTATTAGCCTTTAAACAGCACAGCTTTTAAGGAGATATTGGGGACTTTTATTTTCAATTCAGCAATGAATACAGATTTCAAGGGGAGGCTGTAAACGTAAAAGAGGGAAAAAAATTACAAGATGTAAAATTTATGTACTTAATTTGATTGTCTGATGATCACCAGGTACACATGGATATACAGAAGTAAAAGTATTACTTCTGACAGTTATCTGAGAACTCAAGTCACCAGTGTCAAAGGTTAAAAAATATAATGGGTCTTAGCAGTTATTTGGCAGGAATGACGAGAAAGAAAGCTGCTTTTGTTTTTTTCTGAGAAGAAGATAATCCACAAGTCCAAGTATTTTCAAGACTTGTGGAGAAGAGCCTGTACTCCATAAAATCTTGCAGGGAGTGGTGAGAATGCAAGGAAGAGTCTGATGATACTCCCTGGAGGGGCAGCAGCACCGTATGGCTGCCACGGTCAGCTCCCAAGCGAGCATGGCTTCTCTGCACATTCTCTCCTCAGCAACAGGATCACTCATCATGTACTCCAGTGCCATTATTTTCTCAAGATCAACACAGCCTGACATCAAATAATACAGCCATAAAGCCTAAATCTAACATTAGTACAATAAGACTTTTCACAGGTTTAAGGACTTGCTAGTCAGGCTTTAGACTGTAATCAGTCTGGATAAACATCTCAGGTGATAACCTACTGCCTTTGACACCGATGGCACTAGGGTTTTACCCCAGAGTACCCTTCTGACATTACAGTATCATATTGGGCAACTATAATCATCGCCTGTGGTTAGGTTTCAAAACAGATTTATTGCAGTCACAAGCATTTGGTAAGATCAAACTTTGTGGAGTGAGTCATCATATCAACACATGAAATTCTCGTCTCCCCGAGGAAATACAGCACAATACAGAACTGCCCTACTCTTGAAATAGCCCCACTAAAGTTGTGAGATTTACACAAATATGGCAACTACCTTTCAGCCTAAGAGGTCAAACTCAGCTTCACAAAAAGCAGCAGGTGAGGGTCATAACGTACCCTCTTTGTAATTTTCAAAGGTATCTCCTATCATTACACTGCGATAAACTATCACATCAAATTTTACCAGTTGTGGTGTACTGCTGTTCTATTCTAAGTAGCTCTTGGTAGTACTATTTGTAATTTCCCTGAGAGTTTCAGTAAGTAAGTTTCCTTAACATCTCTAACCATGACTCTTAATTTCATCACCTTGCATACTTCTACAGTAAAATGATTTTTAATGTACTTTCAAATTAATTTTGTTAAAAATCCTCCATGCCAATTAACTGGCCTTTCTGTTAAGCACTTGTCATGAACTACAGCAGGAGGAAATTAGAAGATCATAAATAAGCAAGACTTTTGTAACAGAACAGTCCTATCATACAAATTTGTAAGATGTATGAAAATAAGAATGATACTCACCTGTTTAGTATCATATCCAGAGATTATCAGCTTTTTTTTTTTCTTTTAAATGTAACCAGTTCTAATTCTCTAAAGAACTATTTAAAAAGACCATCAAAAAGCACTTCTATTTCCCCTGTTGCTGATTTCTGAAACAGGATATCATCAGGTGGACTACTTCTCTGATGATTAATGTTTGAATCTGATGGGAGCAGGAGAACAAAATGGAAGAAAAATGCTAGTTCTTTACGAACTAAAAAAAAAATCATAAACAAATTGTATATAGAAGAACTTGAAGGAGCAGTGTTGCCATGCTTCTCTAAACTTTTGCTTTTTCATGGTGCTATAATTTGGTCGTTGGCGTATTTATGGCATTGAAAAGTACAAAATGCATTTTTAAGCTTGACACTCAATTGAACATATAACTTTATACTGCAGTACAGTAGGACTGCTAGTTCAGTTGCACAAACACAGTCAGTACAGGTCAGAACTGCAATCATTTGGGAAAACAGTTCAAGTGTGCATAGACAGTATCCCGATAACTTCAAAACAAAAAAAGACATGAACATTTCAGGACCACATATCTTTTGCAGAAGATCGCATTTTTAACTTGTGATAGTTTTGTTTTAACAGGTCAGATGTGCCTGGGCAAATACCCATCACCAAATACCGCTTGCACAAAGAGAATCAATATGATGAACATAATACCTTTGTGTTGTTTTACTTTTATTCAGACTTCCAGACACCCTCGCTAGATTGGATCTGAAGGGAAATGACATAGAGGATGTTGGAGAACAAGAGCTGAAGGACTTGAAACAGCTTCAGGTTTTAAATTTACGGAATAACAAGATATCTGCCTTGGATCGCAAAGTCTTAGAGTATTTACCTCGTCTTCGTCATCTGTATTTAGATGGAAACCCTTGGAACTGCACCTGTGACCTTCTCAGAACCAGAAGAGCGCTGGTGGCCAAAGGAACGGATGTCAGGGGAGGACAGTGCGCAGCGCCGGCAGAAAGCCGAGGGGAAAGTTGGATGTCTTCCAAAAAGATTCTGCAGCAGTGTGAAGATAATTTGTCTTCCATGGAAAGAGGCAAAGAGGACAGAAAGAAAACGAAACCCAATGAGGCCTCCAGTGTTGCAGTAAACACAGATGATGATTACTATGATTACGAAATAGATTAACCCCAAGGTTAATCTATGGTGAACCTTAAAGTCGTCTAGAGTTGCGCACTACCACCAGCATCTCTACCGACAACCAGCCTGCTGGTGTGCCATTAACTTTTCCTCTTTAATTTGTACTATAAGAGGTAATAGCTGGTGACAGCAGGGCTACAGTAAGGATGCCATTGTAAACTGAAAATCATTAAAAATAAATTGTTTTTCTATGCCATTAGTACTACGTAGTTTGAGGGAAGTAAGAATACAATTACTAACTCTTAGAAAAGCAGTCTGCAGCTCTGTATCAACCTTCTTATAGTAGAACATTCTTATAGTTGCATAAAAAAAGGGTAAATAAAATCCTGCAATACCACAAGATACTATTACTAGACGTCTGGCATTCAACGCATTTGAACTCACAGGTCTGCAGTTCGAGATGCAGAGTTACACTGATGTGGGCAATTTCTCAGCATTGTTCAGAGATTCTTGCCTTTGAGAAAAGAATTTCAGTTTTCCTGAAATATTTGCCTCTTTTATTTATTTTCATAGAATCACAGAATGGTTTAGGTTGAAAGGGACCTTAAAGATATCTAGTTCCAACCCCCCTGCCATGGGCAGGGACACCTCCCACTAGACCAGTCTGGCCCTGAACACTTCTAGGGATGGGGCATCTACAACTTCCTGGGGCAAATGTAGACTGTTTTAAATGGCATTAGCCTAAATTAGCTGAGCTCTAGGCAAAACACAAATGGCTCATCTTCATCACAGCAAATGCAACAAACAGAAGAACCAGTGTCCTGGTTAATGAGATTTAATGCTACTTCCAAAGTTAATTAATAGTGAGGAATGAAAACACTGAAGTCAACTTGACCTGATTCTATTGTTGTAAACAGAAGAAGGGAGATTCTCAGGAAATAGATCTCTACCGCTGGCAAATATTAGGATAAGACCAAGTGAGACAGAAGTTTTTGGAAGAGTTTATTTTGGTAGGTGAACAGCTAACTGACTATAGTATAGCTCAAGGTGCTGCGTGTATACTTCCGGGTTAGGAGTACTTCACGTGGGAGTACACACGGCAAGTGCCCCCCTTCACTGGCAGGAACCTTCCAGACTTTTGCACGCAAAAAAAAAAAAGACTTAATGGTATATGCATCAACTCTGATGTATCTACAAATTTTATCAAGCAGTTCCCAAAGTGCTTGAAAACTAAACAAAATTGGATTACTGAGACCACTAAAACCAGTGACTGACAAAGAGTAATCTAAGGGGTTTCCTGGCAGTTCATAAATCTCAGCTGATAACTGAGGAGTACTAACACCAGCAAATTACTTTTCAAAGCAAACAGTTTCTATTATTCTTTATCTTCTGTTGGCATTCAGTAACTGAGTAATCACTCACATTCACAGAGGCCGTTTTGTCAGAGTGCAGCTATTTGGTTATGTCGCCTATGCAAATGCAATTGACACTTGGGTTTCTTAGGCACCCAACACATTAAGCTATACCACTGGAACAGAAAGACCTACGTTCAGTTTTCTTTACATTTTAAGGTATCATCAGCCACCCAAACTTTTGGTAGCTAAAGATGTCGGTATTTATGGAACAGCACAAGCCTTCCTCGTGCTTTGACTGCGTTATTTTCGCTGGCTAATGTTGGTCTGTATTAGAAGTCCGGGAAGTAGTGATTTTCTGAGCAAGAAAAATATTTTCCTGATACAGAATTTTTCATTCAATTTTATATCCGAGGATTCTTTTAATAGAGCCCTTTAGGTGTCTCCCTGGGTCGCTCAGCCCCCCCTCATCCGCCTGACGGCACAGGGCCAGCTTGGTAGCTCTGATCTACCTTTTCCCTGCAGTGGGATTTGTACCTTCGGATCTGTGGGGCCGTTAGGCGCCGAGGCAGCAAAAAACCTGGGAAAACCGCGGGTTTTGTGGGAGACCGCAACACAGGGACGGTCGCCCCCGAGGCCTCCCCGGCCCCCTTCCCCACCGCAGAACCGCCTATTGCGGCGCGCTTTGAGGGTGAGAGGCGCCGTTTCACGCAGACACGCGTGAGGCCCGGCTGCCTCCGCGGCCTTCAAGATTCCCGCCGAACGCCAACGAGGGCGCCCCGCGGGCCGAGGAGCGGGGCGGGGCACGGGGCAGGGCGTCCAGATGAGCGCCTGGAAGGGCCGGGAGATCGGGCAGCCCCCGCCGCCCGCCCGAGGAAGCGGCAGGGGGCTCAGCGGGGACCGACCGTGCCCTCCTCCCCCGCCCCGGGCCGGGCCTCTCGCTCCCACCGCCCCTTTCCCGCCCCCACCAACGGCCGCCAGGGGGCGCGGCCCCGCCCCGAGACCGCGCCCACTCCCGCCCCGCCCCGCCCCGGGCCGTTCCCAGCCCCCTCCCCTCTTCGCCCCGCCCTGTCCCTTCCCTCAGGGCCACGTCATTCGCTCTCCGCGGACGGAAGTGACGGCCGCCCGCCGGGCGGCCAACGGGCGCCTTGCGTGTGGCGGGGTGAGAGGTGAAAGATCAGGCGGGGCGGCAGGAAGATGGCCGCGCTGGCGGCGGTTGCCGGGCGGGGGACGCGGACTCCGTGAAGGGATGGCGGCGGCAAGGCAGGCGGCGCGCTGTGGCTGAGGCACCCCCTCCTCCCCCCCACCCCCCGCTCCCCCATTCCCGCGGGCCCCCGCGCCGCTGCCCCGCGCGCTCCTGTCGGTTGGCGGCGGCGGCGGCGGCGCTGCCGCCTCCCCCCCCACCCCCGCGTCGCGCGCCCCCCATGAGCGGGGCGGGCGGGCTGGCCTGGCGCGCGCTGCACGCCCTGCTGCGCGCCCTGCTCTGCCTGCAGCGCGCGCTGCTGGCCTGCCTGCGCGGCCGCGCCGCCGCCGGGCCCCGCGCCTGGCTCTGGCGCCGCGCCGCCTCCGCCGCCGCTTCCTGCGCCCTCCTGGCCCCCGCCGCCGCCGCCGGGGCTTTCGCCTTCCGCAAGGCGGGCGCGGCCCCGCGGCGGCGGCCCGGCGGCGCGGCTCAGGGCCGGCAGCGGTGGCGCTCGGACGGGCGGGCCCTGCAGAAGCTGCCGGTGCACATGGGGCTGGTGGTGACCGAGGAGGAGCCGAGCTACGCGGACATGGCCAGCCTGGTGGTGTGGTGCATGGCGGTCGGCATCTCCTATGTCAGCGTCTACGACCATAATGGTGAGCGGCGGGTGTATGGGGGGGTGGGTGGGGGGGAATGTCGTACCGCGGGGGTGCCCCGGGTCCCCGCCCGGGCGGTGGCCGCCCTGGGGAGCGCCTCCGGGCACGCAGGCGCTGCCCGGCCCGGCGGCGCCACCAGCGTGAAGCCAGAGGACCTCCTCCCTCTGCCGGGGTCTGCCCGAGCCGAGTGCCGGTCTCGCTGTTGGCAGCTCCTTTCCCGTGCCTTGGAGCTGCCTGGGCTGTGCGGAGCTCCTGTCCGTGGTAAGCCTGGGAACGCCCCCAGTGCTATCCTGCCCCAGCTCCTAGGTTGGGGTGACCCAGTCCTTCCTGCTCGCTGGAGGGGGCACATGGTGGGGCCTTTCTAGAGCTTTGTCCCCAGCCTTGGGCTGACAGGAACTGCTGGTATCCGAGAGCCATTAATGTGTAGGGTGTGGGCTGTTAGTAGAGAAGAGCTTTAGGCTGCTTGCTCTTATGAGTTTTGTTTATGAGCTATGTCTGGATTTCCAGAAGTGGATGAATGAGAGTAGCAATTTATTTTCATGTACTCTTTCTCATGTGAAGAGGCAGGGTGGAAGGGTAGTTGAACATAAATATGTGTGTCCTGTGTGCTGCCTGTGTTATAAAATTAAATGACATGATCTGCGTTTGGTATAAGGACTGGTGCTCCTGGACATTTGAGCTAACTCTGAGCCAGCGCTTGTGGAAGCTTTGGTGTTTTTTTTTCATATCTACTATGTGATTTTGTTCATTACAGCATCTCAGGTGTAAGACTGTTGAACTGTCACTCTTGCAGGTACATTGATTCCACNGGTGTAAGACTGTTGAACTCTCACTCTTGCAGGTACATTGATTCCACCTCATTAAGTAGTTTAAAGATTAGTTCAGAGTTTAGATTTAACATTCTGTGAAATAATCATGGAACAAATCTGTCTTCCTCATACCTGTCCTTTCCTACTGAGTAGGTGAAACCAGCCATTTTCAAGATATTCTTAGGTGAAGCTTTCTACCCAGCTGTTGAGAGATGATCTCTAACTGAGACTAGACAAGCTATCACCTCAGGAGGGCTAATGATACATGAGATGGACTGTGTCCTGTTTCTGTCCTCTCTAGAGAAGAAGGCTTCATGCTGAAGACCCCTGTGCTTTTGCTGTCAATGGTGAGACTGTAGGAGACCAGCGTTTAACTGTTTTGGGCCACTTCTGATGGCTGTCTAGAGATGTCATGGAAATTAGATTAACTCTATAGATTTATGCCAGGTTAGAGGTACAGTCTGTAATAGTTGTCTTCTAGTGCTCTTTCAGGAAAAACAGCGCATCCCATGTAAGTAGGTGAAATCTATTGTTGTCAAGTATGCAAAAGCATGTGAGGTATGCAGGCTTTTCCCTGAGCATAAGCATTTATGATTTTTTCTTTTTAAACTACTGCCATTAATATTTCTGTTTCATGTTTGGTCCTTCATATGTGATGGAAGACTCAAGTGGCTTGACTTTCACTAAAGTATCTAAATCTTTTTAAGAAGCAGGGCTTAATACCAGTTGCTTAGCAGTTTAAACTGGCCATCTGTGCAGGGCTGTTGTGGAACTCGATTATGTTGTGTTTCAGTGGGAGAATACTTCCTCATTTGGAAGTCAAGGAATGGTATAGACTATTTGCATAACATCTCAAGGACACAGACAACAGTCAGCACCTTCTGAAATGTCATTCCTGTGTTGACATTTTTTGCTTTCAGCTTGGAAAGAATTCAACCAGGTTAAATGCTGCAGAGCAAACATCAGTACCAACCAAGAGTGAGAGTTTCCCTCATAGCCTGAAGAGAGACATTTTTATTGTACGAGATCTCTATAATTTCTGTCAAACCTCAAATAAGCTATCTGCAGTATTGCCTAATACGTTATGTATGAATATTTAGTTCCTTTTTAGATCCCTGCATTGTGCTGCACAAGTTCTATGTATGAGAACTGAATTGAGGAACAGATCCAGCTGAGTCGTGTTTCTCGGTGGTCTTGGCTTTCTGCTTGCTCACTGTGCAATCATTCAACACTGGGGAGGGAGAAAGGACCAGCCAATGCTTAGGCAGCCACTGTCATTGAGATCCTGTCTGACAGGGAGGAGCCAGCTCTGTTGTAGTGTCTGATGCCTTCACTGGAGAGAAGCTACTTCTGCTTTTCCAGTATGTGTGTTGAGATACAGTCAGATCTAAGACTGACTATTAGAAGACTGTGAATATGGTGACCGGAAATGACAAGGTTATGTCCTCTGAAATAACCTTGCAGAACAAGTGTCATTGTTAGCAGTTTAGGAGAAAAAAGTCTTGGAGACTATTTGCTGCTGTTTCTGTATATTATTGCATTCATTTTAAAGTTGCATGTTAAGAGGTTTTGTTAACACCTTTGAAATCTGAAAATATAGCTATGATCTCTTGAGTTTAGTATCAAGACATGATGCTTTTCAGTAGTTCATTCTTCTGTTGGTCCTTTGATACCAGAATAAGCTGGTTTAATTGCCAGCTTGAATTCCATTTTGTTGGAACATAATTGAAGAAGGCAAGACAATGGAGAGCAACTAAAATGTTTTAAATCAGTGGCTTTTGCCAAACTTTCAGAGTTGATGAGAACAGCCTGCCATTACACGTGCATGTTTTTCATGGGTGTGCAATGGGCTTTCTGGGATAGCAGCCACAACTGCATTTTGCACAATATCTTGTCAACTGAGCCTTTTAAACTGTTTTTGGAGAGTGAGCAAATAGTCATTTGTATGGCTTAAGTATATGCTTCTGGTAATAGCAGATATGTTGCCTTTCTTTTGGTGCTAAGCTCCTTATGGTGTTTGGATTGAGCATACAGCATTTCCAGGTGGATTTATCATTAAGCAGGATGTTGCAGTTGTTGCTAAATCCAGTCCTGAATGATAGTGATGTCTGGAACCCTCAGCAGTAACACTGGTACAGCCAAGGTGAATAAAGTGAGGTACCACTTGCTCTTATCAGTGGGAGAAGGTGAACCTTAATTGTGCTGTGCACTTATTTTCATCTTCTTGGGTGGTGAGAGTTACTTTTGGTCTGCTGAACTGCTTCAATAAGGTTCTGTGTTCATACAATTGTACCAACTATTGACTTATCAAAGATATGTTGTTTCCACTGATGCTGGCTGTGGTGAAGAAGGAAACACAATGACAAGTGCTCTGAGTCTGTGTTAGGTGTAGTGAGGTATACTTTAATTTGTTTCATTTTCCTTCATTGCATATTTGTAGTACTGGGATTCTTCTCATTGCAACAGGAAGCTTTGATTACAAGAGCAGTCTTCCATGGTTGCATTTTTCTGGAAGAAATATTGTGTAAGTTTCCTGTAGGAGGCTTCAATTAAAAATGTGTCCTTAATTGCCCCTTCTATAGGAAGAGAAGGAAGCATGAAGTTCTTTAAAGAAGTGCCAGATAAGCTATTTATTTGTTTATAGTAGTGAATGTCTATATTTTTAACAAAATGGCTAAATAGAAGGGTGTTTCTGTATTCTCAGTGTCAAAATAAGTATCTGCATCCCAGCTGATGCTAGTATGTTACAGCAGCTGCACCAGTAACTCTAAAGGCAGCTTGGCTGGAGTTGTGCTGATTCTCATGGGCAATTACAGAACCCAGTATGTTATAGGTGTATTGGTTAATACTTGTGGAATGTGATCAGATACTTTGCTGTCTTCTCTGAATCCATGAATATCAGTATGCCAGAAGACTGGGGTAAAAAGGTCTTTGCAGAATGCAAGAGGACCATAATGCAGGTAACCATCTTGTAACTGTAGTAAATATATGGTGCTATGAGTTGCAGTGCTCAAAACAGCCTCAGCAGGCTTGCAGACCTAAGGTGGCATGCTTCTGCTGCCTCTGGTGTTTAGGGTGTTTAGCTTTTTTATTTTTCCTTCTTCTGATTTTCCCTTTTCCTTCTCCTGACTTTCAATGATACGCAGCAGAAAAAAAAGATAATAAACTTAATGCTACTGTGTGCAGTTCAGTTATTAAGTCTGGATTGACTAAAATTTTAGGGTTTTATCAAGGATTTTTTTTTCTGTGGACTTCTGTATTGCCAATCCTATTACTTGGTAGAAATTCAGCCATGCTGGTCAAGACCTTATCTCTGAGGAAATAATGAAGCCTTCTCACAGTCAGAAGGCAGTGATTGTGCAATTATATAGCAGCAGTTAAAATATCTTCGGGGGAGCAGAAGCCTTTGACCAGTGTTACATACTTTAACTTTCTTCTGTTAAAGTTACTTTGCCACTCAGGAGAGCTGGCTTGAGTGTTACTTCTGTCCATCAGTGAAGCTTTTCTGAACTAGTTTGGGACAAGTCTAGAGTGCTTTTTGGGAGCTTGTGGAATCTTGGCATTTGAGTACTTTCAGCTTCTGAATAGATGCTTCAGGTCGAAGGTTTCTTAAAGCCTATAGTACACCTGTATTGAGAACTTGGGTTTCTTCATCCTGGGTTTAGCTTTCCAGCGAACTGCTTTACTTCTGAGCAGTTTTCTCTTAGAAGTTCTCTGAAAGGATAGAGTACTGCAGTAAGCAAAAGAAATTATTTTCATCGGCCCCAAAAGTAGCCTTTTAGTCTCTTCCAGATTACTTGGTAGTATAGCTGATCTGATCAATCCATAAAACTTTCTGGGCGTTCAGTGTGTTCACTTCACTGGGGGGAGATAAACATGTTGTGGTTTTGTGTCATCAGAACACTTATGTGGGATACCAGTATCACGTGGCATCCGCTGTGGGTTTTCATCAATGTGAAGCTTCACATTCAACAATTAGTTTTGGTGTTGAGCTGGGAGGAGTCCTCAGACCACATTTATTAAAAGGGCTAACGGTAATCTCCTTATAGGTATGGGTAATATGAAAGTAGTATCTTTTCTCTCGATTGCTGATGAGCTCTTGTTCTCCTGGTGCAGAATGTCCCTCTGAGAAGAAATGTGGGAGGAATCATCACGTACGAGGTTTTAAGTTCTAACTTGAATTCTTCCTGTTTGGTTAGCACTGGCTTAAGCGGCTTTAATGTGAGTGAAACTTAAGTTACTTCAGCCACTTTCAAACTTGGATTATATTTTTTCTAGGCTCTTGGCATAGACAAGCCTAATACATTTTTCTAGCTGTCCATATCCTGTGAGGTCCAGTGTAATGACTTAAACCTTGATTTCCTCCATTATCAACCAGAATGATCCAGCACAAGGATGCAGGCAGAAGTTGTTCATGTGTTAGAACAATTTCTTGCATGTACATTATTTGGATTGGGTTATGATTTGACATTTCTAAAACTGTTAATACTTTGATGCTTGTTACCTTATGACCCTTCCCTTGTTGGCACTGGAAGGGAGTTGAGAAAAAGCAAATAACTGAAAAGCTGTAGGAATGTATTCTTTCCTAGGCTTAACTTTGGTTAAGGTGCTCCCTTGTGAGAAAGAGCTGAATCTTAGTCTGTGTTGTACCAGATTCTGCTGCTTTAAAAAGTAGGGCAAGTGAGAATGTTGAACTTTGAGATGCTACCAAGGTGTTAACAGGTGGTGGCTGTGGTAGTCTAGCCTGACAAACAAATGGTTGATACCACCTGGTGCTTCTGTGTGCCAATTGTTCCCTTCCAGTTTGCAGTTCCTGTCACTTTTGTGCATTGCTTCTGCTGAACTTGCAGCCTCTTAATTACAAACTGCATTTGTTAGTCGCTAACCCTAAAATGCTGCAATACCACAGTTGACTGCAAAGGGGCATGGCTTGTAACTATTGTAAAACTGAGCAGAAGGCATGTACCCTGGAAAAGACCTGGGTAATGGAGGGCTACTGCAGGAGGCTAAAATGCTTCTGGTTTGCCTCAGCTCTAGTGGGAAGTAATGATCAGTACTAGGTTTGCAGCTTGTGTTGTAAAAACAAGAATTATTCCTGGAAACAGCTCACAATTTCTCAGTAGTTAAAAAAACAACAACAACAAAACACCTGAAGTCTTATACTCTCTTGCTTTGGGAATTATAGTGCTTAAATATGCATAATTCTTAAAACACTTCATTTGCTGGAATATAGACAATTACGCCAGCTTGCAAAGACTCCAAAGCTATGACTGAACAAAACTGTTTCTGCTTTGCAAAAAGTAAAATTATTTCTAATGAGAAATAATAGTGACAATTTCATGTTTGTGTTCCACATTAGAAACAGTAGTAGGGCTGAAATTTTCCCCACTTAACAGAAAACAGCTGTTGTATTGCTAAAATTTATTATACCTCTTGTCAAACATGAACTTTCTATAATGTTAAAATCATATTATGGACTTGCTTTCAACTTATGTGGAAGACTGTGAACAAAATTGGAAGGTAGCATTAAATCAAGACTTAAGTCTCGCTGCCTAGGAACGCTTGAATTCTGTTAGTGAGTTAGTGTACTCATGCACTCTTGCTTACTATATTTATCATGTATAAATTAGCTACAGCATCTTCCAGAACTAACTTGGACAGATTTTAAAAGTTTTAAAAATGAACCGTGTAGACAAGTGAGTTTTTGAGATACTGTAAGGGAAGGCGGTATATGTTTGAGCCACAACCGTGTAAAGTAACTTTTAAAGTCAAATGTGAATTTGGCCTGTGTACATTGCCTCTGGCAGGACTGTATTTGCCATCATATGCATTTGCAGGGAAAAGTCTCTTGTGCTCTGAGAGGCAAAACACTGAAGGAGTAAGGTTACCAAATGCTATTGCTTTTAAGTCAAGATTTCTGTTAGTTTGGATGTTTACTACCTTCTGATGTGCTTCAGGATCTTCTCTGCAGGAAAACTGCAGGTGTGTCAAGGTTGGATTAGTTGCAATTTAGGGGTGGAGGTCTTTTTCCAAGAAAGACATGCTAGAACTATGCAGTACAACTACCAGTAGCTTCCAGTTGATGTTAAACTGCTATTCCAAGAGCATCACAGGACCCAGGTTTGAACAACTAAGGAGGTGGGTGAGATAAATGAGGAGAGTAGAAGAGAAATGCTGATGATATTCAGATAAATCTCAAGAACGCATCTAATGTCTTCAGTATCCACTGTGTGTATTCAGGACCTTCACTTCAGAGCTGCACCAAGCCCTTTACCTGGTGTCCCTTTTTACTGAGCAGTAAGCACCTTAGTCTGTTCTCCTACCTGTTATCCTCAATGTCTTTACGGTAGAGCTGGAGTGTGTATTCTTAAATCTGTTATTCCAGTCTTTGACAGGAATAGGCAACAACTTTTCATGAGAAAAGAATTGATATTATTAGTGTTGGGTGGGGAAGGGAAAGAAGAGAGCAGCTGTCTGTTTCCCAGATTGGGAGATTTTTCTAATTATACCAACTCTTTTTCTGAATATTGAGTGTAGTTTTTTTCTTTATCATCTTGAAAAGTGGATGGAAATCAAGTGACTCTTAGAGGTGAGGCACATGCAACCTTGTACAGGTCTTACTTGAAGATGGTGTGGGATTAGCAATTGCAGTAGCTGCACTGCTGCTGACCTTAAGAGCAAGGAAGACAATCAATGCTAACTCTAGCACAAAACAGACTTATCCAAGCAGCGTTGTGTCAAACAGTATTCAAAGCAGCATTCTCAATTTCTAATATGTATGAATAGACGCTAGTAAGCAGAAGCACAACGTGTAACAATATAACTTTAGTTTAGACTTAGTGAAAGTATTCTAACACTGTTTTTCTATCAAGGTTGCTACCTTACTGAGATTTGCCTGTCAACATATGAGATCAGTTATAAGCATCACTAACCCATGTGTAATGAAATAAATGATTTTTTTGCAGGAAGTATCCAGGATGGGAGGAAAACCAGATGCTTTACCACCTATTAAAACCTCTAGTGAAGCCTGTATAAAAATACTAACTCACTAGGCCTAAACGCTAACATATTAAATAAATGTGTTGTACCACTCCATGTTGCAAACTAACTCTTAATGTCTTAACCCAATGCTTATATGCTGTTTGACCACTACCCATGTCGAAACTGCTGTTTGTAGCAGTTTCTAATCCCAGAATCAGGTTGAGGTGATGAATCATAAGCCTGATCACAAAATTTTGTGTTCAGTGTTTCTTGTAAGATTGTGTGGGTGTTCTTAGACTGGTCAACAGAGGTGCTTGTCATAGGATTTCTGAATGAAACTTAGGCTCTTAGTAACAACCCCTGAATAAAAGTGATAAAAGTATTATCAGTTCCTAAGTAAATATGCCTAGCCACGCTTTCGCATTGTAAATATTTAAGCTGTAACAATTTTTCCTGTGGCTTTTAATTAGAAATAATTGTGTTGTATCTCTCAAGAGCTAGAATTTATCTTAAAAGTATTTTTGGTTGAGCTAGAATTTATCTTAAAAGTATTTTTGGTTAAGCAAGTTTTTCTAATCTCCTGTACTCCAAATGTCTACCATAAACATGTAAGTATAAAAAAGCCTTGGGGACTGTATTAACTCACTGGAACATACAGCTTGTGAAATCCTCTTATTAGGAAATCCACGGCATTGGCCATGGCATAGGAGTGCACAGTTATTGTGACCTGATACAGATTTAGTCTTCTGGCGCTTGCTTTTTGGTGACTTGCTCTGTTAGGCTGCAGCCTTAGTAGTGTGGCAGTAAGTGGTAGCAGACTTAGGCTGCAAATCCATAGCAGCCTGGGCATTAAAGAAACTGACTTGGTGGCCCTGTGCTGGTAGGGTGTTGTTGTCTAAAACTATTACTAGAGTATGAAGGACAATGAAATAAGTCTTAAACTATCCCTTATGCAATTGCAGCTTGCTACTTAAACCAGGCTGGGTGAAAGAGGAACAAAAGCATGCGAGTTGTCTTTCCAAGGTCACTGAAACTAGTCATGTGTGGTAGCATTTGCTTTGGATTCTTATCGTACTTGTGAACTCCAGTTTGAAACCAGTACTGGCTACCTGATTCTTTTTTCTTCCTGCCTAGTGTCAAATTTATCTTGTAGCACTCTTTATAGGCATTGGCTGACATGCAACCTTTTTTAAAGGTATTTTCAAGAGGAATAATTCCAGATTGATGGATGAAATTTTAAAACAGCAGCAAGAACTCTTAGGACTAGATTGTTCCAAGTACACCGTGGAATTTGCAAATCAAGACAAAGCTGATGAAGGTAAGATGAATTGCAAGGGGGGGTTGGTATGACTCTAAATAGCTGTATATGAATCATAACTCTGCTTTTACTTAAACACATTCCTGTGTACAGTGACCTCTTACTTCATTAAGTACTGATTATCAGAATATGTGCAGCCTTCCCGGGCTAGTATTAAGAACAAGTAAGTACAACGAAAGTTTAACTAATAGTGAAGGGTTGCTCTCTCCTTCCCATAGTGATCTGGGTAGTCTAATCTTCCCTTTAGCGCAACTGTTGTGCTATGACCCCTTTAATGGATCAGTCTAGCTCAACTCTCCACTGTTTCAGTGAGATGAATTCTTTTGCCGAGAGAGTTGGAAAAGCACTGGAGTAAGTGTAAGCGAACTGATGTCAAGTTAATAAATGCATGCACTTCCATCTTTCCGAACTTATACCTTAAAATGGGGAGGAAGAAGGGAAAGAGCAAAACTGCTGGTTGTCATGGCAATATGTAATTACACCAGGAAGGTAAAGGGTCTAAGTTTAAAAAAAAAAAAAATCTGTGATAGCAGCTTTTGCATGTAGAAGTGGAAAACAGGAATATGTTTGGAGGTTAATTTTCCTTGTTCAGTACTATCTGCTGTAAGTATTCATTTAGGTACGTTGACTAACACAAATGCTGGAAGCGTGTTCAAAATGTAGTAAATCACAAGCATGTACACTAAAGCAGGCCTTTGCCTTAGAGGGATAGGCTGATACTTAGAGGTCTCCCAACTAAAACTCATAATATTTAAATAGGTCTCATAAAAAAAAAAAGCCAACCCTTATGGTTTAAGACAGTCATATTATGTAGTTCAAAGACTTAAGAAAAGACAACACTTCACAAGCTCTAGTACGTTCAGCTGCATTTAAGATGCTGCTGGCTGAGTTTGCTTTCCGTACAAGAGCTGATAGGATGACGAGATCCTCTGTACCAGTTTTCCAGTATAAAGTCCAATGTTATAGCATAAACTTGCCTTATAAGCAACTTAGCCTAAGGTGCTACCGTTTATGTGGAAAGACCCAAGTTTACTGTTATTTCTTTTTATTCCTGTGAAGGTTGAAATAACCAGTGAAAACAGGGTAAACAAGCTGTTAATGTCTTAAACTCTAACATACTTAGCTGCACTTACCTAAATTGGGATGTTTACATCCAGACCACATGAACTACTGAAAGACTGCTCAGACTTGCTGACTGAAAGGGTACATTTAAGTCTTGGGAACCTTTTATGCTGGAGACAATGAAAAGCAGAGGTGTCTTCTGTTATCTTTAGAATTTTTCATTCTTACTTAGAATGCTTCACAGTCAGATCAGATGCTTCATACTTTGAACTGACCTCTATGGAGTTTATAATATTAAACTGCAATTTTTCACTCTCTGAGAAGCAAAATGATGTCTTAAATCTATGAGTGGTGTTTGAGAAATATTCTTTAACATAGGACATACAACAAATCAAAGAATATCAAGGAACAGCTATTTTCATTATGGTGGCTTTGGATAGACTAACTGAGGTTTTCTGCGTGTTCTTATGAGTCTTCTGACTGTATTCTGTGGTCCTTTGCAGTCAGGTTCTGCAGTAATAAGAAATGCTATTTTTAAGTATCTGTTTATAACTTTCTGTATAAGTGTAATATACACTAGTTTTTAACCCAGTTACTTCAAGCTGGGTTTAGTATGGTATACATAAGAGGTAAACTCAAAGGAAGCTGAAGGCTTAGGTACCTCATCAGAACTGAAAATGATGCAAGTCTCGTAGTGTGAGAAGACTCACAATAGTGTAGATGGTAAGATTGTTGTGAAATGTCCTCAAGTCACAGACATAATTACAGATAAATGGGTGAATTCTGGTATTATTATCTGGTTCCTAGCTTCTCTGTAGCAATCTTAGATCAATATTGTAACTCTTGCATCAATTTTGAAGTGCTGCTGAAAGATCCTGTGATGGTAGTCACAGAAGGCCCCAGCTTAATCATTGTCACATGAATGTCCACAGTAGCTGTTGAAACACCTTCCTCTTTTAGGATAGGAATTAGATCTCTTTTCCTTTCCCTGAACTGCAGGTCTTTCTGCATTGCTTACCACCCCAAATTACTATCCAGACACCTTCCTCTCACTGCTTTGCCTGACAGCATAAGAACTAATGTAAATTCCCGGAAGACTCTACGTTTCAAGATTGACATTAATTAAACCACTTTTCACAAGACTCCTCAAAACAGTCACCTTAAACTTGTGTTTTAGTAACACAGCAAATCCAGAAGACTCTTCCCAATTTCTGTAAGAGACAGATGAGGTATATCTAGGACTAGTTGTGTAATATATGAAGTAAACTACAAGTTACTTTCAGTCATATCCTGTAAATACCTAAAGCATGTTCAAACCAACTATATTTCTGTTGCTTTTAAACTGTGTTTTGTACTTTCAGTTTTAAATTGCCAATCTACATTGAAGGTGCTGTCTCCGGAAGATGGAAAAGCAGACATAGTAAAAGCTGCTCAGAACTTTTGTCAGTTGGTAGCACAGCAGCAAAGAACATACACAGACCTGGATGTGAATGTGTTAGACAACTTACTAAGTAGTAAGTATGACACGGTCTGTGGGGAGGAGGGGAAAGAGTACGCAATTCATAGTGGATTTGATTTCTAGTGTATTTATTGCTTAGGACATGTGCATCTTGATGCTTAGGCTGTCAGGGTAAGTTATGATTATTGATTTTGGGCTTCTGCTAAAAATTTCTTACTGGTTTACTCCCTTCCGAGCTTTTTCTTTAAGCAGAAAATGGAAACCTTAAGCTAAATGGGAGAGTCTCAGCTGTTCAGAGTTTACAACCTCTGTGGGATGTTCTGCGATGAGCTTTCTGAAAAAAGTACTGCTGGGAGCCCCTGAAAGTAGACTATTATAAGTTAACTTCTTGAAAGTTAGCGTGCTGCAAACCTGGGTATGGGCAGAGAGTGTTTTCTGCATCTAGTTACAGCAATTAAAATTGTTACTGCTGCCTAACTACTACTCTGAGTGCAAATGATGGAACACTTGCTGACCTCTTGCTGCTGTATAACCCACACTAGCTTAGTTATCTTCATTTCTAGTTTATGCAGATTACTGACTCTGCACTGAGGTGCATGGCTACATACAATAGCTATGAAAAGGGCAGGGCTGCCCTAATCTCACATCTGGGAGAAGTACTTCAGAACAAGCCTCCACTTCCCTGGTGATGCTATGGAGCTGTAACAGTTGCTCAGCTTTCCTAGGTGATCTATGCATGTTAATGGCAGCTGTAATTAGCCTGGCCGGGTTCAGGTTTCAGATTGCACACTTCAGCTTAGATGTCTGCAGACACATTATTGTGGCTGCCATTAATTGGACCTTGGAGAGTGATAATTTTTTCAAATGGGTGGTTGGCTGAATTGCTCTGCAGACTGACTGCTGTGGCCGCTTGGACACTTTAATCTTGATTTCAAACTGAATTCTATCCTTGCTGTCAGCATGCTGCATAGTAGCTTCTCACTGTAATGGAATTATTAAACGTATTTAGTAAGGCACCTAAAGAAGTAACTTAAACATCTATCCTGTTATACCACAAAGGCAGTTTAAAGAAATGACTGATTGCTTGAAAACAGTCACTCATTTTGTGAAGAACTGGTGACAATTGATACTCACATATGTATTTTGGCCAGTGATGTTTAACGGGAGCTTTTCAAACACTTTTTCATGATCTTCTGTCTGTGCATTTAAGTGTCTGGATGTGTTGAAAGTATTAGGTCCAGTCTTAAATGGAGCAGATGTATTGCTCAAGTGATGCATGTTAGCTGAGCACAGAAAGAGAAATCTCCTAGACTTCTAATCTGTCAAAACAGTAAACTTTGAAAAGAGGCTGCTTAATCTATGTGGCTAATAATTAAGGATGGTATCTTTGACTAGTCCTGCTTATTAATTTTCTCGGCCTAAACGTTTAGGACAGTTGGAGGTGAAGAACTATCTTTTCATGACTTATTTAGCAGCAGTTTATGAAACTCCTCATTTTAGTTGTAGGCAAATTGAGTTTCTGTGCATCCTTAATGGCAAGGTATTGAATATAAACATCTGTGAGTTACTGATCTAAGTTGAGAGTGAGTTCTGAAAAGCAGTACTTGAGTAGCTATATTTTTAGGGTTTGTGTTCATGATGATGTCTGTAATTTTCTGGTTTTTCACATTTTGATTTAAATACCTGATAATGTAGTTTTTAATTTTCTGTTCATATTTAGGATGCAGTTACTGAAGTCTAGTCCTAATGGTATGGCTCTAGCTTGTCATGCGGCTTTTCTGATTCTTAATCCAGTCATGCTCTAATTCTTACAGCTTGAGTTTTCTTCAGTGTAAGAGTACTTGCTTCTGAGCAATGCCTCAGGTAACCAGCTTGTTTTCAGAAAAGTAGGTGGCACCTGCATTATAATATTGTCTCTACTTGCCATCTGCCTTCCCAGTAAAGAACATGATTATCAATTAAGGCTGTTCAAGTTGCCCTATAAAATCCATGTGGAGAAGAGAAGGGTAGTGCTGTCAGTTCTAAAAATTCCATGTGCCCTTCACGGAAATCCTGATCTAAAAGGGATGTTGCCAGATTCCTGTCGCTTGAGTGTCCAAGTCTTTTGGTCTTTTCTTTCAGAGTCTGCTTCTGTCTTGTGTGCGCTAAACTTGAAGAGTGCTATAACTCCAGCAGCTCTGAGGGAGCTTCCACATGTAAAGTATCTGTAGTGTTGATATGTTTAGGTAGAGAAATGGATGTAGAGTGGAAAGCACAGTACTGTTTTGAATAGGCTGTTTTGACAGTAATACTACAGTGTACATTTTCATTTTCCTTCAGATAGGAACCAGAAGGAAATATTAGCATTAACTGGGCTCTCTGAAGGTCTTTTCCTGTTTGAAAAGCCATTGCAGTGTTGAAGATCCTGCTGCTGAACTGGCCAGCTGAGGAGTACTCAGCTACTGAATCAGCTGATGAGTAAAGCTGTCCACTTCCTGTAGAGTCCCCACTTCTAAGTATTTACTGCTTCCCTGCAAAGCTCTCTTGTACTAACATACTAGCTTCTGAACACATAAGTGGCTTTTGCTTTATAATTTTTTCTTAACTTTGAGATGAGATTTGGATTGTGGCACAAGGCACTCATACCTAAATACTTCATCCTTCCTTAGAAATGCACATGCTTGGGAAAATAGCTTCTTTACCTCTGGTAAAGGGATTACTGTTGTGATGATTCAATGGGGAGGGAGGATGTGAGCTTTTTGAAATCTTCAACTTCAAAACCTGGGTGGAGCAAAAACTGCTAGGACTTCAGTTTCCTGTTCTGCTATTCCCAAAGTTAAATTCCTCTACAACTAAACTTAAACTTGTGAAAGGCTCTTGACTGTTTTGTTGGATTTTTTGTTTTTTTTTTTTAACAATTGAGAAATAACATCTGAAGTTCACAGCAAATAGGCAGTATTAAACTTTATCTGCTAAAGGTAGGCATTATGCAATGCAAGCACTCTTGCAGTTAACTTGTAGAGTTAGTGGATAATGGAAGGACTAACAAGAAATAGCATGCAATAATCATGACTAATTGTAGTGTTATAACAAAAGAGGGTTATGACTGCTGGAATGCTTTTCAGATAAGCTAGGTAGGTGCATGAAGAACAGCTTACCTTCTTGGGTCCCCCTTTCCTCCTTGGGGTACTATACTGGTTTTCATGTGTTGCCCTAATCAACTTGCTAGAATTAGCAAGTTGGAAAGTTGGACTAAGACTGTTCATTCTTGTTGCCTATCCATCAGTTTTAGCCTGGAGTAGCTCAGGCATGGCAGAAGTGTATGGAAGGGAGACAGTGTTTGGTCACTGGTTGTCTTCAACCTCAGAAGATCAGTAGGGTGCTCTTACTAGTGGAATGACAGTGATGGGTTTTAAGGTATGGGTAGTAAGAGTGTGGGCACCTAGTGAAGTCCTTCAGTGTTATCTAGCCCTGCCCTGGGATGGGTTATGCTGTCAACACAGTAACAGGAAAAAAAATATTACCCTGTTCTTTGTTACTCATCTGACCAGAAAGATGTCACCTGCAACAGTTTGTCTGATAGTAAAAGTTGTTTTTAAAATTGTCTGTCTAGCTCCATACTTAGAAATGGACAATTCATCTGACAGGGTATTTTTTTACAACTTGTTTTCTTGATGGTCTGTGATAGCAATTTGTTCTTTTTCAGTGGGACCTCCTTAAGTTTGTTTTTTTTGTGTTAATAGTCCTTTTACTCTACTTGACTGCAGTTCCACATAGTTGAGTTAGGACTGTAGTAGGTACACCGTGTCAGGGTACAGCATGTTCTATGCTGCTGAAATCAAATTTGCCAAGACTAAACTAGAACAAATCAGTTTAAACAGCAGTATTAAGGTTTGCTGTTACTCAAAACAATGTAACTGTTCCTATTACTGCCTTACCAAGCCTTTGAAAACTACCTAACATAAAAATAACAGTCCAGCTAGGCCTGCAGTGGCTGCCTCAGCTTTTGCTTAGTTGGTCCTGTTCAGGTAGTGCAAGACCTGTCTGTCGTCTTGGGCTTAATTAATTGTTACCTTGTCCTCAGGAGCTTCACCTCGTTTTAAAAAAAATGCATTTAATGAAAAAGCGGATGCCTTAGGGCTTAGAATTGAAACAAATCTTCTGGTGAATTTGAAAAAAAACCCAACTAATTTAACTTGTTATTACAGGTACAAATGGATTTCCTGATCCTGATTTAGTCTTGAAGTTTGGTCCTGTGGACAGCACATTAGGATTCCTTCCATGGCACATCAGACTGACAGAGATCATGTGAGTTGCCTATAAATACTGTGAAACAAGTTGGAATAATATCTAACTAAACAAGTCTTTGTGACTTACCTTATGGAAATAGCAATAAGAGGAGACCTGCCTGAACAAAGGTGTCTGGAAATTGATCTGAGGGTATTTAAAAATTGTCAAATGAAACCTGTCAAACATTCATGGTTGCTCCTTCAGTGATGATTAGGCAACAGCAGGCTTTACTCTTCAGGTTTAAGGAACAACTTCTGTCACCACCTAGTCTCAGAGGTCCAGTCTCAGTTCTATTGGTGTTCTTTATGTGGATTTTGAGTGGCTTACAGGTTTCTGTCAGGGAAACTAAGGATATAAGGGAAATAGGATAATGTGAGATGATCATGCCTTTGGATTACTTTCCAATTCTGGCAATAACTGAACTGACTAGAGTTGCTGTATTTCTTAAATCTGAGAGCATTTATAGGACACTTAAATGTCTGGGCAGACCTGTGCTGCTCCAGCTTTCTTCCTAATTTGAAGTGCCCTATGTGCTTTAATGGGTAGGTTTTGATTTAGAGGGTGACAAGATATTAAGAACTAGTTTAGTTAACAGAGTTGAGTGACAATAACTGTTGAGAACAACTTCACAAGGTTACTCAGACAGTAGCTTGCTTTAATTAGTGATATTCCTGACTGGCCATGCAAATCATGCAGTGTTTATAAAAGCTTATTTTAACTTTTCTAACTTGCTTTCTTAGTTCTTTGCCTTCCCACCTGAACATCAGCTATGAAGACTTTTTCTCTGCCCTCCATCACTACGCAGCCTGTGAGCAGCGCTGGGGAAAGTGACTTCTGGCTGAGCACCTGGAGTCAGGCTTTCTGTGGGAAGGAATTGATGTCTGTTTACAAGCACCTGTGACCCATACGTCTGGTTCATAGTCCTTTCTTAATTTATCAACAAATTCAATAAAGTGTCTTACCTTTCTAGAGAGTCTGTGTGAATGCGTGAGAATTTATGGGGAGAGGGAAATTCATAGCAGATTTCCTTTATGAAAAAGACACTTATTACAAGCAAAGCTGTTCAAAGCTGAATTACCCTCGCTTTCGTGTCCAAGTGACCAAAAGAACATGCAAGAATTAAGTCTTGAAGTCTACAGGACAACATAAATAGGAGTTCCATGCCATGAAGGTTCTTAAATCTAAGATAGAACTCTCGTGGCAGCTTGTTTCTCTTTAATTCTTCATGGTCAGGCATTTCAGAGCTAATCACCTGGTGTATCTTCAGTTCTGTTGTTAACTATGAGAACAGAGACTGCTACTTGGCTGTGATGACTAAGCCAGCAGTAGGTATCAAGCTAGAAATACTGAGAAGATTCCATAAAAAGGAATGGGAGCTTCTACGGTAAGTGGATTAGTCAGTCTGTGTAGCACTATCCGTTTTTTGGGTTTTTTTTTTAAGGTGTAACATCAAAGTATTCCTAGAGTCCTGAGTGAAACTTCTCTTAACATCAGGTCAGTTTTCCATAGGGAATAAGCATAAACAGTACTATGTATTGTTTGCATATGTATTTTCCCCATAAAATTCTCACTTAAGGTGACAAGCTAGCTAAGGCTCTGCATCACTTGCTGAAAAAGCTCAAAATGGACTAGGTCCCCTTCCATGGCTGCTTGTGCTGGTATACCCAGCAGGGGAGTCTGCTTCAGCCTTTTGCTAAGTTGGTTCTAAATTGCCCATTAGAAGTTCGAATGGGAGTCTGCAGCAGAAAAGAAAGAAGATTAAGTGATACTACAGTACCTCAAAACTGAGATAACTAAATAGAAGTATTAGCTAAATGGTCTTCATCCTGGAATGCCCTACTCAGGTTACATTCCTATTGTTGGAAGTAATTTGAAATTGAAAGTCTTTATAGCAGCATCTGGACAAAGCAATATCTTTTGAGCTGTATTACTGGAGATAAACATTAATACTGCAGCCTTGCGGGCTGTAGAGCTGTTGGATGCTTCATTCTGGAAGTGTGGGGTTTTTTTTTCCCTTCCCCCTGCCCTTAAAATTAGTCTGGCTTTATCTCCTTCAGGATAGGCATGTCACTAGAAGGGAAAACAACTACTTTTAAAAGGAATTACCAGATTTTAAATGAATGTCCACTTCTCTGTGAAACGGTGTATTGTAACTGTTGTAGCTTGATGTAATGTTATGAAGCAAATTGCAGAAACTCTTAGCTGCAGTTTTTCATTGTACTGAGATCAGATTGCAGTTATGGGAGAACACTGTGGTCTACTTTATCTCATAAAGTTTATGAGACATCCCTCATAACGGAATGTTAAACAATTAACTAATGGTTTTAACATCAAATAACATTCCTTATGAGCTGGAATGCTCAGAGTACAGTCAGCTGCCTGTTGCAGACTGGTCTCTGATGTTTTCCAGTTACTGTATTGCAGAGCAGATGAACAGTTGTGCAATGTTCCCTGGATTCTGTCATTGCCATAGGAAAGTTTTCTCCCTGAATGTTAAGTTTAACTTTTTTGTGGGAAGCGGATAGCCTGTTGGAGGGTATCTTGAGTATTGAAGTTTATCAGTAATATGAATTTTGTTTCATTAAAATATGAGGTTGTGTTTAACTTACCATATGTAAGGGTTACTGTGTCACTGAAGCAGTTCTGGTGCTGGTAGTAAAGAGACAAATTGGAAAAAGCTTAGTTTAGTCCTCAAAAGTAATCTATTTTTTATATTTGTATCAGACTGCCAAAGAATATTCTAATACCTGAGCTCCCCTCAGTCCTCAAACTTCTGCATATCTCAACTACAAAGACTTGTTTTATATTGGAGACAGATCTCAAGGTCTATGGAGGGATGCTTAATGAAGCTAAAATGATTAGTTCAGCTGCATTTGATTCAACTTAATCAAATCTCTCCTGATGGCTAGTTTAATTGTGAATTAAGTGTTCCTCCTGGAATTAATGTAGTTGAACTAATCCATGTTATCACTTAGTTGGGATTATTTTGCTGTCCCTGTGTGGACAATCTTCAGTGAGCCGTGCCAAATGCACTGTGCATATCCGCGACTTGATCTCTGAATGTATGTCATTGCAGTTAGCGCCTCTCCCCGGCTTGTTCTGTGTGAAGGTCTGTGGTGTAGCTGTGACATGCTGTACGGCTGTAGTCTCTGGGTACCTGTACATAACGTGTAAAACAAGTTTTTATGATTAGGGAAACAATTTATTGAACTTTATTATTGAAAGTTAAATCTGAATCTGTAAAAACAAGAAATCAATAAAAGACTATAATCTTTCTACAGGCTATGGTGATACATGAATACTTTTGCAGGTTTGACTGGGGAGACATCGCCTTATTCATATTGCTACAGCCCTCTGGGAAAGTAAGAGAACTTCGAATGGCATGCTTTTTTTGTGCTCTTCTTAAATTGCTTTCTGTAGTATAAGGACTGGACAATTTTTTTTTTTATCTCCCACTTCCTACTTCTTAGAAGCTCTTACGAAAGCTTTTCTAGTAAAGCATTTACCATAAAATTACTTCTTTGATAGTCCTGGGAACTTGCTAAACTGGTTCCTGGCTACTAAAAAGCTTCCTTCCTCTCCCTGCTGCTGAGTCAGGCCTGAGCCGTGGGCTGGGCTGGGACTCCTGCCAGTGCTCTCCTTTGGAGCTGTGTGAAGTGAGGGTGTGGTGGGGAAGAAACCTCCGCAGTCTGAGCGATGCCTGGGTGCTGAGCGTGGCCTCTTTTGAAGGAGGAAGCTAGTGTCCCAGCAAGGTTTGAAAAGGCACTGGAGGTCATGGCATGTAACAAGCTGACCATGAGCCAGCCTACAACGAAGGCCAATGGTCTTCCAGGTTGTGCCTGGAAGAGTGTTGCTAGCAGGTCAAGGGAGGTGACCCTTTCCACTCAGATCTGGTGAGACATCTGGAGTGCTGGGTCCAGTTCTGGGCTTCCTTGGCACAAGGGAGACTCAGGCTTACTGGAGCAAGTCCAGCAAAAGGCTGTCATGATGATTAAGGAGTGGAGCTGCTGTTGTATGAGGAGAGGTGGAGAGAGCTGGGACTGCTCAGCCTGGAGAAGGCTCAGGAGGGACCTTACCAACGTGTATAAATATATCATGGAGGGGGAGTAAAAACAGCCAGGCTCTTCTTGGTGGGGCTTAGGAATGGGCTGAGAGGCAATGGGCGCTAATTGAAATACAGGAGAATCCAGTTAAACATCAGAAAAACCTTTACCTGTGAGGGTGGCCAGATAGTGGAGCAGGTTGCCTAGAGAGGTTGTGGAGTCTCCTTCAAAACCTGACTGGACACACGAGGGTGTATGGGATGGGTATCAGATTAGGTCATCTCCAGAGGAGCCTTCCAACCTCAGCTGTGCTGTGAGACGGAAAACTCAAGAGGCAGGCATTATTTTACAGAGAAGAGGGTTTACAGCAAATAGTCTGCTGTGGCCAGAGTTCAGCGTATGGCACTTCTGTGCTCACTGTAACCGAATACACTTTAATCTAGAGGAAAGTGATGGGTGGTGGAGCAGTATTGCGCCTGGCTGCCACGCTCTGCTCACAGCAGTGAAAGACGGTGCTGGGCACAGACAGGGGTGAGCTTTCAGTAAGCTTGCAAATTAATACCTGGGTCTCAAAATCACCACTGCTGACAAAATAACTGTATTCTTTGCTCAGTTATTTTGCGACAGGGATTCTTCTGTGTTACATGTTATCATTGTTGTTTTTATCCTTCCTTCCTTACCCAGTGCTGCTGGCACTCTATTTCCTTAGAGATGCAAGCTCCTGGTAAGAAAACGTTATTGAAGGTAACTCTTTGGTATACCCTTGATGATACCAGAAGTTTGTTATCGTGCAACTCAGCAGACAGTGAATGCAGAGGAACTTGTCCGGCTTTTCACCAAATGGGCTTACACCTACCTTGCCAGCGTTAAGCAGGTTCTTGAAAAGCCATTTGGGTGTCTCAGGTGCATTTTGAGTTACTACTTGCACAGATACAACCTGCCTGTAGAGGTTAACAGCCGTTTCCAAACTGGAGCTGGCTCTAGAGCAGTGCTAATATGGTGCTGCTGGGCTCTCGTGCCTCAACTGGTTTTTAGTAGAGTCAGCGAAGGTGCCTTGCTGCCATTAATTTGTAATTTCAATGACAAGGAATATTAGAGCTGGCTGTATGGTGGAAAATTTATCTTAACTTGCCCCAATGTAAGTGAGAGCCCCCATTCACGAGAACTGCTACTCTCTTAACAAATGAGTCGAGTTTCTACATCTTTCCTCTTCTTTTTCCCCTTCCAGTGGTGCACAGTAGTTGGTGTCTAGCAAAGGAACTAGATGAGATTCTGAAATAGTTGCTGTGCAGCAGGGAATTTGGGGACAGGGTCAGTAATACAGCTGTTGGAGGAAATAGGCCTACAAAGCAGTTCTTGAAATGATAGTGATTTTTAGGGCTTCTTGTTATGAACGTGCATTGAGCAACTGTACAGCATGGCGTGCTGCATTGAGTGAAGACTGATGAGCAAGTAGAATGTAAAGGAAAGGTCATTCTTTTTAGAAGAAAGTATATTCCTACACACTTACATCTGTAAGTGCTTTCTAAAGTACTTCACAAAAATTACAAGAAAAAATAACCTGCTGGTCGGATTTCCTGTGTGTTTCATGAATTCAGCTTGTGTGTGGAATCATAGCTGCCCTGAGTTGTCCCAAGTGTTGTACAAAATAAGGACTTTTTAAAGCATAGATTAAGCATTTTTTTGTCTTTACAGTTGAATTAATGTTGCGCTATTAACCATGTTTATTCATTGGCACTGAAAGATACGTACACCTGTAAATACTGAAGGGTACATGCAGATAGTTTTAGCCCCTGTCTGCTGATCCTGATGTACCAGCTGCCTTGCAGGTCGGCTTTGCCCCATGTTGCCAGCCGGGACTGTGCCACTCAGCCAGCACCATTGGGAGGAGGAGTGCTGGGGACACGGGGACAGACGCTCTGCTGCGGCGTGCCGGCTTCCACGCTGCTGTCCTTGCCCGGGCGGCAGCCCTCCCAGAGCTCTGCTCTCTGCTGTCCTGGTTTGAGGTAAAACAGAACCAATTTTTTGCTCTGTTGGAGGGTTGGAAGCGGAGAAGCGTAGAGGGGTCCCACCTGCGGGGAGTAGCGGACAGGACAGGTGACCCAAAACTGACCAACTGATGGTATTCCATCCCATCTGCCTCATGCGCAGTATAAAAGTTGAGGGATCAAAGGGTCAGCTCTCTTTCTTCAATGGCCAACGTCTGAGGAGGACTCTGTTCGTCTGCCTTTGATCCCTATCTTTGCATTCCTGAATCCAGATCCAGAATCCACTTCCCATCTGTTGCTGTGTCCAGTCTGGGACTTCCCCAGTGCCTGTCGGTGATGTGATTGTCATCCTGGGAGCTTGATACTGCTCAGTATATATTTCATTATTTTCTTTTTATTTTATTATTAATATTTTCATTCAAGTAGTTTAGTTCCTTCTGAACTCATAAGTCTCTTTCTCTCTCGCCCTGCTCTCTTTGGAGAGAGAGGTGGGGGAGAGCATCTGTCATTCGACTCTGGCCGATCTGGCCTAAACCATGACATCTGCGTGCTTTCTGGGAAAGAGGTTCTCGTGGCTGCTCTTGAGCCCATGAAAAAGGCTCAGGAGCGAGGAAGGAACTGAAGAACAAGGCTGAATTGTAGCCCATCCTATGCAAAACATTCCAGCTAGTCTTGGTGTGAAGGCTACCATTTGTCCAATTTTCACCACACCATGAATGACAATGACGGTAAACAAGTTCTAGCTGTCTTCTAGGAGCTAAGCTACTTTGATAAGCTTGAAATGCTAAAGCAAATGAATCCAAGGCCACGCTTTAAACCCCTACACAACTTTTTTTCCTCAGATCTGCCAAATTAAAAGGGAGAGAGACTTGCAAGCCCTTCCTCTGCTGTATGTTTGTGTGTGTTAAATGATGCAAGACCTTCCCGAATTCCATTGAATCACTCTGCTGAGAGCCATAGGATTATTCCTTAATTGCATCCAAAACAACTTTTTTAGATGATGAATAATATTATGTGTTATACAGAAGCGTGCCTCAACCTTAACTTTGAAGCACTTCACAAATTAATGTTTAATGAAACCGTTCGCCTTGAGGTTTTTGCTGTACTATCTAACTGGCTGAATGCGAACACAAGCCTGGGCTCTTTCATCTCCCCAACAAGTGTTGCTGCTTTCGTACAGCATGTATTCTCCCAGCGTGTGCAGCCAGGCAGTTTTCGGTACTGTTGTTTTCTGCACATATATCCCTGGCCCGCAAAAAATCTGCCTCCCACCCAAAAAACCCCCAACCCAGCGCAGAAGACCATAATGGATTGATCATAAGGAAAACATATTATTAGGGGAACGTTTAATTGAACTAAACATGACTAGTACAACAGTTTTGTAATACAGTTCACATTGTAAACAGTAGTAACCCAGTAGCTGATAAACTGAAACAAAAACATTTGTCTTACTCCTTGGCTGCAGGTGTTTGTTGTAATTTTAATGGAAAATTTCTCTCGCAGCCAGCTATCGAAGTTAAAAGCTTCCCATTAGACTTTGTATTCTATAATTCTGCAAAAGTTGCCACGTTGTTGGCAGGGTGCCTAATATTTTTTTGCAAACACAAAGGTGTCTGAAAATGTCATTTAAAAGGGGCTCTCTCTCTAAACCTGGCAGGGCAAGGACGTTTTTGTTAAACTGATGTCATGAGCCATTCTGCAATTTGCAATATTCAAAGTTGAATGCCAAATAAAATCTCCTCTTTCTGTCACAACAGAGCAGTCACACTATTGGAATCAGTCAGGGTCCCAGGAGGACATATTGGCATTATAGAAATAACAGTATCTTATACAGGTGAGCATAGTGCTGGCCCCAATTCTTGGCAGAGCTGGAAGAAAAGAGAGTAAGACAGTGATGAGAATTACAGAATTGCAGGAAAATGTTGCTCAGGGGGAGGAGGATGGCTGGAGATCGCTTAGTCCAACCTGGGGTTCAGGTTTTCTCAGCCCTTGTCCAGCACTCTGTCCCTGCAACATGTCACTTGCAGAGTTGGGCTGCTGTAATTCAGCACCCTGAACTGGCGGCTTTCAGGTGTGAAGGAAAACTCAGGAAGGTTTCAAAGACACGGCCGGGGGTTTTGCCATGGACACTGTCGAATCAAGACTGTCACACACTTCTGGGTTTGGAGAAGAAGCGCCAAGGTCTGGGGACCTGACCTGGAGAAGGCCCTGGCAGAAACCCCTCTCATTTGGACAGAAGCAGCTCCTGGTCCCTTGTATCTTTTAGAGCAGAAGCTTGGATTTTCACAGACTCAACTTGCAAATTTTATGAGTAGCTTATATATTTTAAAGTAGTTTTAACTGATCAAAACATCAAATATATTTTTTTTACAGTGAGAACAATCAGCCATTGGAATAATCTCCCTGGGGAAGTGGTGAATTCCCCATCATTGGGCACTTTTAAGATTCAGCTGGACAGGGTGCTGGGCCATCTTGTGTAGACCATGCTTTTGCCAAGAAAGGTTGGACCAGATCATCCTTGAGGTCCCTTCCAACCTGGGATTCTATGATTCTACGATCTTTAATTTTCCTCACATATCAACCAGCAACCCATGCAGCCCATCACAGGAGCTTGCTGGCGAATGCTATGAGTGCTGCACATCAGGTGCGGGGTGGGCTCAGCTCATTGCTCAACCCATTGCTTCGGCACCAGAGAAGGTGGCACAGGACTGGCAGGACTTTCCCCTATGCTGTCTAGCAATGCCAAGACTGTTTCCTACCCCTTGGCTTCCTTACTGAAGCCCTGTTCGGTCTGCATGAGCCTCTCTGTGCAAGTATATTCTGGAGGCATAAAACAGCATGTCTGATGATGATGATCACTGCTTTGCAATTCTCTCCATGTAGCTACTTCTGACCATGTTTTATTTAGCTGGCTGGCTACAGCAATCTCTGCCCTGAAAGCCTGCAGCCTTCTCTAGCTCAAAGCAATTCCAGACACTCCTCTGAAGCTTGTGTTGACTTGGTTCTCTGACTGCTTGTGTCCAGGAAGGAGCTGGGCATAGCCTGGCTGGTCCACCTCAGGGGGAAGGCTGAGGTGAGGGTGGTGCCTGCCAGTGCAGCATCAAGGAGCCCTTCATGGCTATGCCGTGTCTCCCAGCCACATCTCCCCTCCCCACCACCGCCCATCGCCTCATCATCATCTCTGCAAAACACCACTTCTGTGTGGGCACGCAGCCCCCACTGGCCCTGCACATCCCTCCTGTTCCCACAAGACACAAACTCAGTTGACAAGAGTGTGTGCTGAGGACCAGCTTCTCTCCTTTGAGGCCCCCTCATCCTGCAGGGTCCCCCCGTGCAGGCAGAGGCACAGGGGAGACGCTTATCTCCACGCAGCAGGCTCCCAGCAGCAGCCTGTGGTACCGCAGCTGCAGCCCTCGCTAGCAAGTCTTTCAAGTTCTCGATCTCCAGATCAGGAAGTCTATCCTCATTAAAGAGCCTTTTTTTTTTTTCCTCCAAAAAATAAATGAAAAGTCGGCTTACTTTGAAAGTGAGTGTGTGTGGTTTTATTCATAGTGAATCTTTAAAATATGTGAAATGTGTGGGAGGTGACAGCAGTGCTGGAATATGAAGTTTTGGGGAGGGTGT
>RSEF01000003.1:70795262-70890525 GCA_003993805.1 Himantopus leucocephalus | reverse complement strand
ATCCACATTTCTTTATGGCACTAAATTCCCCTCCTGCTCCCACCCAGCCCCTACGAAAGTCAAATATTTTAAATAAAAATTGCCTTTTATTAAATGGCCTCAAATAACCCTGCTTAGCCTAGTAAGGTCATAGCATCTCTCCACTTACGGATGCCCATGTTCTATCCCACTGTCCTCCTGTACTAAGATATTAAACTTTTCCGGGCAGTAACTGTCTCTTTGTGATGTGCCTGTTTCAGGTTTTGGCGCTTCCAGGCACTACTATAGTCATGAAAATGCATTTCTCCGAGCATATCCCAAGGGGAGGACCGAGTGTATTGCTGTCCCCACCACAAGAGGTTATCTACAAATACCCTGGTTCTTCTCATTCCCCATTAGGCCCAGTGTTGCCTGCACTGCAGCTGCTGCTGTGCTCCCATGCAGTCCTTCAGCTGTGGTGCCATGGAGTGCACAGAGGGCAAGGGACCACTAAATACACAGTGCCATGGAGCCTGAGAATCCCTGGGGGCTGACTGTGTACCTTGGTGTGTGCTGGCCCTTGCTTGTGTGAGGAGGACGGTCCTGCTTCAATGTCCCTCTCTGGGGTATGATCAGGAAAACCATTTTTTGGAATCAGCTGGGACCAAAGCACTTTCAGGATGCCCTGGAGACCATCTTCCCCCCACTTCCCTCTGGCTTAGGGTTGCTGGCACTGCAGTCCCTGAGGGAGCAGGCTGTGGTGACCAGGACTTCTCATGGTGGAGCCTGGCAAAGCCAGTGCCAGCATTTCAGCCTGCATTGCTTGGTTGGGGGATATTTCAGGGCAGGGGTGCAGGAAGGCTGCCTTCAGCATGGCCTGGGAGAAGTGGTCCAGAAGAAACAAAATGAAGCTTTTACAATTGACGGTGCAGTTCTGAAATCAGCACAAAAAGACAGGTTGCTGAGTAAGGGAGATCAAGGTAAGAGTATAATCTGAAGTGTTGTTTCAGCCTCTCCTGTAACAAAGAGAAACAGCCTGTCAGCGCTGCCCAAGCATACTTAAATCACCTACACCTCAATGAAGCCAAAGCACAGAAAACATCCAACAGGCTGAAAAACAAAATTAAAGATATGTATTTGTGCTCGCATTTGGCTGAGGGAAACCCGCTTGTGCCGGTGTTCAAACCCAGAGTAATGGGTCTTCAAGGCCATTTTCACCTAACCGTGATGCCACTGTCGGTATCAAAATAACCACAAAGGCTTTTCACCCAAGCGATCTGTTGGGCAGTACCTGCCTTAGAGCTGTACCTGTGTTTTCCAAATGCCTTGCAGAAGCTTTGGTTCTCCTTCGAGAACGTGGGAAAAAGGGGTGCAAGGGGGAGTTTGCCTTGGGTGGCGGTGGGGGACACATCTGCCCGGCGGTGCTCTGCCAGGTTACGCTGGCCACTGCCCCAAACCCGCCCAGCTTTCCCGGGAACCAGCTTGGAAAAGCAGGTTTGTCCCAGATTTTCCAGAAGATGGAGCTCAAGAGTCTCCCATGTGAAACAGTAAAAGGATTGTCCGTGCCTGGGGAATACGGGAGGGCGGGCATTGCTCCTGGGAAGCTACCTGAATCATAATTTTGTAGCAAAAGGCTTAAAATATCTTTTAGGGAGAAAAGGAAGCAGTGCACCCGCCCCCGCCCAAAATGTGTCTAGGAATGGTGCAGAAACAGTGGATTTTACTCTTAAGTAAAACACGGTGGTGAATCAAATGTAAGTGAAAAACAGTAGTGTTTGTTTGAGAGAGAAACAGAAAAAGGTGCAAAACAAGAAGATACCAACCGCTGAAGTAGGAACTAGAACATTAAATGGTGTTTCTTTTAACCGAAGTATTTTTGTGCATTTATTTTTCTCACTGGCCAGAAAACTGCCCTCCCTGGGAAAAAAAAACAGAGGGAACAAGGAGGGGATTCTTATTTTCTTGGGACTGAGCCCACCACCAAAAGCCTATTTCCAGAATGGCTTAAAACATCTTCCAATTGCTGCAAGAGGAATGACAGAGGAGGCAGATTGAACCAACTCTTAAGGAGAGAACTGTGTATGTACGAAAGGTCAGTGGGAATTTGCAGAGATTAACAACTAAAGCCATCTGCACTCTCAAAAAAAAATCAGACCCGTACCATATATTGTGTGGGAAATCCATGCAGTAACACCAAAATCCCTGGGGGCCCTATTAGTCAAACCACAAGCTAGCCATAAGAAAACAGTTGAAATGAAAATTATTAGCAGCTTGCTCCCTTTAGCGATCATGTTCAGGTCCACCATAGAGTTTTCTAGGATAGTTTTTGAAGAAAAATATGAGGTAATTCTCTGTTAAGCTCTTCTGGCACTGATAAAATATCCTCCGAACCCAGTCACATTTTTATATCACATATTAGCTGATCAGTTCCATTCTTAAACTTACACATCCCAACCTGAGATGATGATGATGTAAAGCAGTGACTACCTATTTTTTAAGATACTGTTATGGCATCCATATATTATGTATATTGTTAAAAAGAAATTTCTTTAGCTTAACTTTTAAATAGATCAGAGTAAAGCTGAGCTAATAAAAGTGGGAGTGAATTCTGCTACTAGAGAATATCTGAAGGCCAGATGCTAAGAAATTTATGCGTTCATTTTGCAGCTGTGAAAAATACTATATATATATATATAAAATCATAATGCTGAATTGGCTGCTGTTATTGCCTGGGGTTAGGAAATTCCCAGACTCACTTCAGTCCTGTTTCCTTCCCACTGCTAGACTGGGACAACACAAAAGTCTCTGACAAGTCTGCCCTCAAGGATTTTTCCTCCAACTCCTGCTTCCTTTGGGTTTTGCCAGTATAAAAGACCAGTCCACCTGCCTGTTTTCCTCCTTGGACCNTGGGACAACACAAAAGTCTCTGACAAGTCTGCCCTCAAGGATTTCTTTCCTCCAACTCCTGCTTCTTTTGGGTTTTGCCATTATAAAAGACCAGTCCACCTGCCTGTTTTCCTCCTTGGACTCTTTTCAGAAAATATTTTGGAATACATAAGGAGACAGGCTGATGGCAAGGTCATTTGAAGGGTCTGCTGCTGTGAACTGGCATGCTGGGGAGAGTCTGCTTTAGGCAGTGGTCTGGGTTCGTGAGAATTGAGGGATTCTTTCTCACTTTTACTAGGACACTTCAAAGGTAGATGCCCAGACTTAAAGTCCAAGGTGAGCAAAGCCATGCATATGTTTAAGGAATGAGATGAAGAAGAGGCTGCTTTAATGAATGGGGCAAGGGGGATGATTCGGACCATTTAGTGTTGCTTGTGTAGAAAACACTCAAAATTTTACTTTACATTGGAGACCTTTTTCCTTCCTCCCTCCTTTTTAGGCATGTGCATAACTCTTTGTTATATACTTTTGCATGTATACAGATCCTAAACATATATATATATGCCCGTACTTCGAAGACTCACCAGCCCCTCTATTCAGATGTCAAAATAAATGAAAACAGGCCCCATCATAATAATTCTGACAATTGAAACCTGAATCCCCTCTCTCTGAAGGCCCTTTTCTGCAGAGAAGTGTCGCATGAATTACACTATGTCAAGTCCAAACCTTGCTATGAGGGAAAACCCCAACATGTACAAAAAATTGGGGATGTTTTGCCAGTTTGGAAGCTGCCACCTCAAGAGACCTTTGTTAGATTGAATCTAGCTTTTTATTCCAACCACTGTCACACAAAACAATTAAACAAAAAATGCAGGAATTCATTTTTCTGTATCAAACCAAGCGGCTGTCTACGAGTATGAAGGCGTAAACAAGACCATAATTTAGACACACCATGATCCCACTGTGTGAGGGGCCTCTCTTTCCAGCAATATTACCTCTATAAAATTTTTCACTGGAAATTCCTGCCAGGTCAGCTTTGCAAGAATAACTTCAGGCTCTTAATATATACCTCCATACAGAACAAACTAAGGCAGTGAGTGAAACAGACATCAGTTATTTCATTGCAAAAAAGAGTGCAGACACTGCTGCTACAGAACAAAAAAAAATGGCTGAGACTAGGACAGCGCTCTTTGCTCAAGGCTGCATACAAAGAAAGTCCAAAGTATTGACTGAGATGACCAACCTTTAGACATCCACTGCTGGTGAGCAAAGGCCCTTCTTTCCTGGTCAGAAATGTCCTTTTCAATGTTTCTAGAACAATATTTAAGATGCACATTTATTATCGGACCTTTTATAGGCATCTATTTGATGCAAAGTCAAATAAAGTCAAATCAGTTTACTTAGTTTTGTAACAAATGAGTCTTAGTTGACTTTGCCATTAACCTTTTTATTCCAAAATTAGTGTTCAGATGCAAGGTTTTCACTGAACTTGTTAAATTGGCTGTTGGAGGCCAATTACTGTGAGTTTATGCAGAGATCAGTCTGCAGAAGTAGACTGTTCCTGAGATACTGAATAAGCAGTGCACTTTCAGGAACACTGGGTAAAGATAAACAACACCGAGAGCAAGGAAAAGTCTGAGCAGGCTTTTTCCTGCTGAAAAGCAGCTGCTTTAGAGATTGTGGAAGGGAAAAATGTAGAACAAAAGCACAATAAAATGGGATTTGTTGAATTCCTCTTTTGTAACAATGATAAAGTGGATAAGACATATAAATCAATTATCACAGAAAAATTAAAGCATCAGACTAAAATGAATCAGACATTGACAATTTGGAAAACCAATTAAACGAAGGAACCTTTGCCTTTGTCTGGCTGGAAAAGGATTTGTGTCAAATATTTATTAAAGCACATCCTGCCCTAGTTGTGTGGAACTGAGCCTCTCCCCATGCCCTACAGCTGCAGAGATAAATATATCACTGAGGAGACTTGTAGACAAAGGTAAAACCAAATTCTGCCAGAGACTTTACCATCTTCACCTAGTATTAACGGAGAGGTACGTGTTGAACATACTTTTCCCTGTAATCCACAGGTTTTGTTTGTAGTCCAGCCACCAAAGCATTAATTATCTGCCTGAAAAACTGGCTAATTAGACCTACTGGGGCAACTGTGTTTAACTGGGTAAAGATAAAACATGGTTCATTGCTCTGTGGTAGCTTGTACCTGCAGGGGCTTGCGTTAACCATGCCTTTCACGTAGCTAACGATAGTAACTTCTGTTCTTTAAACACCTTTCTTTAATTTCTTTTTTTTTTCTTCTTTTTTTTCAGTAAAACTCATGTGATTTGGTTAACGGCATCCAGATCAATGTTCTGTGATACAGATGGATACATAGGTAGATTCCTAACACAAAATATGACAAGCCTTGGGATGGACACATCTAGTAACCCTCCTGTACAGTGGACACGACAAGCTGTTCATTCACGTATTGTGCTCGGGGACATGGGGGTCAGAAGAACAATATCTTGGACTAACTGCCTCTGAAACTGTTTCAAATTTCCTGTTAGTGTGTTCAACATGATAGATAGCTTCTCTCCTTTTCAAAATGATGACCTATTTTTCTACTGTCACTGCAGAATACATTATCATAAACCATAGTTTTCACATTTATTGCTCTGGACTGTAGAATCATTATTTATAAGAATTATAAGGTTGTCTACATGTTTTATTTTCAGCACTAAACATGACTGAAGTTTAGAATGAGCTATTTTCCATTCTTACCTTATTTTGTAGGCCGGAAGAGCTGTGTGTGGGTGTCAAAATACAAGAGGTTTCACAGTACTCAAAATTATAGCATTTTCCAAACTATATCCAACATTAGGCTTTGAAATAAGGGGAAATACCACTTCACATGTATTTACTTTTTTTCCTAAAAATTATAAAATTAAAATAATATCTGCTTGCAGGACAAAATAACTTCAGGCTAGGTCTTTAAGTTGGAAAAGACCTGAATACTACAGCGAAACAATAATTCTGTACTTTACAAAAAGCTTTTTGAAAACACTCTTTGAAAGAAGAGTGGCATTTAAACTATGCATCTTCATATTCTTGAAGTATCCAAACAACCTTACCTCTGTCTCTTTCGCAAGGCCAAGCTCTTTTTCTCTCCTTCAGATATGTTTGCCTGTCATTTGGATTCATGTTCTTCCCTTGCAGGGAAAAGAGCTCTCCCACTGAATGACCTCTAGAGTAAAGAAAACTTGGCTTCTAATTTGTCTTTATTTGCTGACAACTAATACTAAAAGAAAGCCAAGGATGAGTCTTGTTCTTTTCATGGGAGGAAGTTGAGAAGGAAATATCTAACCCATCCTGGGTAGAATTATAAAAATACAGGCTATACAAGTACGGATCTTAACACTGCTAAAGGAATAAGAACCCTCCCTCAGGGGTGCAAAAGGGGACTTGTGGTCTAGGTAGCGTCAGTAGCCTTGTCTGTTGCTAAGCTTATCTGACATGTCCAATTAAGTAAAGGCAAGACTCTGAAGACAAACTTTTCACAGAAAATCCCGAACTGCTAAGCTTGAGACCCTGGTGCTTGAATGAAGAAGTGCTGAGAATTCATGGCTGCCAACTAAAAGGAGATGAGCTGTGCTCTGGACTCAGGAGAGCAGTACATACTGCTGAGAGCTCTGAGAAGTTACCTTTTAGACCTCTCTGACTGAGCACCCTGATTAATGTCTCTGTGCATCAGTCTCCCAACAGTAAAACCTGACTATCCAGATCTTTTTCCTTGCACCTCGAAAGTGCTCGGAAAGATAACTTGCAAAATCATTGAGAATAACCACAGGGAATAAACTCGTAATTCAGGGCTAATATGAGTAAAGAGTAGTGTTTACTAAATAAAGCCAAAAGTTTCAACTGTTGTTCACGTGAATACTGCTCATCCTGTCCTACATAAAGCAAGAGGATATATGGGAAAGAAAGTGCCCTGGAAGGTCTTGCTGTGGTGGGCTGGGTGAGGTTCATGGGTAACCTTCACCCCGGCCACTCTTCCTTTCTGTGTGCTTCCCCTTACACCTTTATTGCTCTTCTAAGTCCATTCCTGTGCATCCCGCTCTCAGAGCCCTCACAGCTGTGCTTCGCTTTGCTTGTCTCTGCTGGCGCCCTTAGAAAAATAATTCATCTCCTCCAGTTCAGTCAGTGCATTCTGAAGCAATGGGTCAAAGCTGGCCAGGAGACTTCCTCTGCAGCCAAAGGGGAGGGTTTGCACAGGTGGGATGTGGCATCTTCTGGAAATGCCTGAATATCCATACACACGCTGGCTAGAGAAGGCGNGCTAGAGAAGGCACCTACTAGCTACAAGCAGATAGGTAAGATGATGGTAGGTGAGTGAGGCTTGCCTGTAGAGGGAACAGGAATAAGTGGGTTTTTCCCCTAAATGCTACGTCTGTGAGTGAATGAGTGATGGAAATGTTTCAAGTGAATTCCCTGGAGGCAAAATGGGGAAAAGTTCAAAGCAACTGCTTTGTGGTTGCTGACAGGTACTTTTGTTCTTGGTTGCTGATCAGCTCAACATTATGACCAGGTGACTAAGGCAACATGTCACCTATAGGCTTGTGCTATCGTGCACTTTACTTTCACTGAGCATTCCCATGGCTCTGCTTTCTGTATGTTTCGCCAGAAATCCAGAGCTGCAGAAAAGTCCCGGACTTACTCTGGTTTTATGAACCATTCTTAACTGTCTACATTTTCATACAGAGGCCACGAAGGTTTTTCATATGACATTTAACAAATTCCTTCCCAAGTATTTATGAAATTCAAAAAACTGTTCCCAAACTATGGTTGAATAAACTTTTTCAAATGGACCCTGCGCATTGCAGCATCCTAATTGTATCTTCATCCTGTTCATAGTCATGTCCTGCTGTGGGAAATACCACTTCTAATTGTTCTTGTGATTGCCATACTTTGACAACATATTTTTCTGATAGCAGACTTCTTTAGCTGAAGTCAACAGTCGAAGAGTAGTAAAATATCTGGAGCTCACAGACACGCTGTATTTATAAAATTTTAGAAACATTTCAGATTTGTCTCCATCGTACAAATGCTTGAGTAAATGCAATATATCTATGCTAAGAAGAGTTCATATACTCCAAAACACAATCTGACATTTACTCTCATTTATTTTGAAATGCAAATGCATCTAGTTTATTCAGGATTCTTTTGCAGCTTACTGTCTTATTAGTGATCATGCTGATAACTTGAATTTCTGAAATGTTGTTGCTAAGCAATGCAACTTCAGGCATGTAATGAGGCTTTCCAGTGGCTACTCGAAGATGAAGAAAATTATCTCAGCTTCACAGGTTGTTTGATCATCAACCACATTATAATGGTTGGGTGACAAATAAGTTTTCAGCTTGCCCTCATTCTCCTGCAGATAATTTATTTTTGTATGGGAACTGGAGATCATACAGTATCAGGAAGAAAGTTGTATATTTTGGGATGCAAAGGCAGAACCAAAGAACTTATGTAGCTCCTTTGTGTAACTTCCTATAAAAAGAAGGTTCCTTCCTACAGCTCATTACTTCAGGAACGAGTACAGGAGAACTGGGACCCAAGGATGTCCCAGCGGGACTCCTTCCCCCCACAAGGCGATGCTGCTCCTTCACCCCTTGCAGTGCAGATCTCCTGCTGGTGGGACCTGACCGAGGAGACTCTCAAGCTGTGACAGGATCAGGCAGTTGTGCTGAGCTGCGTGGTGGGGCAAGTCTTCTCACACAGGCTTTGTTCCTGGGAAGCAAAAACCATGCACCACATTGGCTCAGGTTAAATTCCTCTGACGTGCCCCAGCCTGGTGCTCCCCAATGCGTAACGGCAGCTGACTCCTGGCAGAGCTTTTGTTACAGGCTCTCCATAGCGCAGAAGTACCAGCTGGAGTCTGCCTATTCTTGAATCATCTTTCATCCATTTTTCTTCATCAATGCAATGTCCAGTCACTTAAGCCTACTGTCATGAATCTGATGTTCCCCTTTTTATATGGGATCATCCTGGAGTTCTTTTTTGTCTTTTCCCCTCCATTGTAGATATGATAATACCTGCAGCTGAAGTAGATGGGAGCAATGTCCTGAACACCTGACCTACTCTTGTGTGTGCTGGTCAAGGGAAAGTAGGTCCAGCTGCCTCAGTCAGGCACACACCACCCTGATCTTGATCTCTCAATGCCCCAATCCTCCATCCGCCAAAGCAGGCAGTATCTACAAAGCAGTGAAAATAAACCGGTGTCTGAAGCAGTCAGAAATAATAATGATGAAGGCTAAAGAAAAGGCCAGGAGAAAATACACACATCTTTATCAGAGTTGATTTGAAAAGTCTGCAGTAGACAAGGCCTGGGGCTACAAAATGGAGAAAAAAGGAAATAAAATAAAATATTGACCATCTGCTCAACAAGCGACTTGCCTTCCCCCACGCACTTCACAGTGCAGGGGACCAAGGGAGAAAGGTTGTGTAAGACTGTGCTGTAACACAGTCACACAAGTGGACTGAATTAAAGTTGTCCAAAAAACTGCCACGTTATCTCTTCTTTTCACTGCCTGGTTTTCACAGCCTAATATTTTTGAAGTAGGTCGGGGTTTTGTGTACGTCCATGGTATTGGTGTACAGGGCCTTCCATGAGGATCAGGACTTTTTATGCCCCTCAGTCTGCTAGAGTAAAGATGGCTCCTACTACTGACAGCTGCTTTTGCAAAATTACAGAGCAATCTTGCATTGAAAAATGAAAGTGTAAAGTAAGATGATGCAGTTCTTGCCCTGAAGGACTTTTTTTTATATATTATTTTTCCTGAGCAGGTCAACGTTCACAGTGAGGTAGCAGTTTCAGAGGAGTCACCCACCCAGCCCAGACAGACTCATAGAATCATAGAATGGTTTAGGTTGGAAGGGACCTTGAAGATGACCGAGTTCCAACCCCCCTGCCATAGGCAGGGACACCTCCCACTAGACCAGGTTGCTCAAAGCCCCATCCAGCCTGGCCTTAAACACGTCCAGGGATGGGGCATCCACAACTTCTCTGGGCAACCTGTTCCACTGCCTTACCACTCTTAAAGTGACAAATTTCTTCCGAATATTTAATCTAAATCTACCCTTTTCCAGTTTACAGTCATTCCCCCTCATCCTATCACTACATGTCCTTGTAAAAAGTCCCTCCCCAGCTCTCCTGTAGGCCCCCTTTAGGTACTGGAAGGCTGCAATAAGGTCTCCCTGGAGCCTTCTCTTCTCCGGGCTGAGATATATTTTTCTGTGGGTGAAGGAATGATATTTTTCTGTCCTCATCAAGACAAAGTTTTCCCTGTTTAACAATTAACAACTTAAGGATTTAGTCCTGGAAAAGAGACAACATTTTAAAGCTTGTGTTTTTGAGCATCTTTGATTTCATTTCTGGCCAAAAAGCCACTAAATCCGTACTTACAGTGTGTAGACACGAACCTAATCTAAACATCAGATTAATTTCCTTATCCGTGGGCAAGCAAGCCTTAAAACACATGCGGCCAAACGTTTATGTAATATTCAGTGTGCTGTTCTTGTAACTGCTAAATGTTTGTGCTCCAGGAGAGATTTCTGTCCATTTTGCTCCTGCATGTTCTCCGGACACCACTCAGTCCGTAGGTGCATCGTTTGCTGCATCTTGTTGTAGTCGCAGCCAGCCCTGTGTCGAATGATACAAGGAGGGGGAAAGCGTGTGGGGAAAGTTTGGGTGGTGGGGTGTTTTTTTTAATTTTAAGGAAGGAGGAGAAATTGGAAATTTTTTTAAAAAAAAAAAAAGCTTAATTCAGAGCTGTTGTAAATTTGATACATTTTGTCCCTCAGTATGTGTCTGGCTGAGGCTCTGAAGCTCAAAGTCCACATCGCGTCCATCCTGGCAGCAGCCTCTGGGAATCCAAACCAGAACTTTAAACTCTGGATAAAAACCACCCCTGCTACAGCCATGTGGGGTATTCTCACTCACCTAAACCTGGCATGAAAGCTCATATCCCCGCTTTCCTGTGCTGAGAAAGCCAGCTGAGGGCACAGGCTCTGAACGTCTCTGGAGAAAGTCACCCCCAGGTAGGCAACGCACCTCATATTTCAGCCCTACAGCATCAGCACTGGCCAAGGAGCTCAGTGACTTTGATCCTTATAATGATTTTTGTCTTATCACTGCCGTTCTCCGGTGCAGGAGCAATCGGTTGTTATTAGTTTGTGCAGTTCCCTTCCTCAATGGCACACATGCTTTGTGGCTTTCTGGGAATGGGATTTATTTCCTGTATCTGTGATACAATGTTTTCAGTTAAGTCATTAATCTTTTAGACTGACATTTAACCCTATACTGAACCAGGATTTCAGCAGCTGGAATCCTCTGAATGAAAGGGTTGGCTAATTAAAATCCTCCATTTCCAGTCAATTAGGAGAAATATATTTTCTAACACAGAAATAGCACTGTAAAAAAAAAAAAAGATACAACAACTAACGTTCAATGAGAATAAACGGATAATGTAATCAAAGATTCTCTCTAGCGTGGCAGTTAAAATTAAACATTGTGAACAGTGCATAATGTTTCCATCTCTTAACAAGTTCATAAATACCTTAACCCTTAGCAGCCTGGCTAATTCCAGGATGTTAAGCTCATTTGACACTGTCTAGTCAGACACACACACAGAGAGACACACAAAAGCAGGAAAAAAACAATGCATTTTAAAAATAAAATTTTCCTTTCTGTACTGTTTTACACTTTCCGTTTGTTTTTTTGCTCCCACTGCCAGCACCTCTGCGTGCTGCTCTGCTCAGGCAGCCTGGGCATGGGGAGCTCTGGCAGGTAGCAGTAAAGGAGATGGGGCAGGGAAGGCGATGGGTAGGAGGATGCTGTTGGTCCCCGGGCTGGAGGCTACCCCAGGGGTGACTACAGGGTTAATAGGGCGTGGAATACGTGAGGAAATGCAGGAGAGGACTCTGAGGAAAGAAAAGGATCCGTAACAGCTTGAGTACTGAGACTAGCAATCTGTGTCCCGATACTCCTGGGCCACACAAATGCTTCCTCTGCGCCATATGGGAGGGAGCGACTTAAGTGGTTCAGGCAGGTCTTGCTGAGGGCTCCTCATTCATGAGGAAGCTGATCAAAGGAGTCAGGCAAATGGCTTCTAAACTTGGGGTGAACAAGAGGATTTGTATTGCCTGTGCCACCTTCAAGGTCACCAATTTCATTATGAGGTCAAGCTCATGACAATGATCAGTCCTCACTGTGTGGATGACAAAGGCTGGGTGGAAGAAAATTTAGCTTCTGGTCCCCTTGTGAATGGACAGAAATGCTTTTTAGCCATTGTAATTCAAGAATCCACAGTCAAGAAGGAGACAGTGCCTCTAGAAATAAGATTAACAGCTAGTGTGCTTCACAAGAGGGCTTGAGGATTGATTAATACGCTGCGACTGCTCGATAGCAGAGAAGTGCTACATATCAACTTACCCAGGGAATTGCCAATGTTGCATGAGATTAGAGCATGAGTCCATGAACCTCAGACATACAATTTTGCTTGAAGTGTTACTTGCTAGACCTTGTAATGGAGTGAATGCAGAGGAAGGTGTATGTAGGGCCAGTGGCCCAGGTGAGGAGGGTACAGCCCCCAACATTTAAACACAGCAAGCCTTCAGCTAAGGAATAATAATGTGTGCATATGTGTGTGTTTCCTTTTGCATAAGTAATTGATAGCTCATTAACAGCCCATTAGAGTGAAAGCTCCGGGGATGAAGAGCATGCTCTCTCTTCTTACTTGAAAACCTAAAACAAATAGAAGAAAAAACCCCTGCAAATATTAGAGTCTGCCATAGTTGACTGCTCTGTAGCTGGATCTTTTTCCAGCTTCCAATTACTATGATCAGCTGATCTCAGGGAGATAGAGGAGTTTCCATCCTGACTGTAGGAGATCCAACTCTACTAGGCCCATAACTTTTTTTCAGTAGGCTTTTCACTGTTTTGCAGTATACTATCCTTCTTGCACCCCCATGGTCCAGGGATTTGGTCTTCACAATGGCATAAAATGGCCAAATTGTTTTCTTCTGGCTGAAAAACTAAGAGCTGGTAGAAGGCAAATTCTTTAGTCTCAGCCAGTGAAATTCAGTGTTTTCAAGTACTGACATGAAGGGGAACCATCAGCCCTGTGCTCCCTGTTGTGCAGGGCTTGGAGAGGGTTAAGGACTAAGGAAACAGCAGCCTGAACAGGGAGCACCTAGTGATAATACTGGCAGGAGGACGCTCAAGGCTGACAGAGAGAAAATGCTGCCCACAAGGCTGTGTCCAAAACCCTGCATCTCTCTGGCAGGTGCCTCTATCCACAGGTCAGCACTACACAGTGTACGGATGCTTTACCGACGTTTATCCAAAAGGCTGAGCAAGGTCTCTGTCTTTCAAGAGCATGGCTACTCCCCTCTTGCCAAGGATTTGGCATGGTCACCAAGGAAATGGAAGATTTAAGTCCAAGTTACACCATGCCTTAGCACGCACTAACCGTTTTGTCCAGAAACTACAGTATAAAGTCTGAAAAAACACAGGGTGAAGGAAACAAACTCAGCTTCTCCCTCTCCACCCTGCCGGTGTCCAAATGATGGACTGTCCCCGCTCTTCTTCTCTCATCCCAGATTCAGGCATCTTCTCCGCGAGCTCAGAAAACGTGAGAGGTTTCACAAATACAGCTCTCAAAAGATATTGGGATAAATAGGATACATTTTCCGAAAAGGATTAATTCTATTCAGTTACATATATGACGAGCCAAGTTATCTAATTTTAAAAACATTTGATAAATTAACTAGAAAATAATGCTGATCTAAGGTCAAAAGCACTTACTTTGTTCCTATGTTTATTTCGCAGCATATCAGGGAATTAGGGGAAGACTGATGGAAGACAAACCAAAAATGTGTACCTTGAAATATGNTAAGGTCAAAAGCACTTACTTTGTTCCTATGTTTATTTCGCAGCGTATCAGGGAATTAGGGGAAGACCGATGGAAGACAAAACAAAAATGTGTACCTTGAAATATCTCAGACAGAAGCTTTGTTTTTAACGTGTCTTGCAATAAAGAAGATCACCATGTCTTCCACTTTTCTAGCATGTAAATCTTTTTCAAGACTTAGCATAAATAAATTTTGCATAAACAGATTTTTTTATTTGGCACTGAATGTGTAAGACAAACAAGTCATTTAACAACTGTGGTAAAATTATTCATTTCCTCTGACAATTTCTAAAATCAAAGGTATGTATTTTGGAATAATACATACTAACTAGGAAAGTAATTAAAAGAAAAATCTTTCACAAATGTTACCAAATTAAACATAACCTTCAATGTTCTTTCTGAAACATTTATTTTCTTATCAGAGGCTCAGTTTATTCTGTTGTATTCCTTCTACATCATGGCAATGACAAAGAAATAGTCAATGACTGGAAAAATACACATTTATGCAGAAGAAGTGGGTGCATCAACACTTTCTTCTGAATGTTTAAATGCTCTTTATCGTCATATTAAGCAGACAAAAGCAACTTCTCATTCTTAACTCAGGAAACTTAACAAAAGGCAAGCAGATACCATTGCTACTTTATCCCGTAAAATATTCAAATGGAAAGAGTGAGTTGCAAGAAAAGTCAAGAAAATAAACTTCATCTTACAAAGAAAGTGAATGTTATTTTCGACAACTGGACCACAACCAGTAAAACACGTATTTTGTGAGGAAATGTGACAGGACAGAATGGAAAAGATCAGCGCGGACTGCAGATTGCCTGGGATCAGTAAATCGGTAGCATTGTCTGGGGACGCCTTAGTTGAGTCAGGCATGACAGGTATATGGGGGCCTGAAGCAAGGCCATAGAGACAAGCCAACAGTGGGCAGCCTCTGGCTCTTGAGCCTGACTAAGCCTACACATGCACGAGGAGCTCAAGCCGCACCATCCCCCAGCTGTGCTACAGGACCAACGGCAAGAAGTGCCCTTCCTCCCCATAGGCAGATATTTCTTTTGAAACTGTGAAAGAAAATATGGAATTATTAATGATAAAGCCTTCAGACTGCAGGAAAGTGTGACGGCATCTACCCTGGAAGGCTAAATAGCCCTGGAGACTTCCAGTGAAACAGATGTGGATGCTTTGCAGCTGTGTACCCAAGAGACAAGCAACACAGATTTTGCATCTCACTCCCTTCCAGCCTAAGAGCTTTTTTTTTTTCTGAAGCTCTCCTTCTGTTATACTGAGCGCTCTTCTCAGTTACAAGTTTCAGTACAGATTTCGTATTAAACCTCATCTAAGATCATCACCAGCAAAAACATCTGCTGAGTGCCTGGAATTAGGAAGAAATTTCCCTTTCATCATAAGTGATTCCACATTCATCCATTATTCAGCCATCTTCTCAGATCAGTTTTGACCCCAGAGAGAAACCAAATGAGACAGATCACCACTCTGATCAAGCATGGCAATTTTGATGGTCTTGCTAGTGATGTTAATACTCTACAAATCACATAGACTTGTTTTTTAAAGGTATTTAGGCACCTAACTTGCACTGCAATAAATTTAAAGGTCTCTGAATAAATTCTTATGCAAGAAACTCGTATTAGGGAAAGAATGCTTGTCTTTCTCACTTAAAATGAAATAAAAGATCTAAAGTCTGCTAATGAGCAGTGATATTCTTGAGTGCCAATTTAAATGGAAAAAATTGCTTTCATTATGCAGATTTTGATGTTGGCCGAGTCGTGACACTGCTTCCTCCAGAGGATTAATTTAAGTCCAGTAAAGCAGAAAAGAATCCCCTTGAAAGTGATGAGGTGAACAAGAAGTGAAATTGATTTATGCAAAGTAAGAAAGTCCTGAAAGTGTTGTAGATTATGCAAATGATTATGAGAAAAAAACAGGACCAAAGTAATTTGAAATTTTGAGGGAAAAAAATCAAATTACAATGTACAAGAAATAGTTACTCTTCAATTAAAAGGCTTATTATTTGATTTTGTAAATGGAATAAGTTAATAATAATCTTAAAAGAAATTAAGAGTGCACTGCATATTGAAATGGGCCCCAGTCTTGCCTGGGACCAGACCTTTACTAACTCCTGTGACAGAAATATTGAATAAGAACACCCATGTGCGGTTATTTTTAAATAGCAACACTGCCAGCTGGCAGACCGAATTGCACTGCTTTAGAGAGTATAGAAAGAGGAATCTGATTACTATCTAGTACAAGGTGCAAGTTCAGGCTCATTAGCCAGTGGTGATGAAAGCATTAATGCCCTTCAAGGAGTGCATTTACTCTGAGCACATTTGCTCATTAGGAGGATGAAGGTCTCTTTCTTCACAGTGTATCTGAGGTGTGAAGGAGTCTAAGGTTATCAGGACCTTCATCCCCTCATGCTGAAAACTGAAGGGAGGTCCCACGGCACTGTTGCCAGGGGTGGGCCTGACTTCTCCTGGCAGTATTTCACACAGGGAAGCTGCCCCTACCTGATGTGCCAGCTAGGTTTCCACTGTGGTGCAGAGAAAGAAACTCGCACTTCCAGGGTGGGAGTTTTTAGAGGCCAACTCTGTAGAAACGCCCACTTTAGAAAGAGAAGACTTGTTGCCATGGGCCAAAGAGAGGTTTAGAGGACCGGTTTGCAGAGGATTGTCCACAGTACATTTAGACAGATGAGGTGCAGTCTTTTGCCTGGCACAGAGCCGTTGCCGCTTTGGTATGGCCACTGGTGCAGCAGGAATTATTTTCCCGTGGATCACGCCGACACTTACAACCAATATGAATGGGTTAATGGCAGCTTCCTATTCCATCCAGCCACGGAGGCAGAAGGAATGATAAAAATAATCTGAAAGCCGAGTCACCAAACACTATTAGAGTCAGTCATGATATTCTTGAGAAAATGACCTGATCTGTTGCAACAGAAATGCTACCCATGATTGCACAGATTTGAAAGAAACTTTGGCCCAGGGATGCTTGCCGACTTTGGAGTAGGTTCATGCTGGACAGCAAAAAAGACAATGAATTTCTCATGGGACATGTCCTCACCCCTGTCCTCCTCCTCCTCCCAATAGGGGGATCTGCTTCCAGACCCAGCTTTGGCTAACCACTCTTCCTCCTCATCCTCTTTGTAAAGAATTCAAAAGTTAGCAGCAGAAGTGTGGTTGTAGAAAAGGCTCTTTCTTAAACCTCAGTCTCACCAAATTTAGCCAGAACTATTATTTTTGCTTTCTGTCATCTCATGGTGGAGTAGTTTTACACATGGAAGAGATATAAAACAAGGGAATTGTTCCACGTTCTTTCAAAGCTACTTAAAATCTCTTCCCCCTCTGCAGCACATCATTGTTCAGGGAAATGTGACATACTGACACCTCTTGAGAGCAGCATGAATATTTGTGCTTGGTTTTGTTAGCCTGCATCCAAGTATTTCTACAAAAACTATAACTTGTGAAGAGGGTCAAGATATAGATACATTTGCTCAGTGAAAGTTTAGAGAAAAACAGAGAAGATTGCACTCCATGCTCCAAGAAAAAGTACTCTTTTTTTCTTAACCTTCTCTTTCACAGGCTTTCAAGTGTCTTTGATTTCTAAAATCTGCTCTTCTGACATGATGAACTGCCAGCCATTGTGTTAATGTTGGGAAGGACTCTGTCTTCATGGCTATGTCAGTGTTTCTCATTGTGAGTTCCATTATACATGGCAGAAAAATACATTGTGCAGAGAAAGTGGCGTATATATGTAACATAAAATCCCTCTAGTGTACCACACCAAAAAAGGGGAATTCTGATAACCAAGAAAACGATCCTATTTCCACTTGTACCTTTCATCCTTCTAATCTTATATTAACTATGCATGGAATATATTAAGGCTTTTTATTATTTTGGGGAATGTTAGTTTAATATAAAGTTACGTATTAATTCATCATCACCAGCTGTATATCTACAAAGATGGTCGCTTCATGGGAATTGTATTTTACATCACAAGCAGTTATTCCAATAAGAAATTTCTAATGAAAAGGAATTATACTGATTATTAATGAGTTCCAAATGAATTCAAGTCCCATGGTAATGATAGGCTTAAAATAACACACAGACCAAAAATACTAGCTATGGAAAATGGCTGATCTGATCAGAGTTATATTGAAATGTAGCTTCAAAAAAGCAATCAGCCAGAATTGAGCCAATTCGACTTGACAAAGTAATTATTTTGCTTATGTCATATTCACTTCTCAAAACTGTTCAAAAAAGGAACTTGTGCTTCAGAAATCCATTGATTTTTCTACCTTCTCAAGAGGCAAAGGCAAAAAAAAAGTGTGAAAGAGTAACAGACACTCCAGGGACACTGATCATTCCAAAAACACGTTAAAAGAAAAGAAAGTGCAGTACAGAGGAGGCTGGACATCCCCTGAAGCACCCCTGTGAAGCCTGAAGATAAATGTAATGTATGGTCAGCACAGTGCCTTGTTATAAGGAAACTGGTGCCTTTGTTTACCATCCTGTGTTGTAGGCACGCAGAGAAAGGAAAGGCAATGGAAAGAAAACTATTAAAAGAGGTCACATAGTGTTTTGAACGGAAGAAATACTAGTATCCTATCCTGGGAGGAAACTTCTGGCATTGGAAGATTTGCATCACTGGCAGCCCCAGGCACTACTGTTACTGTGAATTCTACAGTGTGGAAGTGAGTCGACAAAACTACAGAAATAATTTTCGCCAAAGTAAAGCTGAAGTTTCCAGCACCTGGAATTTCTTCTTCAGCGTAAAATGAATTTCTGCTGCCTCCGTTTCTGTGCTGCGATGTGAAAGGTGTGCTGCCTTCACTGCCGAGCCCTCCCCTTCGCAGCATGCACCTTTGCACTCCAGTTGCCACGAGCCCTCCGCCTCCCCTGCAAACAGCTGCCAAGCGAGCTTTAATGACTTGCAAGCGAAGTTAGATACAAGGAAGGAAAAGGAAGTTTGCTGGAGTGTAAACAGGGCAAAAGCAGTCTCCGTAACATCTTTTCACCTGTGGCCATGCTCCGTTAGGCCTCGTTGAGGTGGGCGAGGAGTGAGATGCATCCCTGCCCAGCAGTCTCGTCCCTCGCAGACGTCTGCTTTTAGGTATGTACTTGCAGTGGTAGCGCCCCTTAGAGCAGCTCGTGCCCCTCTCCAAGACTCCCTCCCTGTCCCTTTCCCCACCCCAGCTCAGCCTTTGCAGGTGGGCCAGCAGCGGGATGGGGACTGGAACTGCTTCCTGGCTGAGATTTATTTCTTTTAATGGGGATTAAAAAGTGGATCCTGGTAAAGGGACAAAGGATTTTATTTGCTCTTTCTTTGTGTGGTACTTGCAGAGGGAGTGGGTTGTGTTGTTTTTCTGATAGTGGATGCTCTAGTCCCCTCCACGGAAAAAAAGAAGCTTGAAGAAAACAACAGACTAAACCATGGGTGGTGACCTTGGTAGGGGAAGAGTCATCCACTGGCTTGCTTAGGCTCCGTCTACCACCTGGACTTCAACCGAGTAGAGGCACACTGGGGACATGACAAATTACTGTGGGGTTTAGCATTATGGTAATACTCATCTTGAGCAGACCCCTTGAAAATTCACTTTCTCCTCTTCTTTCTCTCCACTCCCGAGTTGCTTGTCCAGCAGGCGGCCACACGAGGCGGGTGCTCCTTTGGACACACAGCCGCTGGGCGGATCATAGCAAAAACCGGCATCCAGTAAATTAGATTGTTAAAGGTGGTGTTAATCTCTGTCGGTGACATAAGTATTCCCGGGTAAGTGTGTTGTGTCAGCAAACTTATTCTGTGATTAAGAGACTGCAGATCCTTTGCTTCTGATTGCATTCACAATTTAGATCCTAACAGCTTATGACATATAGGTATGTCCCTTCCTTTTGTAGGAAAGGATATTGCCAGTTTGTCATTCTCTTTTGTTCAGTCTCTTTGAAATCGTGGGATTTCAAAATCAGCCAGGTGAGTGTCCTGCAAGAAAGCCCATCTTCCCCTGGTTTCCTAATACGTGCTCATGTTTTCTCTCATTTAATTGTGGTAGCTCATCCCTCCACTATTCCATGAAATGCCGAGGAGGAATACTTGTGACTGCTGAATAGCACTGCAAATCCAGTTGTCCTGTGGGGGATCAGATAGTTTTAACTGTTAGGAATGTGGGAAATGTTGAGAATGAGCTTTCTGAAGCACACACGTTATATGCCAGGACACGCAGCTAACCAATAATGATGGGTGAACACAACAAACCCTCCAGAGAGTACTGCTGTACTAAAACACATTTTCATTTGCAACCAGCAGCATCATCTTTTCTCATCCCCTAGCAGATAAACAAGACAACAGGGTTGCATTTCCTTGTCATGTTGACCTGCTTCTCTGGGACTTTGTGTAGTGCTTAACAGGCTGGCATGGCTCATGCTCCCACAGGAACAGTGTGACTTTCCTCTTCTTCAGAGTGGCACTGGGCTGAGGCTGGGATCTGTTCTTGGCTGTGGGCAGTCTCTGGACACTGCCTTTCACTACGCTTCTCTACTCCACAGTGCATCCACCTCCTTTTGCACTTCATGGCACTATTGAAATAATTTGCTGATGTGGAAAATAAGGTGAGAGACACAAGCCTGCAAGCTTCTTGGTCTTTACTGTCATTGACATTTTTGCAATATCAAGACTAAGGGAGAAATTCAAGTGCCTGAGCAGAGGGAATGCGTGCCGTTTCAGGTACACAAAACATCTCTGTAAGGCTGAAAGCCATGGCACAAAATTTGCCATGCAGCTTGGAGCAGCAGCTGGAGACTGTGTGACACTCTACAGCACCTCAGACAGCCCGACATGGCTACGGCTAAGTTATGTGAATTGCACCCTCCGAGTAAGACTTGGAAAAGGCAAGATTTTGCAAACATAAAACTGAAGTTCTAATATTTCTCTCATAATTGCTCTCTCTCTCTCTCTGTTTTACCACATTTCACCTCATAATTTAAATTTGTTCCTCTGGGTATTCCCTGACTCAGTATCAGTGGGGAAAACTGTGGGCAATCAAAGACAAATTGAATATCTGCTTTGTGCTCGATACATTCTTTTTGAAGAAAAAAATTAACTCACATAAGGAGAAGGAAGAACTAGACTGTGAATCTGATACTCCAGATGTCTGTTTCCCAGTTAGAGTTAGCAGATATTTTGCAGTTACCTGTTCTTATATATATATGTTTATACATATAGTTTGTTTTTCAGTAAGCTTTTTTTAAACCATACTTCTATTAATAACTTTTAAAAAGTTAACTTCTTTTTGCCCCTTGTGTCTTTTAGTGCTGAATATGAAATACTAGGAGTGGTATTCTTAGAAGTGATTTATTTTCTGATGTCAGCATTTTATTTTTTCTTTGGGAAAAAAAAAAGCTTTTTCATAGCTATTTCAGAAGCTCAAATTAATCAGGAGAAGGACCAGTGATTTTGAGAAATAAAAAGAAGAGTCAGAAGGAAATTAAAATTATGACAGGAAGAGAGTAAGTAAGAAATAGAAAGGAGGATGAAGGAAAGGAGAGAGAGTTAGGGGTGCAGTTTAGGCAATATTTATAAAATTCTTGTTTCTACCAAAAGTTATTTTGACAAACAATAAAATGGAAGAAGAGTATGGAGGGCTGACATCAGGTCTCCTGTTCATAAGGTATGCAACTGTTTTTCAAAGAAAAGATAGAAATGTCAGCATTTCTATACTTGGGAAAAATGAGAATTAACAAGGTGACTTGTCACAAGATCAGTCATCATTATGACTGTCTTGTTTGTATTCTGCAAGTTGCTTCTGAGCTTTCTGTCCATTTTGTGATCAGCTCACACAGAGATACAAACTATTTACTTCATGTGCAGGTAACTCCAACCTTCACAGGTTTGTCCCTGTCCCCCCAGCATATATCAAGTGATGCCTTGTGGGGGAGCTACATCACGTCTCATGACATACCTGCTCCACAGGTGGGTATCGCTGGTATTTTTAAGCATCCTCAGGAAAGACGGGATCAGCTGGAGAGAGTTCAGAGGAGAGGGGGTGAATGGTCAGAGAAAACATGGACATCTCACTGAGCCTGGTTTTCCTGGGCTCATTTGACAGCTGGGCTGCACTAGCCAGAGGGCAAACACAGGCCAAGGGGAGCAGTTTCTCCCCATGGCTGGGCACTTGCAAGCACACAGCTGGAGCACTAGCTTTGTCCCCCAGTATGAGAGGGAGATCAACAAACTGGAGAGGATCTTCTGGGATGGTCAGGGGGATGGAGCACGTGCTAAATGAGGAAAGGCTTGAGAGAACTGGATCTGTTAGCTTTTTATTTGCTGTAAGAACCAGGCATTATCACAAGACAGATGATTAGTAAGCTACATAACTAAAATTACAGATAGTTGAATGGGTGTTTTAAAGACTTTTAGATGGCTCTATAACAGGAACACCTCGGAGTTTGAGCTCTATCCCTTCCCTCTTTCTCTTGTGCAAAGCCACCGCAATACATATGACCCAGGCTGCACGAGAAGTTTTCTGATCCCTTAGCACAGAGTCAGTAATGGTGCTCACTTCTTGCACACAGAAATACTACAAGATGAAGGTGGTTCGTTACCATCATTTCCCCACAATTCTGTTGTCAGAGCTGCTTTCCACTTCTTCTCAGAGAGAGACAGCTGTTCCCAAAGCAGGATGAGCTGGCACCTGAGGGTGACCCCAGCACAGGACATGCCTTCCCCAGTGGGTGCTGTCCCACAGGGTCAGACAACAGTGCGCAGAGATGAAGACTATAACAAGGTCCATCAACAGCCCCTGAGACAGGAAGCAAGGAACCAGGGCCAGGGGCCATCTAGAGGGTCCCATGAGGAGCTAAAGGAGAGGGGGCTGGAGACAGGATTAGAGGCAAGGCTGCGACGTACAACCGAGGGGTCCCAACAGACAACCAGCACTGCTGGGGCATCATTGGGGCAGGGATTGCCGGCCCCAGGCTGGGCTGAAATGGGGGTACTGGCCCCAGGTGGCCCCAGCAGAGGCTGGGCAGGAGCAGTAAGGCCCATGGCTGCCCTCAGGGCCCTGACGTCTGTGTAGCTGACTCGTTGCAAAGCAGGAGAAAGTATGAAAGCTGCTCAGTAGTTGCTCAGAGTGCTGCATGGCTTCAGGCACAACTGGCAGGAAAAAAAAAAAGAAAAGTAGGTCTTTTCTCTCTCTCAAAGTTTTTTGGTGGATGAAATATGCAGGAATCTATTTTTGGAGGCGATCAGATAATGAGAGTGGGGAACTCACGTACTCTGTTGTGCTCACTGCATGGGAAACAAGAAGAGTAGAAAACACCCTTAGCTCACCAGACAGCTAACCAAGAACATCCATACGTGCTCACCTTTTTGTTCTTATTTCGCCTCAGAAAATTTGAATATCAAATTGAGTTTCTAGACACATTCCCAACGGCTGGGATTTATTTTTGTGAAATTAAAAAAATTCATGGTGTTTCCAAAAATGTAACTCCCTTATGCTCTGCTTTGCTCCATGTGGCTGAGGTGCTGGGCAGGTTCAGAGACGTCCGCCACGGACCAGAGCAAAGGAAAACATGCACTCTCTAATTTCATCCTACTACAAAAGTCCCCTGCGGCCATTCAGCAGGTAGAGAGCCACACCACAGCCCCTGTACCCTCGTAGCTAGCAGCTTGCATCAAACACTGCGGGTCAAGCCACAGCCTGGCCTTGGACACAGAAGTTGTCTCCCATGGGGACACATGGTGAAGCCCTTTGTAGGGCAAAGCATGGCTCCTCTTCACGGCGCAGCACGTGGTCCCACCCCCCCCAGGTCACAGCCCCGCGTTACTCTGCCATGGAAAGGCAGCAGTCCTACCTGAGCTGGGCTCTACAAGACAGTCTTCTCCTGGCAGTCTGACTGTTTCCAGTGGTTCAGTAAAGTTACTCCAAACCACAGCTGCTTTTAACCTGAAGCACACCTGCACCCAGAAAAGGAAGGGAGAAGGCACTGAAAATGGATGGCTGCGTCTCCCTGAACCTCGCCCTTCCCCTTCAGATTTTAGGTAGGCTGCACCCGGCCCCATCTTCCTGCCGGTGGATACACAGAAGCAGTGGATGCTCTCAGTGGCTGCCAAAACCTCACCTCGAGCAGCTGTTGCCCTCTCTTCCCTCTTTCCCACCCTCCCTCATCCCCTTCCAGCAGCGCAGTGTGTGTCTGGGTCTGAGATCTGCCTGTGGAAAAATAAACCTGCTGCCTTGGCCGATAAGTAAGTAGGTACTTCCTAATGAATTATGAGCCCCCTGCCCTTCCCCGGGACAGGGGCCATGTCCAGCGGTGTCCACAGCCCTGGGCAGGGCTTGGGGTCCGGTGGGGACCACCTGGCACCGGGGCTCAGCCCAGCCTTGCTGAAGCGGCAGGGAGGGGGTGGCACGGCCAAGCCTGGTCTCCTCCCGCCTTTCCGCTGCACTGCATGCCAGCCAGAAATTAGCCTTTTGTTAATTAAAATAAACAGAAACCCAGCAGTGACAGGTTGTTTGTTATAGGCTCTAGGCAAGAATCCCTGTTTTCAGGATCACATGGAAGCCTATGGCAACAAGGTGGGACCAACTGGGAAAACGCCTGCACCACCCTTTGATTAATGCTACATAGCTCCTCCTGCCCCCTCCCCACATTTCCTATTGCTGCTCACCTGAATTCACAGACTTAAATGAAAGCAAGCAATAAAGAGCTTGTTACTGATCTGAGCAAGAAGTAAAATAATGACCCGGTTAAGCCTGGCTCAGGTACGCAGCTTCAAAGGGGTGAGGATAACAATGTCTGGCTCTACCTGGCCAGGCTGGAAGGCTCCTCCGCTAGCCGAGCCTGCTTTCAAAGGAGCCCCTAATNTACGCAGCTTCAAAGGGGTGAGGATAACAATGTCTGGCTCTACCCGGCCAGGCTGGAAGGCTCCTCCGGTAGCCGAGCCTGCTTTCAAAGGAGCCCCTAATACCTCTGAGATTCCAGGAAAGGGCAGGGGACTATGTGAACTGGGAAAAGCTGACAGGCTAAAGATATGTTAAAAAAAAATATAAATTAATCAGGGGAACCAGGCTGTAAGCGTGATGGACGGCTTCCAGTTCTCCATATTGGGGAAAAATGCCAGGTCTGCCTAAGCAAGGAAAGTTAAGTATAAGTACAAAAACAATGTGTAAGGCACCTCTCTTAAATCCATTCTATTAAGAGCTGTGCAGCTTTTTGGCAAAATAAATCATATTTTTATTTCGGTTAAGCTGCTGTTGTAGGCTGCCAGAAGGAGACCTTTATGTGTTCCAGTGCTGGCAGCCCCGCATCCTGAATTCTGGGGTGAGAATTGCAGAATTTCATCCAGGAGGCATCTCCTGGCATCCTGGGGACAGAGGAAGGGAGAGGAGCTGCTTAGAGAGGCCCAGAGCAGGGACGGTAGCACAGCTAAACTAAAAGCACTGTTGCAAAGGATTTAAGGCATCCCGGAGTGACATTGTACACATTCTGTCCAGGTCCTTCCCGGATGGCGCAAGAACTGTCCTTATAATCCTACATTGTTGTCCAAGTGATCATTTTTTTCTTCTAAACCAGCCTGTAATTCCTTATAAATCCATCTTGCTGTCTCGCAGAGATTGCATTGACTTTTCATTCTTCAATCCCTGTGGCAGCCTACGGTTAGAGAAAACACTGTGGTGAGCTGGTCATGCTTCAATAGTTCTCTCACAAATGGGCTCGTCAATAATTAAATTAATATATTTTCAGACAATGAAGAAAATGTTTTCAGCAGAGCTGTGAGCTAGCAGTGCTCTGCTTTCAGCGTATTTTGAGACCACAAAGGCCACTGCAGGATCTGAACGTAGTGCAGAAAAAAAGAAACAAAAGCAACTGAATTTCCACAGTCTTCATTAATTTAATTTAGCCTGAATAATTCATGTAGTGCCTCTCTGTAGTACATTTTATCTGGAGACGCAAAGGCTCTTTAGAAAGTTGGGCAGCGTAATTATCTTTTTACAGGTGAGGAAGCAGAGATAATCTTCATACATGAACATCAGGCAGCAGGCAGGGTTTTCCCGAAGCAGGCACAAAGGCCCTTTCTGGCGGGTGTAGTTCTGCAAGAAGACAAATCTGGCCCCATGCATTATGAAACTAACTCCAGAAATTTGGCTTCTAACCTGGAATGTGACACCAGTAGGAGCTACACTTCTGCAAATGAGGTCACTTAATCGACCTTAATGGTCAAGTATTTAATTTCGTGCCGCTCTGTGTTGACTGAATGAGTAGAAATCTGAAAACCACGAGTGACAGAGGATCATAGCTGCCTCTCCCTGTGCCTTCGGAGTCTGATGGCACCCAGCCCTTTGGCAGTCCTTTCCTCAGCCATGGTTTTGTGACATGGAGTCTCCAACAGCAGCACTATCAGCAGTGCTAAGGGGCTGCTGCCCCACTCACCGCTGCTTGCCTGGTTCCCCTCACACCCCAGACCTTCAAGCAAACCCAACGTAGACCCCTCATGGCTTAAAAACAACATATTAAAAACACCCCTTGAGAAGCTGTGTCAATTCCTTCATCATTTTCACAGTGTTGCAGTAACAATCATGCCCATGCACTTCAGGCAGCGATGTGTTTGAGCAGAGCAGTAGGAAAAGACAAGGTGGTGGGAAGAGGAGAGGAGGACATCAAAGCCTCGGGCTGGTACTGCCACATGAGACCTCATCTCACAAAGCTACAAAATCATGGTCCAACTTTTAACAGCTCCTCTGTCATTTGAAAACAAAATTTTCAACACAATTGAGCTCACCGGTGCAGGATACCCAGATTTGGGGTTGAATTTAGCAGTCCAAACTTTTGGAGCCCAGCTGGACCGAACCATAATCCAGCTGTATTTTCTCAGCTATTGTCAAGAGCCCTATTATTCTTGCCTGCATCGTAGCTATCCAGACTGGTGTAAGAGATGATGCTCTTTAAACTCAAACTCATTATTTCTTGTGCCAGATGGGCGTGAAGGAATGGATTCAAGTCTCAGTAACCTCCTTGCTATAAAAGACTGATGCCCACCCATGTAGTTTGCTGTTAGTCTTCTGCCAGGTCTAAAACCCTAACTTTTTGATGGACTATTACAGCTGGGCAGTAAATTACTATAAGAGAGCTGCAAATACCTTTGAAGATTACTTCTTGGTAATGGGAAACATTCAGTGGGAACCTTCCCTTTTTTACCAATCAAGGCAAAAGCTTGGTAAAACATTAAATGCACACCGCGTAAGATTCAAGCTGGCAGCAGTTATGTGCGATGACAGAGAAAACCATTTTATCCTAAACTGCACATTGTCAAGAAGGATAAGAGAAGCAAATAAGACACAACAAAAATGCTTGATAGAAGAGGATGGAGAAAAGCATCACACTACTACTGCAATAGTAGTGGCCAGTACTTTGGGAGTCTCCATGTACTAACAAAATGTACTTATTTGTGGGGTACAAGATTGCAGGCAATCTTGAGGAAGCGCTGTGATGGTCAGTTCTGTGATTAGGGGAAAGAATTATTAAACATGGTAAGAGGGATGTGATACGAGTGCAACGCTGATGATTTCCTAGTCCTGTCTTTTATGCTTGTTTTACCAAACATGTAGCATTATTGTTATTCAAACTCCCATCTTGTTTCTTTTGCTGTTGTTTATAGTGTCAGTGTAGCAATTAGCTAGACAGGACAGGAGCTATTTGCCATGATTTGCTTCTTAGATATCAGGCAGACTCTGGAGAAGAAAAGCAGATTTGGAAACCAGACAGGAATAAGTGGACCAAATAAAATCAGCCCCCCTGAGTTTCAGAGATCAGAAGAACCAAAGTAGTGGTATGAGAATGTTTGTGTGCTGAAGTAAAATCTTACATGATGTCAGACAGAAAAACCTAATTTTTTAAATTTGTTTAGGGCTTGTTATTAATGCATTTGGAATAGTTTGTTTTTCTGGGAAATCAGAGCCTGGTGAAAGTTAATTAAGTCTCATCCAGAATGAAAAAGTGTATGCATACAATCTTCAACGGTTTGTTTTAAAATAGACGTCAGTCATCAAGGTACCTAAAATGCCCACACTGTTTAGGAGCGGGAAAAGGAGGGAAGACAAACAATAGAAAGCCACATCCACGTAACATATTCCATCCTGGTCATACCAATGATATGTGCTCTGAAAGTGGACTGTACATTAGAGAAAAATAAGACATTCTTTGGGGAGCTGGGGAGTCATAGAGCAAATATGTTTGCATCATTATGTCGTCTGCGCACAAAATCTCCGACCTTTCTACAGGGAAAAATTCTAAGTTAATAACACCACCTCAGTGTCTGATGTGAGCCCCAGAGTGGTCACAGTGCAGGCATGTGGACTGCTGGCAATAGTGACACGTCAACAAGTCATCTTCACTGTAATGGAGGGACTTCGAAATGATGTTTCCTTGGAGGTCATCTCTGGAACGGAAAGAGAAGATGACAAAGAGTTCTCACATAAAGTCGCTCTTTGACTTATAACCTTATAACTTTGACTTATAACTGATGAGCTCTGCAAAACTGGGTTTGGTAAAAACAACATTGGTCCCAGCAGTAAGAAAAATGTTCTCCTTGGGAAGGGTAGGGCTTCATAACCTACCATTTTCTTCTATGAGCATTTCAGGGAGGGGTCCCTGGTGGACATTTCAGTGCGTCCCAAACTATCCCATGATACAGAAATTTGTAAATGACAGCCTAACTGGAAGTATTGCAGATAGTCAGCAAAGTCTAGGCTGGCCTAGAGAGTTTAGAAGACTCTAACTACAACTTAGGATGTTACCACTAATCAGCTGTGCTGAGCTAAATGTCCAGGTGCCCAAATTGCTATGACTTTTTAAGTAAAACTCATGCTGAATTATTGCACATTCCCCAGGGGCAAGACTTACCCTACAAACAAGTGGTTTAAAGGGGAAAGTGATTTCAACTAAGAAGTTTGACACTGTAAAAATGGCCAGCTAAGAATATGCAATGATCAGTTATGCTGTCTCAGATGATAGACTTTTCTTAGAGATGACCGTCAGCCAGAAGCAAGGGTTACGGAGGTATTGGTGATGCACAGGGTTAACAATTCAGAGTAATCATGCTTATCGCACACCACTGCACTGTAAGGGAGATTTCTTCATTCTGATTAATTTTCCTCTTTTAAGATCACATCCAGCTATCTTCATACGGCTACCTCTCCATGACGCTACCAGTCACTCATCATCTTGAGCTTGAAAGTCACCAGCCACCCCTTTTTTATTATTTTAATGCAGTCAATGGATTAAATTTGGCAAACTGTAAAGCCTTCTCTCTACCAGAAAAGTGAGTCAGTTTAATTAAATTGATTTAAACTTATGTAAATTACTATGATAGATGTACTGAAGCTGGTTTAACCCATGTTCATATTGATTTATCTTGCATCAGTTCTGCTCCTGCCACGAATGCCAATCATTATTATTTTTTAACCAGTGCACTCATCTAATACTGGCAAAGTCACAAGGCAAGGAAGAAAGTCAAAGCTTGGGTTTTCTTCCTTTGCTGCAGGAAAATGGGGCTTGTTGATACCACGTTGTGTGCTGCAAAGAGCACTTGAAATTGTGGATCAAGGGAGAGAAGACAACATGGAGGTAGTAGAAATGGGCAAAACACGTACAGGCAGGCAGGGTTTGGGGAGTAGGAAAATTTGAGAGCAGTCATGATAGCTGTAATCCTGTATTTTCTATCTCATAAGCACTGCCCATTTAGCTCTCATTTCTCATCTTTAATTTTTACTCTATACAGACAATTCCCTGTGCTGGAGGAACCATTTCATCTGCTGTGGAAGCATCCAAAAACACCACAAGAGGCTCCTGAAGAGTTCCCTGGGTCAGAAACGTCAGTGGTGATGACCTTCATGCACATGGTAGGGCTTGTAAAAAAAAATGGTTGGGCTTCCAGAGTATGCTCAGGGGGTGTGCGGTTTTCAGGCTGAAAGCCTATGAAATTGTCACACTGACATTTTCTGAGTATGTTTTGTTGCTGTAATGTAGCTCTTAAACCCTCCAGACCTTTCAGAAAGATGCAGCAGCTGCTTACACTGAAGTGGGACATAACCTTACAGCTGGTAAAGGGCCTGCCAAGATTTCTACCTTGTTCTGTGCACAGATTACTGTTGCATTACCATTGAACACAGCTCCAGAGCTTATGTCCAGCTACTCAGTGTAAACACATCCTCTGAGTACTGTAGCTTCAAAGTAGTCTACAAAGCAAGAAGGCAGCTTCTTGCTTTGTCTGAAGTCCAGGCCCTTGGGAAGGAGTGGCACATAGCTTTTTTTTCACTTGCACAGTATTTTTAGTTTAAGTAAAATGGCTGGAGTATATAATCTCTTGTGCTCATCCCTTCATGCAGGGATGGAAGTCATCCACACAGGGACTCCTAGTCCAGCAGCTGGTCCAGCAGGTGGAAATACTGTAATCAATTATGATAGTATTCCTCAAATTATTTTAGTTCACGGTAGCTTTTGTACACTGTTTGCCATGAATGCATAAGCTACTGCCTTGTCATGAGGCATGACTTGGATATTCAACTTTCTGAGACCCAGAAGATCCTCACCTAGACTAAATATATATCCCATGTGCAGCTATTGCATTGACCATTTACAGTATATTGGAGAACAGAAAAATCAGCGCTTTTTTTGCCTGCAAAGCACTAAACAGCTGACGGTTACTGCATGGCAGATGCCATACTGCAGAGGACTCGTGGTTTGTTTGCTCTTAGACCACAGTACTGAGGATGCTTCTTGCATGATCGTCTCTGCTCTTCCTTGCAATTTCAAAACCCCCTGAACAATTTGAGAGGGTCTCAAGCACAGGCTGGGCCCTGGTTTTGTATCACAGATCTCCACTCTTTACTACAAGTCTTTGATGTAAAATTTGAAACGTCTTTGTGCATTTCACAGACTTTGAAAGGACACTTGCTCCTCCGTAACAGTAGCTTGGCTGCCCATTTTTCTTTCTGATAAACTCTTTGGATAGTTTGAGGTGGAGAGAGCTGAATCTGAATCTGCAAATGGTTTCTGTGCTTGTCCAAGGAAAGGGAGGCCTCAGCAAGCAGAAGAACCTGCAGTATCTGGCAGGCTTTTCATACTACAGTAGGCAACATTTTACAGGATTAGCTGTCAGGCAATACATCTTAATGGGTACAAGTCAGTCTTCAAGTCCAGCTGTGAAATATTTTGCATGTCTAGCACCCTTCTGGTACTTTGTCTCCAGTACTCCTGTGCTGTGTTACTGAGTCAGAGAAAGCTGAAAAGCAGTCCCAGTCATCTCAACTGGATTTAAACTCCGTTACCCAGGCCCTGCTTCCTTGAGAAGGATTTCATAGTATGTACAAGAGCACATTACGGCGGGATTTACTTGCTTTTACTTCAACACAGGCATTATATCTGTCTGCTAAGTAGTTCTTATCGCTGAGGATAGCTCTTGCTTCAGTTGGCATGGCAGTTAAATACTCTCCAGAATATGATAGGCATGTTCATTAATCTCAATGTAGTAAGGAGCAAATCCTGGCTGCTTGTACATCAGGACAAGCACATTCTTCATCCTGTTCCTCCGCTCTTCATCCTAAGTGCAGAGCAGGGCCGGGCTCCAGCTCTGCAGTTAGGTACAAATGTGCATAGAAATAAGAAGAAAACCTGTGTTTGCCAGAGTGGTTTATGCACCTGCAGCAAAAGTCTGGAACCAGGTAAAATTTCTGCTTAAGTCCTGCAGCTGTTATTTAGCCTGGGAGCTAGTTGAACATGCTCTGAGAACAAGTTCAAAGGAACAAGTCAAAAGGATCTAGCACCCCAGTCAGCAAAAAGAGCTGAACTTGGTCCAGTGTTTTTGCCCACAGACCCTGGTTTCCATCTCTCCTTGCAAAATTCAGTGTTCATTCAAAGAATCTTTTATTTTATCATATTCTTAGACTGTAAAACTTACTGTAGAGGGTACTGTGGGACATGACTTCTCTGATCATCAAATCTAATCTCTGGAATCAAGCAGGATTAACCACTGAAATAATTCCACTTTCCATCTATCCATCTGTATCTTGAACACCGCTAATGATGCTGCCATAATGACCTCATTAGGTGATACCTTCCTAAGCATGAGTTGTCCTGTTAATCATGTCTGCCACTGCTATTTCAGTAATTCAGAACTAAATAAATAATAATTGAATAAAGCCTTGAACCTGATCATTTCCGTTAATCACCCCCAAAGATGATCTATTTGCAAAGTGCGACTAGGAGGTATAATTTTCTTGCCCTCAAAAGCTATGTATTTTGTCTTTATTTTTAATTCCTTCAGAACACTAGCCTTCGGACTTGGCTCAACAACAACCCCTCCTCTCACTCACTTGCAGAATTACAGTTGTGTCTTGCCAATGAGGCCTGCAAAACAGAGTGACACATGAAAAAAGATAACATGGAAAGGCACTCTACGCTTTGACAAGGAGAACTTGTTAGTATCTGGAGATCAGTCTTTATTTTTAAAAGATTAAGACATTTTAAAAAAATGTACTAGACATACAGAATCACTGGAAAACAATAATAAATATCCCCAAGTAGTGTTGCTCCTGAAAGAAGTATTCTGGTTTTCCTCTGTTTTTATTAGCTGTTACCTCTATCGATGGACACCCTAAATGACCAGTCAGTCATACGCATTTTGAATCTTGAGGTGCTCGTCTCTCCAGTCCAGCAAGGAATACGGCAAGACAGCCGAATCTCCACTATTTCTATCAATAAATTTGAGTAATTAAGAATTTGCATTGGTCAAGCACTTTGTTGTTTCTTTATTTACATTCATTTTATTTTCACTCTTGTATAATGCCATGTGAGAATAAGTCACTTTAGAGATCCTCATCCCTCTGTGTTTTTCTGTAACTTTGCCCTAACAAAGCAAAAAATAGTGAAAAGGTTACTCTTCCCAGCTATTTCCCCATCTGGAGTTTTCCGACCCCACAGTTACACATGCACATACCATTGAAACATAACTCAGCACAACTATAATCATAATTTGTAGGACTGTAGGGTAACTCTTCTTGGAAGGGAGCTCACGAAGCCTCTGGCTCAAGTTCCTACTCATGGCAGGGTGAGCCATGAGGTGAGACCAGGCCCCTCAGGGCTTTTTCCAGTTGGGTCTTGAAAACTTCCACGGATGGAGACTTTCCATCCTGGGCAGTCTGTGCCACTGCTTGACGGAATTAACAAAGCACCTGGCAGTTCTTGGGGTAGCCTGTACCCCAAAGATGCTGTGATTTGGTGTCTTTAGAGCATCGTCATACTAGAAAAAGAGTGTGTTTGTTCCTGTATATCCCAGACTCTAGGGCAGCCTCAAGGTGGAACCAGGATCCTGACGGTCCTAAGTGGCCTCAGGAAGTTAGAAATGATAGAAAGCCTTTTTTGCTTCCAACAGCCTACTCAGCCTTCAATATAGTGGATCCAAATGCTGTAGCAAAAAAAGCAGAAGGAAAGGCTGTGCAAAGGTCAGTCATCTTCCTCCTCCTATAGAATGAATTAAAAAGTTGCTGTGTTGTCACAGACGTATGGATCAGCTCTGAGGAGACTCTGTGCAGCAGGAGCCAAGGCAGGTGGGACTAGATGTACACAAGGCCAGAGAGTGAAGACATGAGAAGTTTGAATTGAGCACGAAGGGCAGGCAATGCCAGCGAAGACGCAGATGCGGTCACAGCAGTACCATTTCAAAAGGCCAGACCGCGCAGACGAAATGAAGAGGGAAAAGCTAAACCTGTCAGCACTGTCATGACTACTGCTTGAAAGCAGGACCCTGCTGCTCCTGCCTCCTGCAGCCTGTTGGTGGCCAGACACCTCTCCCCACGGCCCTGGAGAGGAGGGACGATCACACCGCTCTCACCTTCCGTCAGGGCTGGGGTTGCAGTCCCTGGGGTCTGGCTTGCATCTCCAGCAGGTTTGATTTAGGTTTCAGCCCCACCGTTTTGTTTCCTCTGGGAGCTATGACAGCTGTAATTAGAAACCCAGAGACCTCTCAAAGTGAAGGGTTATTAAGTAGGACAAAAGTCTGTCAATTAAACATATTTTAATAACACTAAGGCATACAATATGTATGGTTGTTTTTCTCCAGAGGTTAGCACATTTGCTGTTTGGGAAGCCCCTTTAATTCCTCCACAGTCCGTCTGATGGCTTTCCTCCCTGACAAAATGCATCCTCATTCTGCTCCTGAGGTGAATTTCTTTAGATGTTGAAATCCTTTTTCCAAATGTAGTTCTTGTCCAGCAAAACTGCTGTGTCGCTTTGCCCTGGAGTCTGGCAGTACGTCTCTGTCCTCTCACCTCGAGTGTTTGCTTGGATGCCGCTTACTCAGAGAGTGCATGGCCAGGAGGACCTCAAGATCACCTTATACGACCTCTTCTGCACCACAAGACTCTACATTTCACTGAGTTACCTCTGTATGGAAATTGTGTGATGAAACTGGAGCAGTGAAATGGCTCTTAGTCCAAGGGCAACTTCACTCTTGTAAACCCAGTCCTCTCCTTGTCAGATTGTTGACTATCTGGCTTGCAAATGGACTAATAACCTCTGCTGTGAAGTGTGCCACCCTTCCCATTTTAGGGAGTCAAGGTCTAGTTATCCTCAGGACAGCACTCCTAATTCACAATAAGGGGCCCAGACACGTGAATAGCTCTGCATGCAGGAGGGACATGGGCAAGGTTCATTCTCAAGGCAGGGAAACAGATGCTCCTACACAAACAGAATGGCTACTTCTGCTGTGTCCGTCCCAAAAATGTTTCCCAAGTCATGGATTCGTGCCTCTGACCTGCTCCCTCTGGGGGAGTCCCAGGCAGAGAAGAGCCCTCCTTGGCAGCCTGCCCTTTCCAAGGCATCAGCCAGAGGAGTGTCCCTTTCACATGGCAGGCGAAGGGTTTCCCTTCATAGGGCATGAGCGCTAGGGGTGATGCATGAGTGAACAAAGTCTGCAGGACTGAGTTTTTTTGTAAAAAGCACAGTTAAGTAAAGAAATAAAGCAATATTCCAGTGTAATAATCCTCCGAAAAAATAACTTCTCAAGACTTGGTTCTTCAATCTCAAAAGGAACCAGTTTGATTTTTCACATCTATGTATCAGGTTTTCTGATTGCTGAACAGTAACAGGTTGACAAGGGTTATTGTTGTTTCACAGAAAAACAGGATTATTTAAAAAACTTGTTATTTCTGGACAAGTAGAGACACTTAAATCAGGGCGTACTGTAGGCTGACATTCAATTATGCAATGAGGAAGGAGAGGAAGCATGCAATAAAACAAATAAAAGTGATTGTAATGTGGTTTATTGAGAAGAACAAATAGATTGAAAATGCTATTGGGCTGCGCAAAAATAGCATCACACGACTATTACGAGTTTATTTCTTTTTTGCCAGCAGATTAAGGACTTCTTCCTGCTTGCTTTTTCAGTACTGAATATCAACAAGGGAAATAACAATCTGCCTCCCTGCAGCTTTCTGAGGATGAGCTGTTGTTGCTTTCTTTTGAGACTCAGCTTTCTTTCCAATCTGAGGTTTTGCGTCTGTGAGTGACCTATGCTACAAGCAAAGCAGGAAAGTTAATACACTTCTTAATTAACCTCTGCAGGATTCATTTATGTTTATGCAAATTAGGAAAAGGACAAGTAGATAAATGTCTGCAACTGTCTAAAAGCTACCAGTGACTGCATGGCTACTACAAACTCTGCTGAAACGATAGCTGCAGCAGCGAAGCAAGTGAAATCTTGAAGAGGCAATCAGACGTGAGAAGGCAGCTCTCCCCAGCCTTCTCCAGAGAAATTGAGCTATCCCAGATGTTTCATTTCTGAACTGCTTGTGAACCTTGTACTATTGTAAGCTAAGGCATTCGGAGATTATTTATTGTACTTTTTATTGTGCCTTTGTTGCTCACCCAAGGTGATGGAAACAAATAAATTCTATTTAATTTTACCTTTTCTGTATTGTATAATCTATCTTTTTCATGTGGACTCAGCTGCTTGGTCTCAGGCTCCAACGGTATTGCAATGTAATTCTCCCTGTGTGTGTGTGTGTGTGTGTGTGTAAATATTCCCCTACAAGAGAGAAAACTGTTACAGTCAGTTGGTACATTCCCTCCTGCAACCAATGAGAAATATAAAATATTTTTACAATGGATGTGAAAAATAGGCATGGTTACCCACAACCTTCCTCATCCCTTGTGGGACGCAGGTGGGGTGTCTCGCCTGGCCTGTGCTGCAAGGGAGTGAGGAGCTAGCAGGAGGAGCAGCTCTGCCTGCCTGCCTCCATGCTCTCTTCCTCTTGTTTTGTTAGATGCAGTGTGGCTGTCTAGGAACTGTACGTGGGCTGTGTGCTGAGATTCCCCACAGCTATGTTGCCTTTCCACAGCTGTTCATCCACTAGCGTGTATGAATAAACATGCTACACAGATTCAGAACTGCTGACTTCTCATCTCCTAAAAAATTGACTTGTGAGGTCCTGATTGTCTGTAACAACCTGGTGGACGGCCATTGTGGAGCTGAAATGGGACACAGGTGCATGGAGCCTGAGGATTAACATGAAGATTGTGCTGCTGTGTCTACCCCTGCTTCTTTTTCTCACATAGTCAGCCTCACATGCTGGAAACTTAATGTTTCTCTGAGTCTTTCTCAGGGTGTTGGGAGGTGGCTGGAGCAGTTGGGCTCTCGTAATAAAAATCGGCCTGGTAAGAGGCTTGGAAAGATTTTGAGTAAAGGGCTTTTGTGCAAACCAACATCTTGTCTTGGTGGCTATTGCTTGTCCACCAACAGCACCGTAACAAAGGCTGTCGCCACTGCCCTATGCAGCACTGTGTGTAAAGATACCTGGGTTAGTTTTGGATAAGATGGGCAGAAGCACAGCAGCTTCAGGACAGTGGTCAACCCAAACTCGTCAGAGTATGAATACTTCTTCTCTGGAATGCCATGCAGGAACAAGTGGGATGAATCTTGGCTCTGAGCTAACATTCATCCATGTGGTGTTGCAGCAGAGTGTGCTAATGAAAGGTCTTCTCATTCCTTCCAGCCGCGACTATTTCATTCCAGGTATAAAAGCAAATGTAATATTTGATTTATTAGTAATAATCAAGCAATGTTCATATCAAATAAAAAGGTTTAATATAAATAAAATGTTATATCAACTATTAAAAATCTAAATATTAATAAATTAAAGTAAAATTTTTATATAAAACAAACAGAAAATATGGACTAGTCATTCAGACCGATGAAAAAGAGATCATGAGTCTTCCTTTTGGTAGCCCTGGTGTTTGCTTGAGAAGAGACGGGCCACGTCCGGTCTTAGCCAGAGCTCCTTCAGCACCGCAGTTTTCCCACCCCTGAAAAAACGTGATGGAAGAGGCTGATTGCCTGACTGAATCCCCACGACAAGCCAACCAGCCCTGCGAGTACAACACTCCCAGCTGTTCCACATCTTAGGCCAGAGCTGCAACCGCTGGAATGTGGGTTTCTTTTCTTGGAGCTGCTCATCAGCTGGGGACCAAGGGATGCTGACAGTACTGCAGAAGAGCAATTTCAGCAATTCCAGGAGACTCAGCTGGAATAGGAAAGACTATTTAAGAGTTTTTAAGACTATTTATTGAGTTTTAACTCCATAAAATTTAGCTAAGCTGAAGTGACAGCCCAAGTCCCCACGTCCATTGTTCAACCTACTTGGAGAGGATGTGCACGTCTTTATAAAAATTTCTAATTTGGACACTACTTCCCTGTTTATAAGTGTTACTGGTGCCATGTTGTCCCTCTAGTTACTGCTTGGCCTCTGGTCCTGCTACAAGTCCTGCAGGGTCTTGAGTGGGGTCAGACCATGGCTACAATTTCAGACCCCCAGGAGAGGACTTCCGCACTTGGCTTAAGGATTGGGCTTCAGGCATTAGGATTTAGGCTTGAGCCAGGCCCCCGGGCAGTGCATTAGCAAGTTGGTGCAGCTGCTGTTGCAACAGCTTTGTGCATGTTTATTGAAAGAAACTCCAAAGTAAAAAGGACTCGGTCCCCTGTGAACTCAGGTGACCATGGAGAGGTGTTCTTGCTTTATTTATGGAGGATGTTGGTGACCAAAATGGCTGAGGCAGCTCAGAGCCTTCGAGAACCTGGCTTTAAACTCATGTGATAATTTTGGAAAAGCCAGACTTAAAAACAGACTAAAACTAAACCACAAAGAAGAGTCATTGAACTAACCTCTAGCGTGTTCATCTGTTAATCAGTGGGATGAAATGCCTAACAATTATTTTCACAATTATAAAAATTCTATTCTTATCTTTTGGTAGAATGAATTCAGTTGGGTGTTACATTAATGAAGATGCCAGACGTGACATGGTTGAATGTCAACAGGCTGAGAAACAGCTAAAAGGGAGCTGAACATGCTTAGCACTGTGTTTGAAATAGGGCCAAGAGTGCTCAGACTGTGAGGGATACTGAGACACATGAACAGCATCTTGAGCGATTATTAAAACGTTAAAAAATGCTGTTCTCAGTCAGTCACTACTGATTGTATGATGCAGTCAATCTGCTGATATTACTAAACAGAATACATCCACTATAATTGCTCCTCCCAGTAATTTTGTCTAATCATGGAAAAAACCTGGCATGTATAAGCTGCAACATTAAATGCATGAAGCCACGTGATGGTGTAATGTTACACGTGCGGTATGATAGTGATACAAACTGAAAAGTAATTGGAAACAATTTTATTGGACACAGCAAAATTTTGGCATCGTATTTATGATAGACCTGTGTGTGCAAGAAATCCATTTGTCATGATGGCAGTAGGGCTGTCTGCGTGGACTTACAGTGTCCCTCCAGAATGGTAAAAAGGGGGCTGCCAAATAAGGGGGCTGTCCTGAGGACAGGAGCTTCCCACAGCCCCCCTGTTTATCAGCAGACCCCAAATTAAACTTCAGGTATGCATTCATTTGGTTTAATCAGTAGGAATAAAGTTGCACAAACACTGTTGTTCTGATCCACTCAGCTGTCAGATTAGTCTGAAATGGCCACCGAGCACCCAGAAGCAAACACATGTCTTATCTAAACCCTCTCGTACCGGCACAGAGAGTATTTCCAGAATATTTGCAGTTGCCATTCAGCCACAGTTTGGAGAAACAGCGCGTTTAGCGAAGGGCATGGAAACGTTAACAAACAGGTGCTAGAGGTACATGAGAGAGAGATGAGCATGTGAGTCGGGGGAGCTACGGCTGGACCCACACAGGCGGTACGCAGCGGCGATGCCCTGCAGCTAATGTTGTGCCACCCCGGCTGCCAGCATGGAGGCTTTGGAGGCTCTGTCCCTTCCACTTCCAAGAGCTGCCAGGGAGAATGAACCTCATCTTCTCTCCACTTATGGAAACATGTGGTTGCCATGGGGGGAATAGGAGAGAGGAGAATCTCTTAGTAGCATAATCCGATTCAACGGAGGTGCGGCTCGTGCTGAAAACAGCTGGCTTGCTGCCCAGAATGGAGAATGAACTTTAGAGGATTTCGAGTGAGCGAGCCCCATCTTCAAAAGCATTCCTCTGCTAGAGCAACATGGTCCACTGGATCTCGTCTGAAGACCTGTTAGACTGAGGCTGCGGACGTACTCAGAGTAAACCGACATATTAAAAATTGATGTCGGCAAAAGGAATAGTTCCCATAAGCAGATATTACTGACCTGAAATCTAGTCATTAAAAAAAAAAAGAAAAAGTAATTTCGAGTATTACGTCTACCTGATTTCCCTGGGGGACACTCCACAGCTTTATAACCACATTTCCCTGCTTTTTACAAATGTTCCTCTCACCTTTACGCCTTTGTGTAAAGTTTGTGCAAACAGGAATATAGGGAAAGGATCTTTGACAAAAAGAAGTAGGGAGGAACAATAGAATGGAAAAGGTGAAATTTCAAATTTATTTCACTTACAGGGCTTTGCAAAATTATCGGGTAATACACTTCAGAGAGTTGCAATCGATTTAAAAGGTATGTATACGTTCTAACTCCTCTGAGACTAATTCAATTTTTAGAATGAAATATCTTACTCTTAAGAGTAAGAAATATTAAAACCACGTTCATTCCATTTCTTTCCAGAGAGACTCCCTGTATTTGAAAGCAACCGACACAATAGCCTGTAACAAGCCTCGCTCAGGCATGAACTTGAAGTGCACCGGCCCTATGAAAAATGTATGGAGCTCTGAACTTTACGGCGACCGCCATCCCTCCCGCAGCCCCTTACCGCCTCTCTGGCAGTGCGGGACCGAGGGTGTTGTTCAGAAGCATTTTTTATTTACGCTTTTCCCAACTCATGGAAGGGGAGACAGGCCCCGCCACGTCTCGGAGGACAAACGGATGGCAGCTCCCGGGTGTCCACACCCACGCAGGAGATGCCGCGGTGCCCAGCTGCAGGCAATAGTAAATTGACTAGTAAAAAAAAAATTAAAAAATACCCCAAAAAGGCAACTAACCCCCCCCAAAAGAAAACCGAGGAGTATTTAACGGGATGAAGGTTGGGGGTAAGCGCACGCTCAGCCGCCGGCCCCGTTGCCCCCTCGTCTAGTGGCCAAGCGGGCGGGGGCGGGACGGCGGCACCGGCCTGCGGGGAGGGACATATCCCCCCCCCCCCCCGGTCCCCCGTCCCCCCGCTCCTCCGGGGCGCCCCGCGGGTCGCACACGGCGGCACCGGGGTTCGGGGCTGGGGCGGGGGGGAGGAACGGGGGCGCTGCCGCCGCCTCCGGCGCCCCCTGGCGGCCGCCGCCGCACTCTCCCGGCGGCACCGCTGCGCGCAGGGGCGGCCGCCGCCACACAGGGCTGCGAGGGGGCTCCGCCGCCGCCGCCGCCGCCGTGACGGGCCGGGCCGGGCCGAGCCGAGCCGCGGCGGCAGCCGTGCGCCGCGGGTGTGCGGGGAACAAAGGGGATCGAGGCGGCGCAGCCGCTCCGCCGGGGGGAGGCACCGGCTGGGCGCGGGCGGGGGGGTGCGTGTGTGTGGAGGAGGAGGAGGAGGAGGAGGAGGGTCGCCAAACTGCTGCCACTTCGTCGACCGTGAGCGGCACTCGCTGGCGGCGGCAGCCCGCCCCTCGCTGCATGGCAGCCCAGTGAGGGAGGAGCGGGCGAGGGTCTGGCGCTGCCCGGAAGCCGAGGGAGCCAGCGCCGGCGGCAGCAGCGCCCGCCGCCCTCCCGCCGGGATGCGCCCCGCTCGCCGCTGAGGCGCAGCCCCGCCGCGATGCTCTCCCCCGACCGCCACCGCCACCACCGCCACCACCCCCCGCCGCCGCCGCCGCCGCAGCCGCCGCCGCCGCCGCACCACCCGCCGCAGCCCAGCCATGTCGTGGCCACCATCGAGAACCTGCCGGCGGAGGGCGGCAGCGGCGGCGGCAGGAGCGGCATCTCCGCGCCCTCCTCCAGCGTGCGCCAGAGGATCAGGAAAGTGCTGAACAGGTGAGGCCGGGGGATGGACCGGGGCTCCGGCGCCACGGCACGGCACGGCTCCCCGCCCCGCCGCCCCTCGCCTTGGGGCGCGCAGGTCCCGGGGGCGGCCGTCGGGGGAGCCCCGGCCCGGCCCCCTCGGGGGGGATGGAGCGGGGAGGGGGGGACCGAGAAGGCTCCGTCTGGGCGGCTGGGCTGGGCTGGGCTGGGCTGGGCTGGGCTGGCAGCGCCTTTCCCCCGCGGAAGCCGCGGGCGGGGGGCGGCGGTGCGGAGCCTCCCCCCGGCCCATTGTTGCCTCCGAGGCGGCGGCGTGAAGCGCGGCCCCCCCGGTGCCGGTGCCGGTGCCGGTCGCACCTGCCCTGCCCGCAGCCACACCCCCCACAGCGCGACCCCCGCCTGCTTCGGCTTTCCTGGCCCGCCGCGGACAGGCGGGGCGGCGGGGAGGAGGGAGCCGGGGTCCCCACCGCCGCCGCAGCCCGGCCGGTGGCGGAGGCGCCGCCGGGGAAGTTGGAGCGCGGGCGGAGGGGAAGGGAAGGGAGGGGTCGGGCCCCCCGCCCCGTCCCGGCGGGCCCTGATGCTCCGGGGTGCCGGCTGGCCCCGGGGGAGGGGTTTTTTTGCCCGATTTCGGACCAGCTGGAGTGGTCAGGGCGAAGCGTGCTGGGGCTTCAGGAGCGGGATGCTGCCGAGAGCCGGAGAGGGTCGGTTCGCCTGTTTCGGGCTGCTCAGTATTGTCAGTGCGAATATCGGGGAACTGGGGGGTACTCGGGGTAAATTATTTCACCGAACGCACAAGAAAACGCTGGAACCATCTTACTTAAATCCTTTACGCTCTCCTCTTTGCCAGTTGTTTCTTCTGCACTGCATCCGATTAGGGCTGAGGGTTTTGGATTTTTTTTTACTACAAAACAGAGCCTAACTGGTTGCGCTTCTCCAGTCGGAGCATCCGAGCTCCTCTCTGAACAGCCACCTGAACCCATCACTTTTGCCTAATGACTTTTACGTGCTAAATAGAGCAGTTGCAGCGTTGTGAGCAGCAATGGGATGGTGCGTACCAGTGTCGGCCTCATTGTCCCCGCTTTAGTTTCAGATCCGTGTAATATGGATGAGCGACTGAGAAAATCAGCTCTTCTGTCTGGATGTACTAGTTTTGAAGGAGACGCTCATTGACTCTTTCAAGCTTTTAAACGTTAGGAAATTATCATTGTTACTATCTTTGTTACAAATACCTGAAGGAATTTGATTGCTCACAGATCATTGCTATTATATGCAGTTAATTAACTGTTACCATTCTAGGAGGATCCTCAAAAGCATCAGTAAGGGAGGAAGTATTTATCCTTTGTTATTTGAGCATGAGAAGGATTGAAAAGAAGTTGAAACAAGTAGGAGCTGCTTCAGCTCAAACTCAGTCACACGTTTTCTTGTACATGCGCTTTTGCAACTGTCAGTATAGTAAAATTCACTCAATTCCTCAACCCAACAGTCTGTGTCATCTTTGGTGTCCTGTGCTTACAAAATCCTGCTTTCCTTCTGCTCGGTCATCCTGAGGTGTGTGTCAGTCCTGAAATCAGGGGCAGCAAGAGATGTATAAAGATGTGGTGAGAGAATCGGGTACAGAAGCAATAGGAGCTCCTCTTCAAGGGTGGTAATAGTGACCAATAGAGCCATCAAATAGACTACAAGCTTCATGGCTGGGAGGTGTTGGATTAATTCATACAGTTCAAGCAGTTACCATGCTTATGCACATATATGACTGTCAGCCATAGATCAAGAGTCAAATCAGTATTTATTTTTATATATATGTGATTGAAATGAGAATATCTATTTTTTTTTTTTTAAGGGAGAAAAGGATAGAAATTGGCTCTGGTGATCAGAGTTCAAATCTCTGTTGATTCACAAACTTGCATCTAGAAATGAGATCTCCCGTCGCACAGAGCAGCACCCTAACAAACAGGAGCCCAGTCGCTTTTTCGTGAACATGTTCTTTTCTTCTCCTCAAACATGAAACAATAGTCAATTTTTTTCCAAATTTATGTGATTTATGGAGAGGGAGAAGACTTGTTACAGAGGTGTTTTAAGGCAGCCTTTTCTTTATGTAAGAGAATCCTTAGCCCATGCCAAAGTCTGTATCAAGGGAAATTTTGCCCGAGTTAGGTTTCCTTCAACTTTACATGGGAACTAAGGACTGAGCCCATGTAACATCATGGCTTTCATGCAGTGTTTCTGTTGATACAGTGAAATAAATCCTGACACAGTGCCAACACAATGTTTATGTTTTCATCTTCTGTGGAAACAATAGCATGCAAATGTGGAAAGGAAAGGAAGAAATACGTGTGCCATATTCCTAAAGAAGTAACAGCCCAGAACAAACCAGGCTTTGGCTTCTTCAATTAATGTTTTTCTACTGGAAAAAGGGAGTGCTTTCTCCGTGCTGTCTATACTTTGTGTGCCCACTCGCTTGAGACCCATTTGTGACAGGTTCCTGATTGACTCATTGAGTTGAGCTCATGTGCTTCTGTTTTCTGCTAGACTGTGAGGGCTCCTCAGGCAGATGAACAAAATAAAAAGGTTGACAATGGCTGGGGATTTCAGAAACCTGCTTGTAGCTGGTAGAATCACAGAATCGTAGAATCACAGTATCATAGAATGGTTTGGGTTGGAAGGGACTTCTGAAGGTCATCTAGTCCATCCCCCCAGCAATGATCAACTAGATCAGGTTGCTCAGAGCCCCGTCCAACCTGACCTTGAATGTTTCCAGGGATGGGGCGCCTACCACCTCTCTGGGCAACCTGTGCCAGTGTTTCACCATGCCCATTGTAAAAAAAGTCTTTCTTATATCAAGTCTACCTTCTTTTAGTTTAAAACCATTACCCCTTGTCCTATTGCCACAAGCCCTACTAAAAAGTCTATCCCCAGGGAAGGAACACACCCTGCTGTGGTCAGGGAGGAAACAAGGCAGCAGGAGAATGGGGATAGACACTGGCAGAAACTGAGCATCATTTCTATCTCACCAGGCACTTGGTGATTCCTGATTGCCTTCAAAGGCTCCTCTTAAAATTGTTTTACAAGCTATGGAAGCTTATTTTAACTTCACCTTCCAACCTCTCCTCCCTGTTCACTCAATAGATCCTGAGGTAATAGAGAAACACTGGAACACAACCCCCAAGGCGTTTGAGAGAGAACATACTGAAAGCAGAGCTGGTTGACTGTAAAAATCTATTTCAGTGATCACAGCAAACACTGCACTCTGTGAAAAAGTTGACCGTAACAGAAAACCAAAGTAAAACACAAAACTGAAGGGTCAGAATCACAGAGGGCTGGAGATGCTCAATGGAATTCTGGGATTTACTGGAATAGTTTGGATATAAATTCTGAGCTGCCAGTGATGGTGAACAGGACCTGCTGCAACAGGAAGAAGTTTCCTGGTATCTTTTGAAGTCCGGAGAGGATGGCTTCAAACTGCCATTGCATTAAGGGGAAATATTGTGGTGAATACATACTGCAAATACATTCCTGGACCTGTGACTCACACCCGTGGTCCATGAATCCCAGCTGCAGGGCCCTGCCTGGTACCTTCCTTGTGACATTTGCTTAGCAGGTGTCCCTGGCTGACCCTGCCCTGCTGTGTTACAGGGGAGAGAAAGAATAACGTTGGCTGCTTGATTGCTTGCTTGCTTCCCCACAGCCTCTGCAAAGCCAAAATTGGACTCCACCAACTCTGTCTGCTTGAAGAGGACCACTTAATAAGCAGTGACTCACCTGCTCCATATTGCCTCCCACCTGTAGTAGGAAGCAAGAAAAAAAAAGGAGAAAATCATGTGGTTTGGAGCTTTGTGGTTCTCCAGCCTCCAGCTCGGCACCCGCGTATTTCAGAGACACCTGTTGGTGGGTCTGATCTGGCTCTGTCTGGCTGTATCCCAGCACAGAGTGGTGGCTTGTCTCCCTTCCTAGCACTCCCTGGGTGACCTGAATGGTCAAGAGCAGAGAATCACCTGCAAAATGTTGCCTGTGGCCCCTGAAGCCTTTTGAACTAACTTACAGGTCGGTCTCATGTTGAGGAGGCTGGTTATCGCCTCCTCCGAGGAACTGGGCAGAGAATAAACATCGCTGAAACACAGGCGGAGCGGGCGGGTTGCCAAATGATGTCTTTGGGGGATTCTTGCAAATTACTTCTCTAAGTGAGGTACCTGCTTATACATGGACATTATCTCTGTAGTCCTAGGCACCAGGACAAGGAAGGAAAATGAAGTTTCTGAAAGGAAAAGAAGTTAATATCTTTAGATACTATGACAAAGTTATTTTACCTAAGTAAATGAGATTATTCCGGGAAGCAAAAAAACCACAGCCACATCAATGAACCCAGGTCTCCAAAGTAACGTCTAAGGCCCTGCTATTGTATTGGTTTCTTTGATGAGGACTTTTTTAGAAAGCTGGACAGCACATACATTTTTCTGGGTTTACCCACTTCTATCTTTTAGTACTTTTGTAAGGAGTACTAGCTATAAAATCTAGCTGTGCCTTATCTTGCTGTTTCAAGGACGTCTTCATGTGCTTTTTCTTGCTCTCTGTTGCTAAATGGCACCTTGTATTTTTCAGAGGTTTCCTAAAAATCGTATCAGAATATTAGAGACATTCAACTTGATATCAGAAAATGGAACAAGAGTAATTTCAGGCACTCATTCTCATGCCATCTTTTAAATAGCTTTGTAGTTATGTTCTCTGCACTAGTGAATTGCGAAAGCTTTCTCTGGAGCAGTGTGAGTCTCTCTCTGCTTCTTTGCCCACCTATTCACTTTCTCAGATAAATTTTAGCCTTGTGCATAAAGCCAGTGTATGGGCTAATTACCACTACCTTTCTTAGGAAAAGGAAGAAAAAGCAACGTTGCTAATAAGTATAATTCATTAAGCGAGGCAGTGATTTATTGAACAAAATTGTATGAAAAAAAAGCCATTTGGATTCTTCTTGTCAGAAAGCCAGGCTGTTCGGGTACAGTCTGAGTAAAACTTTTGCCTTTCTAGTATGTTACAGGCCCAGTTCAGCCCCGATAATGGAGTTGAGGAAGCATTTGGCCCACTAGCGGACTAAGTTTGAACTTGAACCGTGGGTCAAGGCTCCTAACTCTTCAGAGATGTTAGCTGTTTAAATGACACTGAAAGTACCAAAAGCTATAACCCAATGATTTTTTTTTTTTCTAATAACACATATTCACATAGTAAATCAGACAGAAGGAGTTTATGTACTAAAAAGAACCTAAAACTGACTAATAATGGAATTGAGGCAACATATTTCATTGCCCCAAAGCAATGATGTCTTTCAGTTGACTGATCAGAGAGGCAAACAAACCAAATAATTTATGGCATTTTTCCTTAATGAAAAGCAAGTCAAGGATCAAACACATCGTTTTTGGAATCCAGAAAAGAGTGAGTATTCATAACCTTCAGTTGCTTTGCTTTCTTCTTCAGAACAAAAGGATTGGCTTCCTTTGGGATTTTTAGTCTTTAAAAGTACAAATAGCTTTTCAAAGTCCACCCAGAATAACAGTGACTGTAGAAGAGTGAGTCTGAGCCCAATTCACATAGCTGTAGCTCTCCCTTTAGGTGAAAATATTTATACTGTTCTGAAGTAAGTCAAAGAAAATGAATTCAGAGGTAATTCAGGTAAAGCTTTCTTGTACCTGTTAGTATTACTCTTTTTGGTGGGGGGCTTGGGAAGGTCATGTCTGACTGTAGGAAAGCATCCTGGCAGAGGATATAGTAATCAACTGATGAAAAATTGTCCGCTGTTTCCCTTTCTCATTAGTTTACTTGTAATCGCCATTTTGAAAGCAAGTGACCTCTGCGATTTAGCTACGTTCCCAATAATTTGGGTGCATAAGGGAAATACCTGTAAAATGGGAGAAAAAGAAGCTCTTCCCTTTCCCCTCCAAACAGCTTATTCCAGTGAAAGCACACTTATTGACATACTGTAGTACACTTAAAATGCTTTGATTTAGGCGTGAAGATGAGCTAAAGTACGGAAAGCTTCCACGTTGTTGCTGTAGCAGATACTGGAAGTCTGTCCAAGTATGGTTTCAAAGTGTATGAGCGTGGTTTCCTAACAAGCTCTGGAGTCAGTGTTGGAAAGCCTTGTCCCCCTTGCCTCGCTTTTGCTCCTGAGAATTTGCGCCTTCGGAGATACAAGCCTTGCCCGTCCTGTTCTGAAACAGGAATTGTTTGAAGTGGAGTGATTTGATACAGTAAGTGCACTGTAATCTAAACCTGACAGCCTGCATACTGGTGGGAAAAGACTTTCCCTAGGAGGGGCAACTTGGCAAGGCAAAATACGTCGGTGTCTTCTGTCTACCTATGACACTCAGAAGGCCGGTACTTACTGGGTGCCTGTCTGTAAGTGCGAATTTTTGACACCGGCTGTGCCGTGGGCTTTGGGAAGGGGTTACTGCCTCTTGAACTAGGGGGGTTTCAAAGGAGCAGCGCTGTAAATGGCTCCATAGAGAAAGCTGGAGGAATGGACAGAGTGGCTCTTATGGGATGGACAGAGCAGCTTTAATGTGCTAATGAGGGGAAGGCCAGATGCCAGCAGCGATCAGAAGGGCTCTTTGTGGCTCTGTCTCTTTGGAGATGGCTGGAGTCTCTGTCCTTATCAAGGTTTTTTCTCCAGGCGGAGGGAAACACTGGAGCTATTAGTGAGGTGTTCCCTTCCTTTAAGTCAGCAGATAGCCTTACAGATCAGCACTTGAATACTGATTAAGGCTAATTACTAGGCAAGCTTAGGAAAAAGAACTTGCTGAAGAAGCTCGACCTTAAAAAACTACAAAAAATCACCCCCCAAACCCAACAATGACAGAAAACTCATGCTCAAAGGCTTGTGAGATGAGCTCAAACTCAGCTGAAATCACCTGTTGCAAGAACAGCTGTATGGGGACTCATAAATTGCTATGACTGTAAAGTGTGTAAGTATTGGTGGTTGTGAAATTCATGTTGTGAACCGCCTAATCTACCTGTCTCAGCTTATTTATGTCTGTCATCTGTCTCTCTGGGATTTTTGCTCAAAACACGCTGGTTTTGAAGCTTGTCTTTCAGCTTTCTCTGACTTAGTTTCTCTCATGATTTAAGAAAGCATTTCTTCACTACATATTCTCTCTCCGTCATTTTTCTCAGAGACACCAAATGATTGAGGTAGTGAGTTTGACTCCCATGCATCACATTCTCCTCGGTACGGCTGGAACTAAAGAGCTAAAGAGATGGAGGAGGGAGCGTCCCCACAGCCCGGCCGTGCTCTGCGAGAGCACCGGTGTGGCAATATTGCGCCATACTTCTGCAGGGAGTGCGCCTGCTTTTTGGGATGTGTCATGGTACACAGTGCTAGCCAAATAATTTCCTAGATGAAGTGGATTACCCTCAATCTCACCAGAAGGGTCTGTCCACAGATGATGCCATGTAAGTGCCACTGTAAAAAATAGTGACGCTTACTAAGCCAACCTTCTGTTTGTAGCTGATGCAGTCATTTTGACCCTTAATTTTTCTGTTGGTGTGGTGGTCAGTTGCTTCCTTACAGCGCCTTTTCCTGTGGTGATGCAGAAGGCCACTCTCCACCTTCAGATAGGTCTGACCCATGGCAGCATGTAGGAACTTAAGAGCTGCACGGTGAATCTTCTCTTTTGCTATACCTTTTTTTTCCTGTCAGAAAATGTAGATGAGTCAAAACCTTGGCAAGAAGGATGGGATTTTCTCAAGACTGCATGTTCAGCAAGGTTTCCTATGTCCAGACTAGATTTTTTTGGATGGAGAGTGAGTAAGACTTCATGGTAATCTGGTGATGGGAGTACTTCCATAGGAGACCAGCTTTAACTCTGCTTTGCTGCATCCTTGAGGGCTGCTGTGAGCACAAGACCTGTGAGGTTCTCTTGGGATGAAGGACCTAAAAAGGTCACGGGTTTGTCCTAATGCAAAATGGGAGAAGTTTTGAAATTTAAAAGTTTGGAACCAGAAGATGCTTTTTTGCCCAGCTCATCTCCCAAGGCATTTCAGGCTTCAAGGTGTTCATTTACAAAAGCACACTGCTTGAAACAGATTGCTGCATCTCTAATACAGATAAATGAGGTAATTTACGTCCAGTAGCAAGACCATAATTGTTACCTCCCAAGCCCTAGTGTTAATTGCAACCTGTAAGCCAGTATTAGCTGATGATGGAATGAAAACAAAATTTGAAACATTTATAGTGATGGCCATTAGTTTACTTAGCCCTCTCTGGTGTTCATTTATCAAAGAAACTGTCGCACGTGTGTCCAGAAGCCTGCTTTACTGTCTTTTATTGGGCTGCATTAATTTATAATGGTGCTGTCTTCTGTGCCACGTTCATTCTCATTACTTGGTCTCATCTGGCAAGTGTTTTGATGTGAACTGACTTCTTCTGGTTTCCGTTTGGTAGAAATGGAAAAGGAGCTAAGAGGGGACTAAACGTTTCCCCCCATTTGCTGAAATGGAGAGGAAGCCACCGGCAGCATGGGAGGGAGATACCTGGGAGATTCCTGCTCTGGTGCCTCTTCGTCGACCTCACTGAAGAGGAAGAGAGCTCCACAGCTCCACTCCTGGGTCTCCCCAGCCTAATAACTAAAATCCTGAGCCTTAATGTAGCCTTGGGGCTGCTAGCTCAGACCCTTTCAGNGGGGGGGGGGGGGGGGGGGGGGGGGGGGGGGGGGGGGGGGGGGGGGGGGGGGAGCTGAACAAGAGTGGTGGCTACAAGGTAAAAGTGAGTTCTCACTGCCTTTTTCTGAAGAGAGGAGGTAGATGTCTGTATCTAAGTCCTCAAGACTTCAATCGCAGACAGGGGAAGCCTGAAGTGAGTCACTGACAGGTAGGGGCCTAATGCTCCAAGGGATATAAGGCATAAGCTATACCCTATCCTATGCTTTCTGCTTTTTACTGAAACTTGGATTTGAAACTTGAAGGAAATAAAACTTTAATATTGCAGATATAATTTTCATCAGGCTGGGTATGAGGATTAAGTACCATCAGGCAGAAAAAGTTTCCAAGCTTTGTCTAACGTGGTGGGAAAAAACTGTGTGAGCACCCAAATATGTGTAATGGTCAGACTGAAGTCCCTCCTTTTCCTGCTGACCTACCTGATATGCACAGGTAACTTCCAGTCAGATTTTGGATACCTGACTCTCGCTGATGAGTGCCGGGTGTGCTGAGGGGGGATGCTTTATAGAAAAACAAATATTTTTCTGGAATTTAGAGATCACCATTTGCAGAAGTTCCTCCCAGAGTGGACAACGCCTATGCGTAGCCCTGGAGTCCTTGTTGCCTCCTCTTCAGGTTCTTCTACAAAAGCTGCTTTGCTTTGATTTGGTGCTGACCAGCATGTTTTTTTGACAGTATATTTCAGTGTTTTTTCAGGTCCAGTGTGTGGCAGGGGATATCGCGTCTTTGAAGAGATTCAGTAGAGTCCAGGACATTTGGAGGACTTAATTTAGAAGCACAGGGCCGAGGTGGTGTGATGGTGGTCGAACATGTATGAAGGCACGGCTTACTGGCATTGAAAAGGAAAATTCCAGGTTTTCGCTCATTTAAACAAAAAGGTGACATTGGAAAAACTGTTCAGTAGCAGAAATGCACTCAAGGAGTGAGGCAGAGTGGTCAGGGTGAGATGCAGTGCCATGTGGTGGTTGGAGGGTTGCCTGAAGTGGAAGAGTTATGTTGCATCTATATTAACCAAGTGGGATTCAGAGCCTGGGATTCAGAGTTTCTTCTCCTCTAAAGAGGTTACTTGAGTTTAAGACAGCAAATGTTTCCCTAATAATTCACTTGAAAAAAGGACTGTCTGTGTGTAACTATGTGAAATCTTTTAAGATGAACTACAAAAGTTACCCAAACGTAATGTCCCTTTATAGATAAATAAATTCTAGTATGTTTTAACTCACAGAAGAATTTCTGTTAAATTTGATGTCTGAAATTGTGCATACATATTGATTTGGTAGGTATTGCTGTGTTAATGGAACTTATTATTACTCAGCTAGATTAATTTATTAGATTTATTCCTACACTTTTACAACCTATAGATGTATTGAGACATGAGCCCGCAGAATCAATACCAATTTCTTTTCTCATTTATGAATGGTCTTACTAACATCCAAAATACTGTTACACTTCAGAGTATTTAGCTGCAATTTATTTTGAAGCATACACTCCAACAATTTTAAATGTCTCTCTTCTTTGTCCTTTAATGATTTTTTTTTCCCCCATGTATGTGGACTCTGTTTGAGCAAAATGCCATGCATCAAGCATCAAACGAGTCATGACCATACTCTAGTTATTGGGACTAGTCAGCAGGTTATGTGTTTTTGCAAGATGAGGGCTCTGAGACCAGACCTAATCTTTGAGACGAATTTTGGCTGCTGTTCTGCATGGCAGGCCCTAAAGCGGGAGAGAGAACAAAGGTACAAATGTAACTTACAACTAAATTGCCTGCCAAATGGAGTATATTTGCATGTTTTTCTTTGAGCGGTGGCCATGCGTGCGTTTATCTTTCAGAAGCAGCGGTGCTTATCTGAGAAGCAGTAGCAAAGACCAGCCGAAACGGGTAACTGATGTGGGACTTGTTCGCTTGCTTCCAGAGCATGAGCATCAGAGGGGACCTGCTGATGGCTCATGGTGGGAACTGAGGGAGGCGAGGGCCAAATAAATTATGAAGAAAGCAAGCTATTTGGCCACCTCTGTCTGCACTGCCAGCTCAAGACTGGTAGACAGCACTAACGGTAGGGAGAGGTCAGTCTTCAGGCAGTCCTAACACTGGCATTTCTGTTGCCATCGCAGCACCAGTGGTGCTTGGAGATACCATCCTTCCTTCCTTTGGATGGACCAGAAGTATTCTGTAACTCTCATGAAGAGAATTACAGAGGTGGGTTAACCTCAGCCAAGCCTTTAAATCCAATCCAAAGTAGCTCACCAAACATTTCTGTGGAGAAATCTCTAGCAGCTGCAACTGCATAGAGATAATGTGTCATCCAGTGGTCTGTAAGGTGAAGCTCCTTAAAACTGACTCTTCTGCCAGACGGTCTTTGCTGTTTTCTAGTAAAAGTTTCTGTATCCACTCAGTATACTGCTCATCTTACCACTTTTTGGTCTGGACTTACTGGTGCTACTGTAGCTGCCGCTTGTGCACCACTGCAGTTGCTGGGTATTGAAAGCTCAAGCCTGATAACCAACAGTGAGCACAAAAAGACCAGTCAGCTGATAAAGGGAAACTGAGGGGAAAAAACCCACCCCAAAAAAATCATATATAAGTATGATGCAGAAGTAGGCATCGCAGTTAGAAAGATGGGGAGATGCCCTGTGAATACTGCCTGCCTGATTATTGAGTCGCGGGGTTTGGGACCAAAGCCAGAACATGATGATTTGTGTCATCTTGACTGTGCTTGACTAAGTTACGGGGGAACTGGTGGACAAAAAGCAGCTTGACCAACCCTTTGCAATGAAGGGCAGGGAGGGGTGGGCTTTTGCCTGTTTTATTTTCAGGAGAAGCTTGTATTGCAGCAGCAGATGAAGGGAACTCTGCTGCTGCTGCAATGAGAGGCTCAGGAAGAAGTTACATAAAGTAGCTCCTGATTTACACTCCAGGTTTGGACACCAATTGTTTTTTCAGCCTTGGGCAAATCTCTCAACCTCCCTGGGTCTGGTTCACCACCTGTAAAATGGGGATAATTAAACTTAACTACCTGGAAGAGTTGTTGATTAGTTAATGCTTGTAAAAGGCTGTACAGTGCTATAAAATACAGCGTAGTACTCTGCAGCATCTGGTCTGCAGTTACTGTAGTGCTTCTCTGAAACTTTATGGGCCAATGTTTGTCAAGAAACAAAATGGCTAATGTGCACAGTACATGTGGGCTTTGGGAGATGAGAGGGTAGCATCTTTTTGAAGGTGTCTAACTTTCCTGAGGTACCTACTGTCAGAATGCAAGGGGAGGTTTCCCGAGAATACCTGCAGCGGTCTGGCACTGAAACCGGTGTCGGATGAGGCTGGGATGGCAGAGGGGGGTGGCAGGTGGCAGAAGAGCTCCTTGCTCCACTCCCAGCTTCTTGTTCTTACTCCTGTCCCCGTCCCCAGCCTCTTCCCCCTTTTTCATGCTGGTGGAGCTGTTTGCGTGGTGGCATGGAGAACCGGGTTGGTGGCTTGATCCAGATGAGAAAAAAAAAATGGAAAAAAGTTTCTGTTGGTTTATATTTCTGGGTGGATCTTCTCTCCAGTGTAGTTTATCATGTGGCTACAAACACATGGAAGAGCACAGTGAAGAGACTGGTACAGGGGTGAGAACAAGTGTCTGGAGAGAAAGTGGGACTGGGGCTGCTGAAGCTCTCCTGACACTGGAAATGATGCCACAAACCATGTTACCCAAACACAGAAGATGATGCTATCACAGGGGTTTGAAGTTGTGTTCGTAAGCTAATCTTCTTTCCTGCCTCCTGAAACACGTTACACTGATTTCATTGGAGACGTGTATGGCAACATGAGAGAGAGCGTTTGGTGAAGAGCTGATCCTGGTTGAAGCTCACCACACTGTGTGTGAAACTCTGCTAATGGGGGGAAGGAGCTAAAGATGTGCCAGAGATGAGCCTGTAATCATTTCTGAGATTTGCATCTTGACACTATTATTTGCGATACTTATGATGTGAATCTATGGTACTATGTGAACAATACACGTGCACACACAGGTATTTATTTGATTTAATAGGAAACTAAAAAAANAAAAAAAAAAAAAAGGTGGTGGTGGGGTGAAGGGTGAGAAAACCTAATCAGCCACTCCTAAATTGATACCTAGCAGTTGTTAAGAGAGGGTAGGGAGTTACCAGATGCCAAGATTCACCCTCTCAGCCATTTCACAGAACTGGGTAAGATAAACATGAGCTAAGGCTGAGGGACGAGTTTGTTCTTAAGTCACAGTTTCACAAACTGCCAAAAGGAGGTCTCACTTCTATCTCTTCCTTGCTCCTGGCCAAATTGCTCCTTCTGCTTTAGCTAAGCCAGATCTGGTTCCTGTCACATCTCACAGCCAGCTCACTAAAATAGCAGAGAATTAACCTGACTGGAAAAGGCCGTTGTTGTTGCTGGGTCTTTAGCTAACTTTGGATCAGACTAGTGCCTGGACTGGTGAAAGGAAGGAGCCTGTAAGCAGGGAACAGGGAGTAGCAGGGGCAGAAGAGATGGGGAAAATAAGGATTGGAGGTAAAAGAAACTGGAGAGAAGGAAGGGAAAGTATCTTTTGCTATGGTCACAAGCTTTTTATTTGGCTCATCTGTACTGTAATATGGTGCCTGAGCTAACAGCTTGCTGCCAGGGTCCTTAGCTTCCATCTGCCTATGCTGTCCTGCCTTCTGCTTTATTACAAACCTGTGTGCTGATGTTCCTGAGAAGAGTGGTGGTGACCCCAGGTGAGACCAGGTAGGTATCAACACTGGGTAAACAGTCAGCTGTAGCCAATTCTGCTCTCAAATAGGGGGGAAGTGATGTGATTGTACCCAGAGAGAAAAAAAAGAAGGCAGCCTGATATGTGAGAGCCTGAGTCTGGATGGAGCTGGGGGAAAAATATGCACTGTTAGGCCTGTAAGTACTTGTGTGCTGTGCTCTTGGAGGTGATGGTGGAGGTGTGATACAGCCCTAAATGGACAATTGCCCTTCTTGTTGTGCCTTTTATTTATTTATTTTTAGGCAGGGCTGACTTCAGTGAGGATGGGTGTTCATGCAAAACCTTAATATAAGCATACTGTGTGTTTCCCTGTTGCTGGAAGATGGCATGGGAGCCTCATCTGTGACACTGTTTTTTTCACAGTAACTAGAGTTGCATGTTCAGCAGGTCTAAAATCATTATATCTAGTGTGTGGTAGTGCACTGTGGGCTTTATGACTCAGGTCTGTCTCTCTGGCAAGGTGTGCAGTAGTTTCTCTGTTGTTGCTGATTAGGAAAATAGCAATTGATCAGTGGCTAATGAACTTCAGTTGCAGAAAAAAATCTCTTAAAAGCAAAGCATCCACCAATTTGATCACCTTGGGAGTACTCCTGCTAGAGCTCCTTCTGGGTAGGCAGATTGCACCGACCTAGAGAGACAGTTTTCTGGTAGTATTTCTTTGTTAGTTCTGCTTCCTGGACCAACCCTGTGTCCTCCTAGCATGCTGTTATACTGTCACTGGTCAGTACTGTTAGAATTGTAGAATAGTTGGGTTGGAAGGGACCTTTATAGGACATCTAGTCCAACCCCCCTTTCCTGTTGTGGAAAAGTGCTGCACAGTCCATCTGCATTGCTTCACAACATCTTCTTCTCTCCTGCAGCAGGTAAAGCTGTTGGATTTGGAGCACCAAAAGCACAGGCAGACAGAGGTAAGGAGAAAAATGGGTATTGTAGAAGACAATAAGTGTAGAACAGTATGGTTGTATACTATTCTTGGAGAGAAATAAGGGATTGACAAATCCAGATAGAGAACATCTACCACCATTCACTTCTTCATTTTGATCCTGTTGAAAAGAGATGGAAATGATAATAGAAATTCCAGATCAGGGCCTAAAGCCTCTTTGGTTTGTGATTTTCTGTTAATAAAAAAAAATAATGGGACATTGCAGTCTATTCAGATCTTGGCAAACATGAGGTTGTGTTTGAATTTCTCTGCCAGTTATTTCTATGAGTGGTGGCAGATGACCACTTTCCAATCCCTGCAGTGGAATTTTAGGAGGTTTCACTTTTGTGTCTCAGGTCAGAGAGTTGTCTTTCTGCCCGTATGAGGAACTGGTCTCATTGTCATTGCCTACAGATCTGTGTGTTAACATCAGTATTTCTTTGGTGACAGTACTGAAGGCAAGTTTGGCCACAGGACAGCTGTGATGTTTTCTTTTTTTGGTTCATGCCCTAACACAGGAATTTCTCTGCTTCTTGGTCCCCCTCTGTCCCCTGAATTATCGTCTAACACAAAGTCAGATTGTTTGCTGGGTCTGGTCTTGTTTTGGGAAAGCTCAAACCAGTGGTTTTGCCACACTCCCAGTTAAAGCTTTAACAGCTTGTAAATAGCTTTGTTTAGGATCTGATTGATAGGAAAAAATAAAATAAAATAATCCCATGTGTCCCATGGGCAAGTTGAGCTATCACATTCAGAATGAGAAGGTCTCTATTAGTAGGAGTACAGGCCCTGTGGATATTTTTTTAAGAAAAAAAAAACCCACAAAAAACAAACAACAAAACCCGACAGTGCTACAGGGCAATATACAGCGGTTCATGGTTTGAGATCAAAATGAGCAAGCAGGAAGCCAGGGAAGATGCTTCCAGGTAAATTCTGCCAGTGTTTGAATCCCAGTTGTTGGGAATGGAGAGATGCAACGCAGCAAAAATCTCCATCTCATTTTGCCTCCCTCTGTCTAAGTATGCTTCTGTGGCATAGAAATAAACTGTCAGGGAGGGAGGAAGAACCTGTTTCTTGCCTTTTGGGTGTTTCTAATGATTATGGCTCTGTGCTGATTTCAGGTGGGCAGAGATTACCATGTGGCTTGCACCTGCGAATACAGCATAAACATTTTGGCTGTCTTCTATAAATGCAGTGATAGTGATGTATTGAAAGAGGGAGGGATATCTGTTTTTTATGAAAGACCCATGAAACAAGTAAAAAAAAAAATAAAATAAAATACAATAGCAGCAAGGAAAAAAGTTATGCATCTGTTGTTAAGATGAATTCCTACCTGGATCCCCAAACACATGGTACCCCAGTTTTGTTTTCACTGCATGTCCAATATTTCCCCTTTCCTCCCCCTTCTGCTATGTGCAGCCTCCCTCCAAAGCCACAGCAGCACCACGGTTGGAAGATTCCCTGTAAAGGCGGGGGAGTATGGACAGAGTCCCCCATCCCCAATGAAGAGGGTCTGTTAGAGGATTAATTGTGCCCATACAATGCGGCCCCTCGAGGAGCCCGTTACCCTTTTGAGATGCGTGTGTGGGTAAGAGGGCACACTGCAGTCCCTGTATCCCGACCCAAGCGTGTGTGGTGTGATGCCCTGGTTGCTATAGCAATTAATCACCACTTTTAAGGGCTGGTGTTGACTACAAATCCCTGTAAATTGCCCAGAACACTAGTTAAAGCTGCTCCTTAGACACTTCTCTGTTTGGTTTTTACCCCAAAAGATGGGATGGAGGTATTTATTGTTTTGGTTTTGTTTTTTCTGTTGTTGTGTCATCCCCCCCCTGCCCTGCCATGAAAAAAGCCAGAATAACTCGGTATATGTTGTTGGACTGGCTCGCCTTCCTGGCTTGCTGAGACACAGGTAACTTCTGTGGAGAACAATGGCAAAATAGACGGGGATGTGGTGGCTTCCAGCGCTGTGCATGATGTGCTGGTCACATGAAGATTACATGCATGTCTGGGAAAGGTAACAAGCATAGTCTGAGTTGCGGACGATTTTTTTTTAATTGTCAAAAGTTTTACACCAGGCAATTAATGTGTATGTGTTTGGCTTTTCTTTGTGCTGTAAAGAGAACAACTGGGAATTACTGTGCTGCTTGTCTCTCTTTATGTAACCATCACGGAAATGAAAACCAGCTACAGCAAGACTGTACTCTGTATTTGCCTGTTTGCATAGGTAATGGGAGATGTTTAATATGTCGTTATCCCAGAAACCTGAACAATGGTGAACGCAAATTCTTCTTAAAAGTTTTACTGTAGGTTAAAGCCCCATTCATTTGAAAAGCAGTCTTAATTTCCTCAGTACATTATTAGAATGGTTGTAAAATCTGGCCAGAAGTTTGAGAAGTTCTTTTTTCCTTGCAGGCATTAAAGTCTGTTACCTTTAGTATTGCTTCTCGGAGGGGGAGAAAAAAACCCACCAAAACCAAACCCCATGAAAGGAAACAAGTTTAAAGGGATAAATTATCAAATACACAATATTCTCTCTTAGCTGTAAACAAAGTGATAGGTGATTCAACACAATCTCTTTTTTAATGAATGTCACCTTGATACGTACACATTTGTATACACAACATATGTGCATGGAAACTTGCAATTACGTTTACTGGAGATAGTGGATAAGATGTTGGCATTCTTTGGTATGCCCGATCAGAGTCAAACGTTGTGAGAATCAAAGTTACCTAATCTGTTTTATCAGTAACATTAGCTGTGCACACTCAGTGCATGCAATATATCCTGCGTTTGGGTGATTGGTTTAGTCTCACTATTCACAGACACAGGAATATACAATTTACAGGACTATAGGAACATAATATTTGCTTGCTCTGGTTTTGCTGTTTCAGTACTTGGGGAGCATCAGGTACTACGTACTGCTGATAGTTAAACTATGGTTGAAGAAATAGTCCTGTTTCATCTTACATATGGCAGATCAGTATGATCTTTCAGGATTGGTCAAGCTGGAGCAGTTTGAGGAGAAATAATCAAAATGCACCCCACCCACAATGTATGGCTCTGCAGCCGTTACCTCTTCCCCTTATCAAAGGCTTTTAAACTGAAAGTGTGCAAGATTGCTGTTCCAGGACTGCAGGCTAAGGTCTTATTTTTTTCAGTTTGTATCCCCCAGAATCAGCTTTCCTGTGTGGAAGAATATCAACCAGTTAAATAAAGAGCCTTCTCTCTTCCTTCCTTCCTTCCTTCCTTTTCACAGAGCCTGTGGAAATCCCTTTCCCAGGTCTGCATTGTTCCTGGTCAGTAGAGGCACTTGAGAGGCCCCGAGGCAGATGGTGTTTTCAGGGTAGTACCTGTTCTCCTTGCTAATAGTCCTGGAGGTACAGGTCCAAGACGGTGACATTCTCTGGACTTGTTTTGCCTTTGGCAGTCAGAGCCCTGTCTTGCCATCTGGATGGAGAGAGCTTGCAGGAGATGGGAGATAGAGTGGGCTTCAGTTCCTGCCATGCCTGTAGCGGCTCTTTGTCCAGGATGATTCTGGTGATCCAGCAGAACAAGGACTTGAACTTGGGTATGTCCACAGCCATGCTGCTACCAGAACTACCAGACTGTAGCCTCTTGTCCCGTTCTTCCCAAGAAACTTTGTTGAAGACAGTACTTTTTTCTTTTTCCCAATACAAGATACTTTTTTTTTTCTCCTTTAGTTCAATATAAAACTATGATGGTATTTTTGCTTGATGGAAAATATTCCAGACAGCCTAGTGTATGTGAGCAGTGTTTGTGCTGGACATGTCAGTGTGATTATACAGGTTCTGGTGGTGTGCGGTGTATTCTATTCAGCAGTCATCCTGTATTCTTGCAGAAGTCCTGAAAACTTTCTTTCATCCTTCTCCAGCTGTTGCAGTGCCAGGACTCCCCTCTGTGGAAATGGTGGATGAGGTTCTCAGGGCTTTTCTTAGGTGAAAATCCCCAGGTTCTCATGAGACTGTCTGCAGAGAGGCTGGTGGAGGCCAGGAGGAGATATCCCAACGTGACAGCAGAAAGCTGGGACAGCTGTCTTCAGTTACGATGTCTTGGAGCCCAGCAGAATGGCGTATAAACAGCTTCTTGCATTGCCAGCAGAGGCAAAGAAGAAACTTGCTCTTGTTTGAGAGCAGCAGGTACAAACCATCCTGTCCTCTCCAGCCTGGCAAACCCCAGCAGCTTTTGCAGCAGGGCAGCCAGCAGGACCATCGCTGTAAGCTCTCTCTGGCGGAAAGCTGCCTGGACACAGAGGGTGGACTTCGAAGATGGGAAGCCACAAAGGCCAAGGGATGTGCCCTGGCATGTCCTGGTGGCCTTGGGGCCTGGTGTTGGTGCATGGGCTCCTTTGAACTGGTGTGTCTGGGGAGGAAGACCTCACTTCCATCTCTTACACAAGCAAGCTACTTTGTGAGGGGCTTGCTTGGTGAATGTGGTGGAGCTGATGGATCCCTGTCCTAGTTTTAGAAAGGGGTAAGGGAGGGAGAGAGAGGGGAAAATCAACTGCTATTGTACAATTAAGCAGTACTCTGGTGTGGTGTCAATGAGCTGGCAGCTGCTTGCTCTGATGGTCTCCAACCTGCCGAAGCTGAGCTGTGCCAGGGATGGGGGCGAGCAGCAGGGCTGGTGGGCTGGGGAGAGAGATCTGTCTCATGAGAAAGTGGCCCATCCCTGAGTTTTTTCCTGCTAAAAACCCTGGATCCCTGTCACCTGCGGGCCACCAAACAGCTGACAGGAACCACCACAGTGCTCTGCAGGAGCTGCTGCTGCTGGTCGTCACCCTGCACCACTTGCAAGGGACGGTTTTGGGACTGAGCCCTGCAGCATTGTGACTGCTCCACCTGTCCTAGAGCCAGCACTCAGAAACTGATTTTTTTTTCCTTTTTTCTTTTTGTCTTTTTAGTGCTGTGTTTTTGTGAAGCACTAGTCAGTTGTCCCTCTTCCTCTGTCCCCTGTGTGGCTGATGTTCCCTTCACCCCATCACCTGCAGCTTCTCCTTTCTTCTCCCCAGCTTGGCTACCTCCTCTTCTTGCCCTTCCCAGAGAGAAGATATTCTTAGGCAAGGGTCAAATGCTCAGGGCTCTTGAGGAAAGTAGCTCAGGGTTTTGAGACTGAAATAGCACAGCTGCTTTTTGGTGCCTGCTGGGAGGAGTCACAAGCCTGTGTCCTCTCCCCTGACTTCTCCAGGCTCTCATGGAGGTATTTGGCTCAACTTAAACATGTGCAGGATTGAAGGGGCTTTGAGCAGCAGAAGTGAGCTGGGTCTGTTTTCCCATGGCTTTAGTCTGTTTAGGATGTCTCACAAAAGCAACATGTCTGATTAAATACAACCTATAAAATTTGATTTCTGTGGTTGAGATTGTTCAGTGTGACAATAACCATTGGATTGGAAATGATGTCTTTGTGGCAGCAGCTTCACTGTCACCACGTGCAGGTCTTTGACTTGGTGTTCTTGTGTCATGCTCTCAGGGCTATGGATTTTCGAGCCACAGAGAACATCATGTGAGGCACAGCATCCCCTCTAGTGGAAGAGCAGTTTTAACTCATTTCATGCCTATCCTTGGTGTGTTATTTTTAGCTGCAAAGATTAATGCTGTAGTGGGATAATTACAAGGTAGTGGTATGAACATAGAATGAAGCCTCTTTAGTTTTAACCCATGTTCTAACATGCAATCCCTGCCTCTTGAGCAAGGCATTTCCCTGGTTTCTTCTGTTTTTCACCCTTGGATGCAAACACCAGCCCTACATCCGGAGACTTGGACTGTTTAATGGAGCAACAGGAAAGATACTTATAAATGCTTCTAATTTGTATTGTAAATACAGGCTGGCAAGGGAGAGGAGCAGCCATGGCGAAGGAGAGTGAGAGGCTATAAAGGTCATGGCACAGATATGGAACAGTCTTTTCCATCTCTCGCTGCAGCTCAAGAAAACATAAAAGGGCAATGTAATTGGGATGCTGTTGAATTATGTATAATATTGGCACTGTTCTCTCTATTAGTTTCATTTTGGTAATGCTTTTTTTCTTGCCAACAGAACAGTCTCTGTAAATAAGCTGCCTCCCCATTTACTTGCACGGCCTGATTATATACAATTATCCCTTGGCTGTTATGACTTTTTAAATTAATATTGAGCTCATCCTGGTAGGTATTCTAGGATTGCATCTGAAATACTTCACTGCTTTAACTGACCACATAAACGCACATGCTTCAACCCCAAAAATGGGAAAAGCCATTCTGCTGACAGTTTCACTCCCTTTCTTTGGTTTTCTTACCATTGGAATGGCTTGTCACAATAAGAATGGCCTCCAACATAGTTTTAAATACACTGTACCTTCTTAACAGAGGTAAAATGAGAGTTAATAAAGTATATTATGAACACAGTACTTCCAGAGCTTTTACGTCTTAAAGTTGACCTGGAAACAGTAATAAAAAACCCAGGCAGAAGCATTTTGTCCAGTCTCAGATCCAAACGTGTCTGCAAGTACATTTCTTTGCTTGCTTTGCAGCTCACATCCTTTGCAGCGTGTCCACATCCTCCTTAACTTGTGGAAATTTCTGTTCCATATCTCAGTTCTGTGTCTCTGAGGCACCAATATCTTTACTGCTTAAGTGACGGAACACAAATTTCTCCCCTATCAGAGGCAGAATAGCCATAGACAAATGCAGTGGTCTGGCTGTGATACGATAGCCTAATATATGCATCCATAAGCCCAGAGAAGCAAAAAAGATTGAGATTCAGATTTCAGGGTCCAAAAATCTACTGCAAACAGTGTTACTTGGAGGAAGAGACAACTGTTGACAAGCTAACGTTAACTGCAGTTAGTGAACCTGAAATTTGAGACTTAAATATTTGAAAAAGATTGTCTTCAGCATATAGAAAATAAAGATCAGCGTGGAGTGTGTGTTAGAAAAACAGGTGTTTTCTTGTAAAGCTTGTAGAGTTTGGCTCTACAGAAGTAGGAAAAATTGGCAATTGCATCTTGTATGGTGTCTGTAGAAGGCAGAGAAATCGGAAAGAATGTAATTCTCAAGAGTTTTGGTATCTGTGTCAGGTGATGTGGCATACTCGTGAAAACCAGCTTCAACACAAAACCTGCCTGTTCATCCTGGGCTATTGTAATAAGCTTAACGCAAGATTTATCAGCTTCTTAAATAAAATATTACTTCTGCATGTGTTGAGTTGAATTTTGCTGGCTGACTTAGGATAATAATTAGCCCCAAAATGCATTGAAGGAGATCGGTACCCTCCAGTATGTCAAAGATTGATTTAGCACCAAAAAACTGCCTGATTTTTTTTCATCAGATTTTCTCCTTGCTGTCTTTGCTAGAAGTTGTTGTGATACCATGTTTTTCTGTTAAGTCCTAGCTCTGTATTGTCTTGCAGTGTGCTCTTAGAAAAGAGGTTATATTCATTTTGGGGTAGGAAGGCTGAAGGATGTGAAAGAACATGTACTAGATAACCTGTATGTGCCACTCATTTTTATTTTTAAGGGACAAAATCTGAAAGTCTTACTTATTTTCTGTGCTGTAGCAGAAGGCACTTGGGACATCTCAAAAAAGACATAATTAGGGCTAATGGGATAGATACAAAAGCTGGGTAATAGAAAACAGGACTCGATGGAGATATCTATTTGAATGTGGGCTAATCTTTCATGGAAAAAGAGAGATCATCCAAACTAAATCACAGAAAGCCCTTCCAAACCCACATGGTGGAAATTCTTCTCTGCTGATGTGAAGAGGAGGAAGGCACAGGTGATCTAAAACATCCTTTGTATCTGATTTTTTTTTTTTNTTTTTTTTTTTTTTTTTAGCTTGTTGTCAAAGCTGCGATTTCAGAAGAAAGGGATGAAGGATTTACATTCAGACCTGAGGCTTGTTATGGCACTATGGCATGCTACTTTCTAATTGTTTCCCTTGGTGCAGGGGTATAATTTGTCACGGGCAGCCTCCCTGTGCACGGGCAGGTACGAGACCCTGAGTGGTGGGATCTGGTTGTCCCCCTGCAGAGCCCGCATGCCCTTCCCCTCCGAGCAGTGATGGGGATCAGAGTGGCATCTCAGACCGCAGCTGGTCTCCCCCTGCGGGGGTTTCCCATGATGGGGAGGAGAGCAGCACCGTCCCTCTTGGCAGCTGCTGCTGGGTGGGAGAGCGTACATGAGACCGGGCACAGCTATAGCTCCCGCTTCTTTGATGTGCTGCTGGGCTGCTTTGTGCGGTGCAGTCTTCTGGTCCCCTCCTTTGTGGCACCTAAACTGTGATTAAAGCCTCAATGAGTGTCCCTCCGCTAGGCAACGGGGGAACAGCGCCTGGAATCCGCTCAGTTCATTGATAAAACCCAAGCCTGAAAGAATGATGATGCCTTTGTGCGTGTGCATCCAGGCCTCCGCAACAAGCTGGCCGCCGCCAAATTCTGCTGCCCGAGCCCTCTGTCGCTTAATCCGAGCCGCCGGGAAGTTGGCTCTTGGGAATTGCTCTGAGGTTTTAAACCTCTTGTGTTAAAATAACGTATCGCCACAAAACGTTACATGAACTCGGGGGCCCACATGACTTTTTCCATAGAACTGTGGTCATTTGGAAGCAGAAACGTAGCTGAGAACTGCTGCATAAGGAGGTGAAAGAGCACTTTGTAGCCTGCTTTGAAAGATCAAAAACAACCAACCAAACAAAAAAAGTGGTGGTGGTGGTGGTTGGTTTTTTTTTCCCCCACCCCCCAAACAGGAATGTGAAACAATGGTGATCTCCTGGTAGCAGAACAATAAATAAACTGAGTGTGAGGTACATATTTCTCTTCCTATTGGCCTGAGAGCAAATATTGCATCTAGAACAGATAGGTGAAATTCCATTGAGTTAGCCAAGTAGCACTGGCTTGAGGTAGTGCTCTCCCAGCTCTAATTATTATTTCTTATGGAAGGCCCAGTCGCGCTCCAAGGCTGTGAATGAGTGGAATTTTTCTTCTAAAGCAGATAATCCAAGTGCTTGGCTATGAATAGGGAATGGCATGTCTTTCAAATTACCACACAAACTCTGAGCGCGTAATGATTTTCTGAGATTTACAAGTGGAACTGTTAAATTAATTTGTGATTTAAAATGAATTTTAAATTTTTCTCCTTTGAGAATTCACTGGCTGCTTCTTTTTCGTGGGCTAAGCAGAAAAATAATGCAGAGCTTGCACCTTCTTTTTTTCTTCCCCTTCTTTTAGTTTTTTTTTCCTCTGCTGTAGTGCCTGAATGCATGATGCTTTGTTTGACCTTCAACCTCCTGATGATGGATACAGGCTTCAGAAGTTTTCCTTGTAGACATTTTTTTTTTGTTGTTGTAAATATAGAACTGCTTCTTAGAGTAGACATCTTCATGTTGGAAGAGAGGAGGAAAACTTCGGTTCCCCAAAGGTTTGCCGAACTTAAAGGTGGAGAACAAAAGAGCAGAGGGGAAACTTATGCTCACTTTTTGGCTAACTCAAGATGCCAGCCGTGATGCAGAGATCAGTTGGCTGTCCTTTCTTGTTGGTGTGAATATTGTGTTTTTCATCTAAGCATGCTCTGCTACCTGAAGCAGGCTGTCACAAACAGCAGCCTGAGTTACTTCTACAAGCTGTAAAGTGCTAAAAAGTGAATAATTTTCACTGATAAATTTCCAGTGTGATTTTTTCATTATTATTTATTTATTCTTTTAAGCGCTAATTTTGAGTATATGTTTAATAAATATATGTGCGTTTCTAAAATTTAAGAAACTAAATCTGGCTGGTGGGGAAGTCATAGATCCCACTTTTGCAGCNAGCTTAAGCAGCACTGTGTCTTTTGCAAAATGGGGTTTAGACTCCTAAATGATTTCTGCTACTTCCACAATTTTTGCTCCTAGACTTTGGTGATCATCAAGTGTTGCCAGGTTTCATGGACATAGGGTTAAATTTGATAGTGAACGGCTTATTAATTGTAATGTAGATTGGGGTTTGTTTTGCCTGACATTGACCATCTCTAGACAGGAACTTTGGTAACACATGTTCCATCTGCTCAGTGGAGGGAGATGGACCCTCCTGAAGAACAGCTTGTCTTGTCTTAAAATGTATCCTTGTCCTCTGAATGCGCCTTTCCCTCTCCTTCAAGGAAGACTGAGTAGAAGTGCCCTGACAGGTGGGGTTTTGATGGCTTAAGTTAGGTGGGATGGATTGCACTCCTGAATTAATATTAATATATTTCTGTCTTTGTCTTTTTGAGGGAATCAAAATCTGTGATAACCATTAACTGACTGAGACAGTCTGTCTCCTCCCCAACACATACACAAGGTAAACCTCTGTTATGCAAGACAGCACTAAAGTTAAATGAAAGCACACGCACTTATCTGGAAATGTTTGAGCGGTGCCTAGAACAAGGCTTCGATGTCATGTTGTAATGGCTAGAATATATTCTGTTTTGTGCTCTTTGAATCGGGGGGGAAAACCACCTTTTTTGCTTTAGTAGGAGTATGAAAGGGTGGAATGATGCTGGCAAGAGCACAGGAAATGAGAGAGAAGATGAGTGTTTTTAGAAAACCTTTTAATTGATTTTAATGTGTTGCTTTTAATGGCAGCATTTAAAAGCCTTTTAGTAAATAATCTCCTCAGTACAGACATTTATTTGGAGAAGAGACATCTCCATGAGAGATTTTTAAATGACAGTGTTTCATGCTATAGGTAAATCAACTAAATGGTGTTTTAAATACCTATCGATTTCCTTCTCCCAGCCCCTGTACTTCTGCTATATTTCATGCTGCCATGCTGTGTGATAATAGTGAGCCGTTGTACAGCTAATACAATCTTACCACTCCTAGCGGTTGCAAAAATAATCCTTTATTTTGCCTCGTACTCGGAGCCAGCACTGGAAAGAGCCTCATCTGGATATCACCAGGGCAGTTCTGCAGCATTCACACTGATGAGTGAATAGTTGTGGAAAGCTGTCAGATGTAATCCATGTTGCTAATACATAATGTGTTCCTTCAGCTTTAATTTCTATCAATTTGGGGTAATTTTAGGTGAGTGTCTGTGTTATGGAGAAGCAGCAGTAAGTACTAGACTTAAGTCATTTAATAATTCTTGTAACTTCAATGAAGGCTTCGTATCAGCAGAGCCCTTTAGAGCTTTCAGGGAGACCTTAGCACCGAGTAGGTATGGAGGCTGAGGGACATCATCTACTTGCTCTATGAAAACTTGCTCTAATTTCACCAAGTGTTACGCTTCTAAAAACCCACAAATCACATATGGATGTCCTATAACAACAGCTTGTGTTTGGCGACACACCAGACTTCCAAGTGTTCCTCTAATAAGACACAGATATATCTCCTGCTTCAATAATGTAAATGCCATGGAGCCACCAAACAGGACACGAGGAAAGTGTTTTCTTCCAGCTGCTTTTGCTTTCCACCGTTAAAACAATTGTTGACATCGGGGAAGGGGTAGTACTGAGCAAGGATAGCCCATTGTAACCCATAGATACTGTATCTCAAATTGTCTTCGTTGTCAATATGATATTAATATATCATCACCATTTGATACCATCATGTTGATATCAATATGTTGTTTGATAGATGCCTGGCATCTAATCATTGAGACACAGCCTTCTTCCTAGGACGTTTCACATTCTCAAACCTCAAATTGAGGCAGAGCATGGGTCACTCTTAAGGATCAAGCCTTTAAAATAATGAGTTTCGTGAGTCATCTAGAACCTTCAGAAGGGTGTCCCCTACTAAGAGTTTCAGAGCTCTGTAAATATGCTCCTGTCTTCAGGAATAAGACCTCAGTTTGGGAAATCTAACTCGGAATTGTGGTACTGTGAATGTCGGCATCAGAGTCTGAAAAGGAAAATACATTCAGATTTCCCATGGACAAATAAAAGGTGGGTTTTTTTAACGATGAAGAAGACAAATTTTTCCATAGTGTGACAGTACCATCCTCTGGCTTCCTAATACAAAGTCTTGTGTCTTGCAAATAAGCAGCAAAGTTGCATAAAGAAGATGGTTGCTGCACAAAATGGCTAGATAAAATTAATTCAGCTTCTGGAAAAATTAAGGCACATATCTTTACCTCAGTGACTTTGCAGTAATTACCCTCAGCTACTGCCTGCTAAATCTTGGTTAAATCTTAATTGACACACTCAATTATAAAACTATAAATTTGGGAAAGGAAGGACCTCCCTTGTCTTAAGCTGCAATAACATAGCTAAATCTAATAAGGGTTTGTTATCTCGCCAAGTACATTTAGCAAAAGATTTTTCTAATAGTTTGATGTCCCTACAAGAAAAAAAGAATATGCCCAGTCTCTGAAGAATATAAAACATGCAATCGATAAGTCAAGTTGATCAAATTAATTGTGGCAGTCAGTAGAGGGGAGGTGGGGTCTCCTGCTCTCTGACATTGTAGTGGCTGCAAATGTTGATAGCTAAAGAAAAAACCATTGAGACGGTCTGTCTTTGCAAAAATTGAGATGTATTTCAGGGCTGGGAATAATTCTTTTTTTAAATCTAGAGAAGTCTTGAGTTCTGTGGACTGTCTTTACTTCCCAATACAAATTTTCCAGTTTTGCAAATGGGATTTTCTTTAATGTTTGACTTAGAGGCAAAACCCCACCAGCAAAAAAACCCACAAAACCAACAACTGTTAAAAAATGCAAACATTTAAATTTAGTGAACAAGTTTGAAGCCTCACTTGAAATTTTGCACAGTGGTCCTGTAAAATATAGTTGTTATCATACACACCAGAATATTTAAAGCAGCAGCTTCTATCTTTATCAATATTGGATACAATTTAGCCTCCAAAGAGGCTTGTTGATACCAACAGCTTTGGAATGTTCCCTTGGTTTGGCTGCTCCTCTAGTGTGGGGTCCTTGCGTGTTTTGAGGAAAGAGGCATAACAGATCAGAGCATTTCTACGTTGTCTAAGTATCCTAAGTAGAAAGCTGTGATTTTTCAAGGAGGACTGTAACTCAGCCCGTTTGTTGGCTCTTGTCCACTGAATACAGATCATATGATGTAAAGTTTACTGAAAAGAAAGCTGTTGTATATTAGAAAGGCTTTTTGCTGAAAGGAATAACTAGTGAACTATAGACACCTGGATGTACTCAGTAAATGACTAAACATATCTCTGTGTGCCTGCATACAAGTTTTGGGTATTGTAAAGATCACAAAGCGAGCCTAAATAATCCAGGGTATCATTTTGGAGATCAGCATTCCCCCAAGGGGATTTTACAAGATGAAACTGGCTGCTGCTTCCATCTGCACTCCACGTGCACATGTTCTGAAGTGCCTTCTCCAGGCTCATCTCTCCAAGTGGCGACCAGGTGTGGCTTTGAACTCCCTTCCTCTCCTCCTGACCTGCTCTTCATGTCTTTTATTTTTGGCACTTGTGAGTCAACAGGTGGGTCAAAGTTAGGGAGTCATGTGCTGCCAGGCTTCAGTGCTGGTGTACGAGGTCAAATTCCTGCAAACAAAATATCATCTCCAGTGTTGTTCAGGAGAGCTGTCAGTGCCCAGTACCTATATTGGGAGACAGAGTTTGGTGCTGTGGTGTGAGCAGGCATGCACTGGTACAGGTAGAGCCAACCAGTAGGTGAGCACCTGTGAAACTGTTGTGGACAGCATCCTTAGCGAAAAGCAGGAAAATAACTGAGTGGCCAGAGCCTCCGATGTTAGACACAGATGGGCTATGGGTTATGTTGGATTCTGAATGTGATTTATACTTGCAATTTAAAATAACTCTGCTCCAGCTGCTTTTTTTCTTCTTTTTGAATCTCGGAGGGCTACATAGGAGAACAGAGATTCTTTTTACTGAAGTTGGCATCGTGCTTTTTTNTTTTTTTTTTTTTTTTTACTGCTTTCTACGTGATTTTCCGCAACAACCAGAGTGGTAGTTTCCAGCTGACTTTCACGTGAACTGGACAGAAGCAGGAAGAAATTCTGTGTCTGGCATTTATAGCTGATTTCTTGGCATGGGAAAATGAGCGAGCGTGCAGACCACGAACACAGGCAGTATTTCTTGAGATGAGTTTGAACAGCAGCAGCATCTGATGAAGTGGAAAAATGAGCTTTTCTGTTCCAAAGGTTTCATATTTTCTAGGGCAAGGCAGGAAGTATTCTCTTCCAGAGGGAAAGGAAATCAGAGGGAGGCTGATGAATTGATATGCATGCTGACAGAGGAATAAAAGGCAAATAATCCTTCTAAGAAATGTTATACACCCAAAAGTATATCTCTGTGGAATTTTTAGTGGTAGAAGTGATTTGCTGTGTTTTTGATGCTATTAAAATGCAATAGATGGCCACATCAAAACCGGTTGTAATCTGAAAGGACAATTGTGTCTTTCCCTTGTTGTTTCTTCCTATGTTTGATTTTGTGTTTTGTACCAGAGAAGATAGACTTTGAGCTTTTTAAGCAAGGACTGTGTGTGCAGGAAGCATTTGTCATAGTGCTGTAGCTATGCGTGGTAAATACAGTATCGCTAGAAACCTTTATGAACTGGTTGTTTCTTTGCCTTTCCAGTATCCTCCCCCTACTCCTTTGCCCTGTGAGTTTCCCAAAGCCGTGCTTTGCTGTGGTTGAAATAATGCTGAATGCTGTTACTTTGCATTAAAGTTACCGGGTGCTGAGGTTGCTTGGTCTGTAGCTAATACAGGTCGTCAGGCTGCTACAAATCCTGAGGCATCGGGATAATCAGCCTGCACCAATGGGGAACAGTGATTTATTCTAGTTGATACCTTTTCCGAATAGTTGGCCCTTTCATAAAAAAAAAAATCTGTTTGCCTAGATATACAGCAGCGTTGGCTCCCTGGGTTAGTAGCTAATTATAAAATGCCCTGCAGTTCTTTCAAAGCAAGATGAATTTAAGAGGGCTTTTTTAGGTCTTATTTTTTTGTGCAAGGTAAGAGTTTAAAGCTCCCTCAGCTTCAGGAGTGCCTGAAGAGAGTTGCAGAGGTGGCACAGCCAGTGCTGTGAGGCAGGTCCTATTGCCCGGATAGGAGTCCCGGGAGTCAGTATCCTGTTTTTCTTGTGCTTTTCAGATTTTGTTTATTGCGATAATAATGCCATAAGGCTCAGCAGCAGTCTTTTCCTTAGCTTCAGTGGGGTTTGGATCAGGTGCAGTGGGATTTGTGCTTCCGGTGGTGGCTGCAGTGTAGGAAGAAGCGATTTTTTGCACCCGGGGTCCAACCAGGACATGTTGCAAATGCTGGATGTCCCTTTGTCAGGATGCTAATAAATAAGACAGGATCAGTTACTTAGGGTCTTAATTTGTCAGAGAGAAACCCACCTGTTGAGAGAGAAGCTTATCCAGTGGTCAGTGAGGAGAACCTTCCCTTGGGGGTCCTCACCACTCAGCGGTAGGGTGGAGGCCACATGGGGCATCGTGTTCAGTCTCTGATTTTCTTTCAAATGTTGTACCTTTTGGCTGTCTTGTGAACTCCCGGTCTTGATCTGCTTTCTGTGTGCTCTTTTCCTACTTTTGTGCCTGGCTTTCTACCTCTCCCTAGGTTCCCTAGTCCTTTCTAGCGTGCTTCTTGACCACCTCACATCTTCATGCTTGCTCTTTCACGCTTCTCTCCTTTCAATTAATGAATTTCTCATAATACTGTTACTCTCATGTTGATACACGTCTCTTTGCTTTATCAAAACCAAGCTGTTTTAAGAAGAATAATAATTTCTAAACAAAAACCAATGAACAGTCAGTCTTTGTTTTGTATCTTTCATGCTGCAGATTTCCCATAACTGCAGGGCATTTAAAATGCATGCAGAGGCATTTGAAACTATACATTCTGAATTTGAAGCATGTAGCTTATATCACTGCAGGTGAGCAAAAGTGATTTATTTTTTTTCATTTATCTGGATGATAAATATAATCCCTGTCCATCTGGGAGCATTCAGAGGCCACCAGCAGCAGCTAGATCTGCCTCCCAGCCTGTGCGCCCCTGTGGTATTAAGGAAGACTTGATTCTACTTTTAATCATTGATATGAAATGCAGTTACTCAAGATTTTATTGTTGTAATTTATGGACTTGATGGAAAGGTTTCTGGAGAAGGGTATCTCCATATATGTGTAGAATGTCACTGAAGTTCTTTTTGAAACAGTGCTCTTTCACACACACAAAATTTACACCGCTTTCTCTGTAACCATAGGGAGGAAAATGAAAACAAGTTAATATTGCTGAATGCAGCTTAAGGGCAAGATGCATCTCAGAGTAATTACTGAAGCTGGATTTTGGCCAGGACACCAAGCCAACAGACTACTCAAGCCCAAAATGATATGGTTTCTTTAACATTTTGTATTTGCTTTTTATCTTAGAGGTGGGTGTTGGAAATAGGTGTAGCCAACTGTCTCGCAGTGCAGCTTGTATTTCCAGCCAGTAAGGCATCCATGCAGCTGGAGGCTTTTCCTATACCTTTTTAAAAAAAACCCACCTGTCAATAGCATATGAAGAGACTTCAGTTTCTTTAATCTTGGAACTGTCTTAAACTCTGCTTTAGGGAATACCAGTTAAAAATAATTGGTTTTTTTTTTCCCCTAAATACACACTAAAGGGTTGCACAAACCACAGTGCAAAGCTGATTTACTTTGATACAAGTTGCTTGTGAACCTTTTGCATTATTTTAACCCAGAGGTGAAAACGTTATATTAAGTATGTGTTCCCGTGGTGCTTCCTTTGGTTTGACCTTTCTTTTACTACCAAAATGTTTCATCGATGCATATTTCAAATGCATGTCAACTTTCTGTCAAAGGCTGTGATGAGAAGGAGAACCAATAGATTTTGCAGGAGTATGTATTTATACATCTTGCAGTTATGGGAATTTATTGTGTATCCTAGGTTTTACTTTTTCTTTTTGTATTTTATGGTCTTATTTGGATGAAAAAAGCTGGAGAAGTGCAGTGTGTGTAAATATATATGGAGAGTGAGAGACATAAGTCGATATTCAATGGAGATCCAGTTTTAGCTCTTCTTCTCTGCAGTGGGGTCATCTTTTCACAGACCGACCTTTTCATTGCCTTGGCTTTAAAACAAGTAAGAACAGTCCTGTATTAGATCAAGCCTCAAGTTTTCAAATAAACTTTTTCAAGTCATTAATATCGTTCTTTTTTTTTTGTATGTGGTAGAGGTACAGTTTATTCTTCAGAAAGCAGCTAGTTCTCAAACAGTCTGAAGACTTGACTTGTCTTTGCTCTTCTTTCATAAGGTCTTGCTAATTCACAGTCTCAGAGTGCTGATCTATTTGTAAATTTATTTTTATCTGCAAGGTAAAATTCTTCCATAATATAACATTTAACAGCAAATTAACTTTTCTGTGACATAAATTTGCCTTGTTATGCAGTTATCTTTTTACAAATTTTAGGTCTGGCTATGACTAAACTAAATTGATACAGCAAAAGCCTTTATTTGGTGGGGAATGGGATATTTTCCAGCCTCTCTGTGTAACTTGAGAAACGGCATTATTAACTATTTCAAGAATAAGTACTACAACAGCATGTATATATTCTGGTTCTGTCTCTATATAATTTTATTTCTTGTTTTTAATATGCTGTAGTACCAATGCCTAATTCTGTTACTACTAAAAAAGAAAAACAACAAAGGGATGAATTTGCTATTCTATAGCGAAACAAAATCCTACATGTCTGGATCTGAGGAGTACGTAGCAACCCTGTCATAATAAGGGACTAGTCCATTTACTTCTAGAAATGCAGATAAATCTTTCATGTTGCCACCACATCTACATAAGAATCCTGGACTTAAGGCTGTCCTTCAGCTCCCCACCACACTCTTCCAGTGAATCCCCCTGTACTGTTCGAACTCAGCTCTGCTTCTTCATCTCGAGCTGTGTTTGCCATAATCAGTGCAGAGTCTGACAAGGAAAAAATGAGAAGATAAAGGTTATTTTTAGCAGGCAGAGCTTCCACCAGGCTGGGGCTGTGTGATGGGGAGAGGCTGCTGGTGTGACTCTGGAGGTGTGGCATTGGTGGGGGCTGGCACCTCTGCCTGTGATGGGGATCTGGCACTGTTCCCCTTTAGCGTGATGTCTCCGCATGCTCACTGCTCTCCTGGGGTGACCCTGCCCTCCCCAGGGTGGCATATTCAGTAGGGTGCACAGTGGATTTTTCTGGTTGATTTTTATTTTCTAAGTGTAAGTCAAAATTTACAATTTCTGATAATATGACCAAGAGAAAGTGGATGTTGTTTTCCTTAAGAAATTATTTTTTTTTGGTCCCCTTTCTTTGTTTTTGTTTAAAACCAGTGTTACCTCCAGAGTTCGAATATAAATCCTGAACTCCAAGGGAAGAGGTGCAGCGTGTGCCGTCTGTCAATCTCTCACACTTAGGAATTTGTTGTAATTACATGGTATTGAGAAATGGCAGTTAACATGTTCTCAGCGGAGTCTTTTTGGGTTATGTTTATAGTGGCTGTGCTCCAGTTGTGGGCTGACCTGGAGTCACCCATTGGTTACAGCTCTGGCTTGCGTGGGCTGGGGCTGTCTTAGGCCTAGATTTATGTGTCTGAATGGAGGATAGAGAACCTGCCTGTCTTCTGCAGCCTCCATTAGGACTTGCTGTGGACTTAGGCTGTGTAGAGGGAGAGGTTTCCCAGTTCAGATGTGGAGAGGACATGATCTAGAAGACCAGAAGAAACTATTTTTTGGGGGGATCAGGCAAGACTGAAACAGACTAGGGGTGATAGTTCGTTGGGAAGACTATGAAAATGAGAAATCGGAGATACAGGAGTGAGTGGGAAAGGACATAACAGCAGGTAGGAAGAGATGGATGGGGCACAGGACAGAAGTAAGAGTGTAGAAGGAGTTATGCTTGCTGGGTGCGGACGGAAGGATTCATTGCCGCAGTAGTACTGTTGTCCAGGTTTGGAAGAGGTTGTGGTTTTCTTGGGTTTCACCACTGATGAGCTTCCAAGTAACTTGAAATCTCATGGCAGAGAGGGCTTTCTCTTTCCAGTGCTGGTCAACCACGAGAATGACAACCTATGACTAATTTCAGTTACTTCATTAGCCCAAATGGCAGATCAGTAAGTTCCCATTGTGCCAGTGAACCTTAGCAGCATAGCAGGATGAAGACGTTTCTGGGTTGCAATTTGTTATTGGAAGTCTAAATGATTAAATGCAGACACTGGCATGGGAAGGGTACTGTTAGGATTGCATGTGAAGCATATCTCAGTTGCCAGAATGAGTCACCTGTAAACATTGAGTTTGCTTCCCCTTTCTACTGTGGTAGAGCTTCTGATTGTACAATCGTGTGCTGCAAATTCCCTGCCCCATCAGTAAGCAGTAGGACTTACTCAGGACCGCATTGGGGTACTGCACTACAGCTTTGCTGCTGCCTCTCTGACCTGGTCCCAGTATCAGAAGCTAGAAAACATGCAGCAAACGAGGGAATTGCAGGATGGCAGAAGAGCATTTTGGCAGTTTTGCGTGTCTGAGGCTGCCTTGAAGGATAAGTCGTACAGGACTCAAAGTGACAAACGTTCAAGTGCTTATGGATTTAGCGCTTCAGCTAGTAATGCTAAATACGGAGTCGGGGTGGACATCTGCTAGCCTATTAAGACTTGCTGCTTACAGGCTAAGCTGCTGCTTAACAGTCTGACCGGAGTGAATATTAAAAAAAAAAAAAAAGGTGGTGGTGGGGGAATGCCCTCAAGGCATGGAAAGTAGGCTTAGGCAATCAATAATGAAGCATCTTTGAAGTTTTTAAAACCACGGAAGTTAATTTCCTAACAGAAGGGAATTTCTGTGCCATTCGTGACGTTATCCGGTATTGAAAGATAATGAGAAAACTTTTTATCCTTTGATCAAAATTTAATAATACTGTGAGTATGCGTGTAAGCCTGTTACGCTGTCAGGTCTCCAAAACCTCTCTGGGCAACCTATTCCAGTGTTTGACCACTGTTGCAGTAAAAAAGTTGTCTTATCTTCAGTTTTTTCATGTGTTTCAGTAGGTGCCCACTGCCTCTTGTTCTGCCACTGCATACCAGTGAGAAGAGTTGGTACCACCAGTTGGACTGTAGCTGCTTGCTTATGGGGTTGTGCTATACACACTGCAGGTTTCAGCACACTGAATTAAATAGATGTTGTTTTCACCTTTTAGTGGTGATTAAAGTTCAGTCTTCTCACTTTTAACCCCCCCTCCATCTTGTGCACTGCCAGGGTGTGCTTCGACCATTTTCGAAGATTTCCATATCATCAAACAGATTGCGACATTTCAAGAGCAGGTACAGAATTTTTGGAGTCTGTGAAGAAGCATCTATCTGAGACTCATTTCATCTCTTTTACTTAAGTTACTTAATTCTTTTGGAAAAAGTATAGTAATGCTACCTTTCAGAATGGTTATTTGAAACAAGTCCTGTCTCTCATAGTGGTGTTTTTCTCTGTTGAAATGATGGCTTTTTGAGTTGCTTTTTAACTCAGAGTTAAAGATTGATGGTACTTTTGTACTGACACAGAGTAACACACCTTGTACAAACAGTCCCTTGGTTTTTGGGGGGAGTGTAACTTANAAATATAGATTTTTTTTTTTTTCCCCTCTCTTTTTTTTGAAGTAAAATGATGTGTCATGCAGTGTGTCAGGACCATGAGATGCAAGCTGGTGGGCTGCAGCCTATGAGGTGCTGACACTTTGATCTCCCCTCAAAAGAGCACTTTATTTTGTGCCAGGCTGGCTGTGCTTAGTAAGTAGCACATATTGCCCTGCTTTGCTAGAGAGGGGCCAGCACCCTGCTGTATCAAGCCAAAAGAAAGGGTTGCGTGTTAGAGGGGGAAAAAGTACATAGTACTCTAGAAATACTGCCTTTTTGCAGGTCGTACTTTCTCTGTTCCCTTTCAGGTGTCTCTCGTACCTGATACTGTTCAGCGGTGGCTGATAGAGAGGTTTGCTGGACAAGTGCAATGCTTTTATAGAAAGAGGCATTCTGCGATTTCAGATTGCTCCAAGCTTTTTCCCTTCACTGCGCTTATTTGGGGGGGGGGAGGGAATCTAAATGTACGAGGGCAGAAATAATTTCCCTTTTCTTTAACAATTGCACCCATGATGTCAGCTGCTGCCAGTAATGTCGAGTGATAAATTGACATTGAACTTGAACAGAATTCATGGCGTGCTGGAGACAATAAGAACCTCTGAGGAAATAATTATTTTGCTGCCAGGAGCTCATGCATCTCAAATTAGTTGGTGTGGGGACTTTAGAGTAGCCTGCCTGCCTATTGACTGGAGTTGAGAGCTGGCGCTGCCGGCTCCGTGTTAGTGCAAGAACTTGGGCATTGTGGTTTGCTCATAGCATGTCAGAAAAAAGAAAAGAAAGTGACAAAGGTCTGATGTTGACCACTTTTGCTTGCTTGCAGGGAGAGACGGTATTGAAAACCAAGTTCAGTAATATGCTTTTTCCTGTGAATATAGGGCCCTGGTACTCTCACGGTGGCACTTACTGCAGACACCCGGGTGTAGCATGGTTTCTAGCGAGTGGGAGGTCATTAGCACATTGCAGTAGCTAGAATTTAATTTAGTGTTCATATGCTTGATTGCTTTGGGGAGGGCAGAATTCCTCTGATCAGGTGACCATTGTTACTGCTTAGAATCACAGTAATGAATTTTCCCATGCAAGTAATTAGTTTGCATTGTACACAACACTCTTCTTTTGCTGTTTATTTTTTTTTTTTGTTTGGGGATGGCAGTTATAACTTAAAAGCCTGATCAGGCTGTTGTCCTGCTCCTGTTGAAGTCAGTTTGAAGGTCAGGTATGTTCCATGACAAACTATAGGTAAGCTCTTGCTGTTCATTATAATAAAACATAAATGACACTCGGTTCCTGTTGACTTTCTGTGAGAGTCAGGCACCTTGATGCCATTTCTGCCTTTGGAAATTTCACTTTGTATTCAAAGGTCATGCTCTTGCAGAGAGACGATCTTCCAGAACGTATTTTTCTTTTCCTAAAAAAATATTGGTACCTGCGAGGGAACAGAAGAAAAGATAAACTGCCAAAGTCAGTAGCTTTCTTAAGTTTCAATGAGATATATCTCTGCTGAGTTTTGACATGGTGAGGATACATTCATTTGTGTGGGTCATAAAGTTTTGGAAGGTTGTAATCCCTATCTAAGTAACAAAACCAACCATATAGGAGTTTGTATTTTATTCTGAGCTGCTCTTGTACTTTGTATCACAGAGCATGGATGCTTGGATTCATCTGTCTCATCTCTCTCTATGGCTGTGCCTCTCAGCTCTCAGCCCCTGATTTGGGCTTGGCTCTGTCTAACAAACTTCCAAAATGTGGGACATGCAAAGTAAAACTTTCATGCATGAAAATGAATATATTGTGGCATCATGCCTTCAGCAGTAATAACTTCTAATAACAGTAGTTTTACAGTTCTGTATTTTTCATGTGTATAATCTTCGACAAGTTATCAAACATCAAGTATAGTGTGAAACAGCAGTTTGGACAATAAAGTTGATGTCAACTACTAAAATGAGGTTGAAAGCTAGGTCTGAACCACCAAAAGATGGGTTGTGTCTCCTCTGATGGCATCTATTACTTCAGTCTTCATAGATTTTTTTTTTTTTTCCCCAGTGGTGCATCTCTGGCTGTATATGATTTATTTGGCCTCTTCAGTTATGCTGTTACACTGTGCAGGGCTAATTTTTTTTGGGTCTTATTTAAGCATGTAGCAATATAAAATGAAGTGTAATTAGTATGTTCTGTGGTGATGCTCTTGTCATGACAATTGATGGCAGTCTCTGGAGTGTTGATGGCAGTCTCTGGAGTGTTGATGACAAAGAAGAGCCTCCCAGTAAGACTTGCACCGGGAGAGTGCAGTATGTTTTGTCTCTGACCTCTCTCTGAGGAGTTCCTTGCTTTGTTGGGTGCTTTCAGAGAAGAGCCCTGTGTTCAGTATGCTTCTTGCCTTCCTGCATTGCACTGAGGTCTTTAAATGTATATCAAAGATTGTTACGTATACGAAAGTAAGTGATATAGGTAAATTAAACAGTAAAATTTAAACTTTTTTAAGAGTACCTCGTGTGCAGTGAATTGGTTTGGCTCGCTGCTAGTGAGGCGACGTGGGCTGGCTCACCTCAACTGATGTAACATAGAATCTGATGTTAAGACTTTGAGGCATGAATTAAAAGGTTACAAAGTCTGAGATACCTTCACTTAACAGAAGTGGCCCTTAGTGCTCTTTTTAGGAGGGTTTTGGCCAGTCACTGGGGAAGAAGGTTTTGATGCCACTTGTGCTGCAGGGCAGTACTTCTTCTGTGGCTAGAAGGTTTCAGTACCCTGTTTGTCCTATCTGTTCTTTCAGTTAAAGCTACAGTTCACTTAAAAATCTTAATTGCTGAAAAACTAAATGTTGAATGCAAAAAAAAAAAATCTTTCCTGGGGAGCTCCAGTCACTGTTGTAGCAAAGGCGTTTGTTTTCAATCAGAAAAAAAATCCTTTGCAGAGTCTTTCATTACTCTGTAAGGAAAGCACAGTTAGAGTTTTGGATATTAATTAATAACAGGGGGATTGATTTCAGAAAAATGACAATATTCCAAAATAGCTATTGCAGATCAGATATTCCACTAAATTGCCAAGCAAATTGCCAAGTACTAAAGCTTTCTACCGCTGTCACAAATAAAGCAATGTCTTAGTATTGTTTGAAAGTCTGTGTAATATGTAGTGGCTTGGTTTTTCTATATAAAGCTCCATGCAAACACCCTGGTGTGAATTCAGAATAGGAGAGTTTTAGTCACAACAGGATAATAAGCAGAGAGAAAATAACGGCTTGAATATTATGTAGGTAACTTGGGTTGTTTAAGTAAGCAGTAGCTATAACCACTTCTCTTTGCCTTTTAGCAGTATCCTATGTAATGCCAAAGACATGAAATGGAAAGGTGAAAGGGCTCCTTGTCCTATATAATTGCTAGACCTTGGCTTCTGTTCATGTACTCCCATTGTAGGAATGCTTTGTCTCTGATTCCCTGCAAATATTCTTTAATGAATTTCTGGCATTTACGCTGAAAACAACAAAGGAGAACACTACCCTTTAAATCTTATCTTCTATTTTCATTTAACTACTGCTATTTACAGAAGTACAAAAATTCAAATCTGTTCATTTTTCCTTTTTTGCCCTGTAATAAATGTCTGGGATGCGAGGCAGTAACCACGCTGATGCTGATAGGAAATTGTTTGTTAGTTGCCTGTCTCTGGTTCTCTGTTCTTTAGACTGCCTGAGATTAAATTTCTCTGGAGTCTCACCGGTGACAGCAATATAAAGAGTTTTTGCACACTCCATTGTACTGACCAGTAATTGCGTGCCGCGGCTGCCGGGTGTCTGAGGGAGCGGGCTGGCAGCGCCGAGTGCAAGATGCTTCTCACTTCTGCAGGGGGGAGAGAGTATGTGCTAATATTCAGTTCCTTCTTCTGTATCAATGAACAGCTATCGGTGGCACGGGTAATCAAATAAATGAAAATGTCTCCATAGCTAGTCCACAAGATATGGATATGAGATAAAACCCGGACTGTTTTTGTGTTGTGTTTGAATTCCAGTTGGTCAGAAATAATTTCTTAGAACAGGAATCCACGTGCTGTAATCATTACATAAGTCATTCAGTTATTCGAGAGACGCCTCTTTTTGACTTCTCCAAATCTCTTTAAGCAGTCCCTCCTTACCTGCAGCAACCCGACATCACCCCTTTTCTGACCGGAGTCAGCCTGATCTCTTCCCTGCATTTGCTTTCATTTTACTAGAGGTGATTTTTGGTCAGTTACTTGAAGAAAGAGTTTGTTGAAATCAGCTTCTGCTTTGGGAGGCTGCTCAGGAGCAGCAATAGTTTCTCAGTCTCTGCTTTGGGATTTAATTTCTTTAGGCCTATGTATGTAACTTAGGTGTATTTTGGAAACGCAGCACGCATTGACAGTGTGACTAGGTGAAAATACCCCTTTTTATTTGTACCATGTAGTGTTGTATTTGAATCTTTGCAGTGTCAGGCATTGTGCAGCATAATAGACTTGGGTTCAGGCCCCGATATGCCTTGACAACAAACAGAAGCAGCATAACAACTTTAAAATGGAGAATATGAAATCTTAACACGTACAAATTTTTACCTCACTTTGAGTTTATGGTGTACGGGTTTTTTTTCCCCAAAGTTTTGTTCCTTTATGATGTAAAAAGCCATCTCCACCATAACGTCATTTGAGCGTTTTTTCATAGAGGAATGCAGGTGCAGTTTAACACTTCCCAGCTAGGGATTTTGAAGCCCCCTCATTCTTTTCATCTCTTCTAGGCAGAAGTTTCAGTTTGAGTTACCAATAGAGATACTGTAGAGAAGCATCTGGGAAAGAGAAAGATAGCCAGAGACAAACCAAGCGCTATGGAGTGGAAGGTTTGATGTTGACCCTTGATGTCACAGCCTTCAGTGTCAAGACCTTCATAAAATCCAGGAAAAATAGCAACAGAAAGGAAGAGTAAGAAAAAAAAGAAGGTGGCTGCTAAACTAAGGTGCATGGGAAAGGGCAGGATTAGTGCTAGGCTGGAACTAATTCAGGATGTTGAATGATGAAGACTTAATCATTATAAAAAAACCAAAAGTCAGTGTATTGTTTTGATCTTAGAAGATAAATCGCCTAGCCAGCCGTGCATCACAAACAGGTAACATGGACCATTTTTACTCCTGGAGCTGTGGGCCTCCAATCTATATTATGATTGACAAGCATTAATCATTACACTTTTTTTTTGCCCAGGCTTTGTTATCCCTGAGCCGACTTCTGCTGATAAAATTTTGCCCCGATTACTGCTTTAAAGAATGAGTGCGCTGCATTTAGGTTTCCTTGGGGGGAGAGTGTTATTGTAGCTGAAATTTTCTGTGGTTTTGGACAAGACATAGTGACCTGAAGGTTTCTTGGGTAGTTGACTGTAATTTACAACATGGAACAAGCAAGTGTCTTGTGCTGACAATTCAGAAGGCGCTTCAAGTGGGTTTTGGTAGCAGGAGCCTGATACTGTGGTTTTGTGTAACTTGTGTGGGTAGCAATAGTACAAACTCATGGTTAGTTTTTATATGTATTGGGATAGGGAGTTTTTATTCTTATCTCCCCTTAAGTATAATGCAACTCAAATCTAAAGCAATGTTAAGCTATCAGACAGCATAGATGAATATTATTTCTGGGTCACCGTTCAGGAGATAATGACGGTTTCACCTATATTTAAGATGGAGCAGACCAGCAGGTGGTATATCCATATCTGCTGCTTCATTGCCACATCAGCGGTTAACAGCTGCTCTCGGTGGTTCAGACAGCGTATCATCTGTAGAATATTAAGTGTTGTAGTTAATGCTGACAATCAGGGCTACAGTAGACAGATGTCTATGTTATTAAGTTGTCCACTGATTAAAACCACTTATAACGATGTACATTAATGTAAAAGAGTAGGGTACCTAATTCTTATTGAGATTTATGTAAATGATCGTCTGAATCCTTTATGCTGTTTTGAATGTCCTGTGATGTGCATTTTGGCTGACATGCAAGGAATGCATTTTTGGATTTTGTGTAGGAGGGTAATCAATGTGCATGTAGGCTGTGTGCCACGTGTGGGCAATTTATGTCTCCAGCTTCACTGCAACCAATATTTCCTCACAGGCCAGCATGTATCTTGAGCACAGCATAGTTTTCTACATTTATGTCATCATTTTGTTAAACAAAGTTTGTCTCCAGTGATATCAGTAATGATATTTATTAGTGAGTTTTTCCTGGATTTATTTACTTGGAGTTAAGATAATTTTCTGTTTTCATTCCATTTCCACAGCTTCGGCCTCTTCACTGCCTCTTCAGTCAATCCTGAGACTGTATTTTTACTTAGCTTTCTCTTGTTGTATAGACATACTTTTAGTAGAGACCTGTTAATTGAATTTGGGTATCACACTAGCACATGCACATGTATATGCTTATGCACAGAGTTTCTGTTAACATATGTTCCTGTAGACAGTGACATTTATTTAATTAGTCATCACAACCTGCAAAAATCTGGTTAGCTTATATTATGGCTTCATGCCATTTAAAAATGAGTGTGTCTTCACAATTTTCTGTCTTTTGGGTCATTGTAGTCCAGTTAAAATTTCATCTGAGAATATACACCTATGTAAAACACCAATTTTAAAGAAATAGGTTGACTGAGTATGTTGTGATTCATGTCTGTTTAGATATTGAGAGGTTTTAAGACTTTTACTGATACTTATGAACATATTATCTGCATCCCCATATTAATATAGAGCATTACTAGACCTTAAATACTTCAAGTGTATACCTAAGTCTCAAGTTGCTAAGAGGAGCCTATTAGCTCCTTGCTAACTCAGAACTGGAGTCATCTGGCAAAGTCATGCTATTAGTTGGCATCCCAACTTCAAGGAAAGATGTGCCATTCTGCTGTATAGCATCCTCATGTTTTCCCCAACTTTTCTCTTGTGGTGTGGTGTCCCAAAAGTAACGTTGTGGTACAAATGCTCTTTTGTGGTCCAAAGCTCTTTAAGCATCTTCTTAATTTTCAACAATGTTGCTGGATCTATTGATGTGGACTATCTGTCTTGTCCTTTTNGCAAAGTCATGCTATTAGTTGGCATCCCAACTTCAAGGAAAGATGTGCCATTCTCCTGTATAGCATCCTCATGTTTTCCCCAACTTTTCTCTTGTTGTCTTTCTCCTCCACCCCTTCCATTTCCTGGACAGTCTGTTTGATCACGGGGCTGTGGTGTCCCAAAAGTAACGTTGTGGTACAAATGCATTATGATGTGGACTATCTGTCTTGTCCTTTTAGTGGCATGACAATACTGAAGGCAAAAGCTTCATCCTACTGATTATTCTTCAGTTTTTCGTCCTTTTATGTGGAGTAGACTTGCAGGTCTTTAAATACCTCAGTACTGTTAAACTTAGTGAAAGTGTCTGGGCTGGCAAGAACCTCAGCTCAGGCACAAGCGTACTGGAACACAAAAATCTCAAAAAGTCACTGGCTGCATGTAAAGAGCTAAGTCCTGAGGTCTGGCTCCTGCTCACTTTTCCTTTACCCCGTCCTCACAAAGGAAATGTCTCTGTTGTTGCACTGTTGGGTTTTTGTTTTTTTTTTTAATCAGAGCATGGGCTTATTGAAAACTTGGCAACTTCCTTGGGATTTGAGAAATCTCAACCCAGAAGTTTTCTCTTTCTCCTGCCTTGTTTCATGTAGTCTGTAAAGGCAAACTGTGGGTTTTTTCAGTTGTTGAAATTATCACTTTGAGTTTAAATGGGTTTTTTAGCAATGCAGACTGTTGTAAGCTGACACTTGTCTTGTCAGGCCCAAAATGAGGGACAAAATCCTAGGATCTGAGGGCTGCAGCAGGCAATAGCTGGAAGAGGCTGAGCTGTGCCTGCTAGCTGGTTTTATGAGCTCTCTTGATAGCACAAGGGCAGCTGAAGCCGTAACACTGATGAAACGTCACCTCCTGTGAATGGATACCTGTGTAACCCCCACAGCACTAATTTAAAAGTTCACCAACTTGTTGAGGAGAGATGGACAAAGGTCTGTAATGTAGCCTAATTGAACAAGCACTTTTAAGTGCCAACCTAGTTAAATTACAGAAATTTGCTCTAATTAATGCAGCTGTAATTAATACAGCTGCACTAGTGCTGTAATTAGTATCTTTTTCAGCTATGACTTGTGCTATGGAAACAAAATACTGTGTAGTAGAATTTTGTTTACATTGATTTAGCAGTTGTTTGAGGGTTTGTGGGTGTGGTTGTTTTTTTTGGTTTTTCTTTTTTTTTAGCTGATGACAGGAAGCCCTAATAGGAAGGAATCCAAAGCTCTTTAAGCATCTTCTTAATTTTCAACAATGTTACTGGATCTATTGGCTTCAACAGAACCATGGTTTTAGTGCTTTCCTAGGTTGAGCGTAGGTTAGCTGGAGTACTTGGGTAGATAGGCAGTGTGCCTATTGCATGCAATTGGGAAGTAATCACTAGAATGAACATCTACCACAAATCTTTTACAATGCAAGGGTGGCTGATTAGCCATGTACGTAGATTTGGGGATAAATTTGCTGGTTCTTTGCCCTGTGCTATAGTTGAAGGACGTCCACTTAACACCTGTCCTTGTCCTGCTCTGCAGCATCACTACACCTGGTTTTTGGTACTCTATGTAGAGTCCTACAGTGAATCGCATGCCAAAATCAGGAAAGAAATAGAAGAATTGCAAACCAAAATGCCCTACTACAAACCCTGAGAGTTTCAGGTTTGAACATCTGTAATGGAGTATTTTTCTATTTATGTTCTTTGTCTTTTGCTGAGGCATCTAAGCATCGGATGTAGGATGCACACAACATGTTAACTCTGTACTGGTTGTGATAACATGTCATTATACTCTTATTAACTTTAAAAAAAAAATAGTAATTTTTACTTTGTATATGCTGTTGACTGGAGTCTTCAGTTTTGTAACATTCAGTCTGATTGTTAGGAGAAAAAGCATTTCCTACTCACTCTCATTTAGAAAAAGTGTATTTCAACAGGATTAGTATAGTAGACTAATCAAGGAAAGTTTAAAGTAGTGGCCCTGCCCAGGGGGAATTCCCACTGATCCTGGCCCCAGGGAAGCCCCTGGCCCCTGCTGTACCTTCATAGTAGGGAGAAAGTGCTGCTGCTTTGCCTCATGTATGTCTCTCCTACCAAAACCTTTCTGATCAACAAGCTTTGAGGCCTGAAAGCATTTTCTTCATCAGCTACCTTGCCCTAGCACCACTTTTTTGCAGTGTTTGAGGTATTTCTGGCCCCAAATAATGTTTTTCTATTTAGACTATGTCTGTTGTTGGAAAAAATTAGAAAACTTATGGTTGTGGTGGTGTCTTATTCCTTGCTAGTAGGTGGGGATGCTCCTGAGTTACTGTTTTGTCTAACTTACACGGATGTCAGTAGTATCTGAAAGAGGATTTTTGTACTTTGCTGCCATAAGATTTGAAAATAAGGAACTCTTTGTCATATAACTCAACAAAAGTATTGAGATACAATTTATAATTAGCTGCTTTTTTTTTCCCTGTAGTTGCCAGTATAAGTACTCACATGAGTCACTTTTTTTAATCCAGGGTATAAATGGAATTAGAAAATTGCCATAGATGCTCAGCTTCCTTGCTTGCTATAATGAAATAGTTTGTGCTTGATTTTTTTTTTTCTTCATCTTGGAGAGGATCTATCAGTGTACAGTTTAAAGTGATTTTCTGGATGTTGTAGTAAAATTGCTGAAGCAGATTAAAGGATATTATAGAGACAGCAGTGTAATGAAAAATTCAGTGTCTTATTTTCTGATGAATTGTTATTCATCACAGGAGTCATCTAGCATCTCCAGATATATTCTTGCTCATTTTGCATATATCTCTTGGATTCACCTAAGGTTCTAACTCAAAAACACAGGAAACTTTTTTTTTTCAGATGGCATTAGTCCATGCTTCATTTCTGGTCAAATAACACAATAATGATGTGACTTGTTCTTCCGTAAAAACTTGTAGAAGTGCACCGAACATCTGCACATAATGAATCCATTCATGCAAAGAAAGCTAAGTGACTTATTTATCACACAGTATTTGCAGGAATTTCCCCTTTTCCATAGGCAGCTTCAGAAGTTTGCTGCCACTGAGGGTAAAACTATACATCCTGCTCCTTTAACAAAAAAGGTACGGGATAGATACTTTAACACATCCATCTTGATTTTTAGATTAACAGTTAAATATTTGCATAGTGAAATGAAAGAAGGGCAAACGTTCTTTGCTATTATTACTTGCTGAATTCCTGTGATGGCCACAAGACACTAAGCACTACTAATGCATCCTGGAGGACACAGCAGCTATGACTCAGGTTGAGGTGAAGACACCTACATTGAGTGTTAGAGTGCATACTCGGTGCCTAAACTTCCAGTCAGTGTGATCAGTAAAGCCTAGAGAGCAGTGGTTCAGCTAATTACCAGCATAGGCTCAATTCAATTGCCTAAATGTAGATGTATAGTGGTATTTGAGACATGCTGGAGAATCCAGGATATGGGTAGGTAGGTGTTATACAGGCTCCTGCAGGAGACCTGCTCCATGCCCTTTTGGAGAGGCAGCTGGGAGCTAGGATGGGTATTCTTGTGAATATGACTTGTCTATGTCCTATGTTTATGACAAGTGGATTGTACCCTAGATGTTGACTTAAGCATGAGTTGAATCACACTCTACAGTCCACTGATTGTATTGACTGGATCTGCATTGATTATAATGAGTGTAGACAACTGGTACCTCCCTAGACATCTATGCGTACACACCTAAGTGGCAGCGTCTTACTCCCTGTACAATTTCTGTTCTACAGAGCAATATACAGAGTGGGAACGGTTGAGGTGGATAAATTTGCATTGCCACATGTGTAATATTTTAATTTATACATGGTGGAAGAGGGTCTTGATAACGGATATGAAGTTGAGAAGAGAGAGTAGTGGCCACTGAAATCAGTGGAAGAGGGACTCGATGGATAGAAACTAATCATCCAGTGAGAAACAGGGCAATGTTTGGATACAGCCTCAATGTGGTGGACCCAAGAGACTGAAAACGTGGAGAAGGTTTCCTGCATACTGACTGAGGGATGTTAAAAGTGACTAGGGTGCAGCTAACTCTTAACACAGTGACTTCTGAATAGAAACATTAGAATAGAAGGACAAGAAAGCAAATCCTGCTTGCTCTGTCCTTGCAGCGTTGTTCTTTTTAATTTTGGTGACCTCCTGGTTTGAACAGCTTCTGCAGAGTTCCTTGCTGCTCTAGGGGAAAAGCTCTGTCTTGACATGACCTCCGATGCTCACCCAGGTTCCTCCTCCTTCCCTGTCTCTCACTTACTTTTACTTGTCCTGTAGCCTGGAAGTTTTCCCCCAGGTTAACATGGCCCATTGCTTTTGGGCAAGGAACAGCTTCCCACTCCCACCAGTGACTTCCACCCCCTGCAGCGTGCTGCAGCTGGGAGCAGGCAGGCAGCGATGCTCCCTCTCTGCGTCCCACTCGCACGGAACAAAACAGCTTTATAACATACTCCCACAGGAAACTAAATAAATAAAACAGATACCATTCATCCCAGACTTAATGGGGGTAAAGAAGGAAAGGGAGGAAGCAATGGAGAAGTCATAGTGCTTTACAGAGAAGTGTAGCAAGAACCATTAGACAAGACTCTGGCACTGATGTAGTAGGAGGAGAGTAGATGGTGTGAATCGGGATATTGTGTTGAATGTGAACTGTTGAAAGTCATGAACAGGCCAAGGGGGATGGAGGCTAAGTCGAAGCCTCTAATTTGAAGGAATTGCTGGAGACTTCAATGACAGAAAAAACAGTAAAAGAGACAACCGTGACAATGCTGGGAACAGCAGATGAAATGGGAGGCGTAAAACATAGCTTTTCACTGTTGAATTTACCTTACAAATGATGGGAAGAAGGAATATGAGAAGCAGCTAAGAAGGTAGATTAGGATCAAAGGTGGGGTTTTGGAGAAGGCAGAAGGTCCCAGCAGACTGCAGCTCCTTTGGTTATATTGAATCAGTGTGCTAATGCCTTTACTTAGTTGGCAGCAAAGTTACTAGATTTAGGATTGTATTTCTCCACCATTTATTAACAAAGGCCCTCTCCTGCTGAGTACCAATAGCTCTTATTGAAGTCAGTGTCTCGGGGGACTGGGCCCAGAAAGGGCAAGGGAAAGGCATCTTTCTGGTCCGACGGAGCTGCCTTTAAGGCAGCGATGAATTGTACAACCCTTGGTGCTCTGCTAAGAACTAAGGAAAGGTGGAAATTATTTTCTTCTTGCTATGTTGTTTGTTTTATTCTTTGTTGCACTAGGCTGTTAAATCTGGTGTGGAAGGGAGAATTTCTCTATTGTAAAGAGTTTTGTTATTGTAGGAATTTGAACATGTGGGTAGTTTTGGGTGCTGCACTCAAAGTGGCCGTAACCTTTTTTCAAACTCCATGGATGGATTTTGAGCAAACCGACAATGAGTGGTGGGTGGTGTTGCGAGAGGAAGGTTTTGGTCAAAGGAAGCAGCGAGAATAACTTTTTAGCTATAGTGGCCCAGTTACTTGCGCTGCGGTACTGTAATACAGCATACAAATGTAAAATGGAGTGCACTGAGACAGGAATGAAACCAAGATAATTTTCAGTTTGGTACGCTGAGGAACATTTGGCATGCACATGTGCCAAGAAGTTAAGCTGTCTACGGCCTGGGATTTCAGAAAAGAGCAGTGATTTCAGATGCATTGGTTTTTACAATTCATTGAAGGCTGTCCCTGTTCGGGTGTCTCAAGATGGACAGCCAGAGCTACCAGTCACTTGGGAACATTTAGGCATTATCCCTTTATTCTGAGTCCAGGGTCACAAAGGTTGTCTGTAGCCTGGTAATTCACAACAGAAATAGGAAAACTGGGTCAGAAAAATGCTTAAGGGATTACCGATTCATGAGATTATGGGGCACTGGTGTTGTCAAACGATTTATGATTTGAAGTTCTTCTTTGTTTTCCTTCTGTGTAGCAGATGATTTCCAGAAAGAGCAATCAATTGCAAGTTCAGGCAGCATGGGGAATAAGTGTCAATAACTATGGAAAGTTGTACTCTTCTATGCCAATGCACTGCGAAATCAGCCAAAACTTCTCTGTGTTTGCTTGGAAGGTTTTATTTCATCACCTTTTTGAGCTGAGAAACACTTGTTATATTACAAAAGTCTGATGAGAGGGTTAACACATGGTTTAAGACTAGCAGAAGTGTTGGGGAATCATCAGCATGGAAGCAAACACCTACGTCTGATCTCATGTCTGGAGTATTCCATACAGTCAGTGCGAAGAAGACACCTGTGGGATCGATGCATTTCATGCAAAATGGGGAAGAAAAATAAAGTATTTAATGAATTGTCCCTTAAAACTACTTCTTTATCACCACAGAATTTAAAAGGTGTCTTAAAATAGCTCACGTGTAGTTGTCTCTCCCTTGTCTGGCATTTAGCAAGGAAACTTTCCAGAATCTGGGAGCCCAAAAGAGAGCAATGTCTGGCTGTTGATTTTTAGCTACTTAAAAAATGGGGGGAAGCTTGAACTGCTTGGCTCCATTGACTTATGGAATGTAAAAAAACATATGCGCATACATGCTCTGTATCTTGATTGCAGAAAAAGAGCACAAAAAGGTGAGATCATATACAACTCTGAAGAGATTTATTACAAATCAGAAATCTTGAAGCCTTCAAGAATCTTTGCTGAAAACTGTTGGCTTTGGTGTGACCAGGGTGGAACATGTGGAACATTGTTTAACTTCTGTGTTACAATAGTACCTAGAGGTTTCAGAAAAATCAGGGCTTCATAGCACACAGACAAAACAGACCTATCTTAAAGAATTTACAGTATACATACACTTCTCAGGAAGAATAGTATAAACTTTAGTTAATAGCGTGCCACAGAAAACTACAGGAGAGATTAGGGATATTACCAGTTAACTAGAGCACTGCAATAAAAAGTAATTAGATTAAAAAGTTTCATTTTTAAGAATGGATCACTCCTTTTTATAATAAAGACAGACAAAAAGAAAACAAAATAAAGGGTCTTACTCAGCCTAGCCTGGGGAATGCTTCGTGGCACCAAGTTGGACCGGGTATAGATAAGATATAACAATTGAGAGATTTCTCAGTATCTTTAAAAGCACTAGTGTGATTTATCTAACACATCACTGATGAGCCATGGCTCATATTTATAAGCTCTGGTTTTGGATCTAGCACAACTTTCATTTGTTGCGTTTCAAGTATTTAATGAAATATAGTTAGAGAATAACACAAGTAATCATCCTCGGTTGAAGTCTTGTAATTACTCATGTATAATGGGTTTAAGGGCACTTGCAATCTTTGTGCAATTTCTGTGTTTGTTATTTAGGGGTCAAAGTTAGGGAAAAGTATGTAACGTAACTTCACAATAATTTTCAGGAGACTAGGCAGTATATAATGATGGCAGTGTTGAACGTCCCTATGCTTGGTATAATTGCTCGAGGCAGTTATCAATAAATCCACACATACGGAGTCTCTTTTTGTGACAAATCATAAGTAATTCAATATTGATAGAGATGTATATTTATGTTAGCTCGCTATCCTTGAGTTAAATACACTATACTCTTCTCAAACACTAAAGCTCAAAGAAAGGGATTCTTTAGCATATTCATGAAGTTCTGTGGGTTAAAAACAAAATTTAATGCTTCTGATTCTCATTTATTATAAGGTCTCTCTTATACTGCCCCGTAGCAATGAAAGAAGATTTTAAATTTAAATGGAAGTGAAGGCAAATAAATCAGCACTTGGTTAACTGTTTTAACATTGGCTGTTTCATCCACCAGTGACATACTCAAGTTGGAAAATGTGTATCAAAAAAATATAACTTGATTTTGGAAGACCTTATAGGATCATTGAAATATAATGTTGAAAGGGACCTCTAGCAGTCTCCAGTCTCTTGCTCCAAGTCAAATTAACTTCAAAGCTCTAGCCAGCAGCTCATGGCCTTGTGCAGTTCAGTTCAAAAAATCTGCAGGAGTTGGAGAATCCACAGCCTCTTTGGACAACCTGTTCTAGGGCTTACCATCTGCAGATCTCCGCTGATTAACACAGAAGTTGCGTATTCTTCATTTTCCTTTGAAACTAATCCATTACCATCAAGAGAGAAAGCTGCTAAAGGCTTGCTTCCAAACCCTGTTACTTCTTAGCCCGTGAATGACCCAAGGAGCATTTTGGTCAGCAGTGCAGAATAAGCTATGGTAAGTGCATTAATCCACAGGCTGTGAATTATTGCAGGCCACTTTGCAAAGAGGCTGTGGCTGCTTTTTGAGCCAGTCATCTTCATTTGGGATGCAGAGAATATTAGCAACGGATGCAGGCTGGGGGTTGAAGGGAATTCTAGACTAGAGGGAATTGTCTCTGAATGGTTAATACCCTTTTAAAACTGTTTTACTTGACAAAGCTATTTGTAGAGGTTTGTAGATTTAATTCCTTGGCAAGAATAGCCTAAATGAGGAGAGCTGGTTTATGTTTTCACAAACTGCTTTTTCTTTGGAAAGTACTGATTCAACAGAACCACGACATCTTGGGGAACACACCAGTTTTGGCACCGCTTTCCCCAGGAAAGGCTCTTGAATTGCCAGATAAGATTAGATGGTCAAAACAGAGGAGATCCGTGAGCAACCAGGATGTTTCTCTGCAGTGATGGGTACAGCTGTGTAAGACAAATGAGATGAATAAGCCCCCAGAGGTGCCTGTCTTATCTGTGAACTCTAGAGCAAGCCCAGATGCAAATCTTAGCTGAGATGCTTAACTTCGGCAAGGCTGGAGTCAGAAAGGTGGAATTCTTTTTTGTCATATTTTAAAACAGTTAGTGCCTATTCCTTTAATGTTTTGTGGATGTAAATTGCTTTGGAAATTTATGTGCCAGTTATAGGGAAAGGAAAGAATCTGATGTAACGAGCTTCTTAAAAGCCAAGTGTTGTGTAGGGTTCCTCTCCCTAGGAAAGGCACCACTGGACTTGGTTGCACTTTTGTGCCGTTCACCTGGCAAATGATCATGAAGGACCCTGTTGAGCAGATCTGGTCTCTGTCACTTACCGAGGTAGAACCACTTCTGTTGTTTTGAGCAAATCTTTCATGTAGCAGAGAGTCTTGTCTGTTGTGCTTCTGTGTTAAGTTTAGCCCAGTCAGTGGTTAGAAGCGCAGAGGCCTCTTTCCCCTCAAGTTAAACTTGCAAACTTTCTAGTAATTTGTGAGTTTTTACATATGTATGGTCTCAAAAGAGAGGGGCTTTTCACATAGATGACTGAGCTGGATTCCCACCTAGTACTATTCAAATGCAACCCACAGCGATGAGAGGTTGAATATGATTTCTTAGGGATGAAGAATTGCATCATGTAACTGTGCTCTTATGAACAAAGCAACTTGTATGGCTGTTTCATGTAAAACAAAGGTCTGGGAGCCTGAACGAGCTCAAGTGCTATTTTAAATTCATTCATGGGCTTCCATGATCTTGTTGACCTTTTAGTCCTGCCACCCCTGATGCCAAATAGGGTAAAAAGGCAGATTCTCAATGAAAATGAGATTTTTGTCTATGATCTAAGCTTTCTGTAATGAAACTGACACAGCACTGAAGACTGTCTTGTGAAAAGGGTATGTTTTACATTAGTATGGACTTCTTTTATCACTCTCTACAGCCTTGCTAGAGCTGAGCATGTGGACAATATATGTGTTTTCAGATCTTCACCCTTCCATCTCCTCCAAACCTAAGATGCTGTGAGAATGGCTTCAAAGTCAAGTGGATTCTGAGCTAAAACACTGAATCAATATGAAAGTATTTGTTTATGGATGCGTACTCAAACATTTATTTTGCTGTTCAGTACAGAATTAGAAAAACTAATTCCTGGAGTTACATACTTTATCTAACCCAACCTGTTCTCTTGGGAGTGTCCATCTTTCTCCAGACTTTTGCGGTGCGGTTATGTCCTTTTAGAAACCATTTGTTCATTAGTGCAGCAGTAATCATGGAAATAGGTCACAGCCTCTTTGGAGTTAAGCTGTTATGTCCCCACAGAGAACGGCACTTAAATATCAATAGCGTAACCGGGAAAACTCGGCAGTTATTTCCCTGTTTTCTGCAATTCAATGAGGAGTTGTTCGAGGCAGACCCCGTTGCACTCCAGATGAATGGCGGTGATTGTGAGAAAATGATCTCCTATTAATGCAAGATGTCACACTGAGAACAAAGACTAGTTCTTACCATGATGGGATGAGCTCACTCTAATCCCCAATTTGGGAGACTTTGATGCTTGTCCAGGTGCCAATTTTTCCATATATGCCATACCAGAAAAAAAATTTAAAAAATGTTGAACAGGGCAGTGTTAAACTGATTCATGGCTTCTGAATCTCAAGGTCATATTGGGTGCGATGTCATATAATTACCCTTATGCGTGCTGTTTCCCAGGGAACCACCTCCCCTATCAACAATTTGAGCTTTCAGGGTGCTAAGAAAATAATTCATATTAAATTTACCATCACGAGTAAAGCAGCGCAGACCTGTCTTTGAGATCCCTAAATTGTTTCAGTTTATGCTTGCATAAGTGTCTAAAATATGTCAGTTTAATTCAAACTAGCATTGCCTCCAGGTTTTATGTGCTGCAGAACTTTACATCCCCATCCTGGGATTTTGGTGTGTGGTCGGTGAAATCCTGGGAGGACTCTCAGTGCCTTCCTGATGTTGTTCCTTTGTTTGCAGCGCCCACTCATCTATTGGAACGGGAAGGACCAGAACATAATGACTGCTCTGTTTGAGCTATTACAAATGCTGTGATAACTGTAGATTTTTTTATCATTTATATGGTTAATTTACAGTTTAATTTATTTAAAAAAAAAAAAGAAAAAGACACTGTCACTGCAGCTTGGAGATTTAGAAACAGTGGGATAGCCAGTAGGATTTCAAAACCCGATAATCCTATAATCATACTGTTTTCTTTCTCTGCTTCAGTGGTATTTTATCTTGGCTTCCTTATTCCATTAAAGATGCCCATTCTCTTAGCTCATTTTCTCTTTGCCACTTAAATGTCTCTCGTCCAAGATCCTTAAGAAGGCATTTGGAAAGTCAGGCGGCAAGGTATAATAAAAATAGACATATACTCCTCATTTCTCTAACAACCTGTTACCCTCAACCTTTTCCCTCACGATCTGATGCAGATAGCAAACAGAGGAAGGTCTGGTGGGTACTGCCCTGGTGTCTTCCACAAGATTATCCTCCCTTTTCACCATGCAGGACCCTTTCTGTGGGGAAAGAGGGGGCAGTGCAGATGTATTTCTTATGCTGTATATCCCACCAGAGTAAAATTTGACCATTGCATGAGCAATAGGATCAAAGGTCATTAAAAACCTAAAAGAGATAGCATGAAATTAGAAGGCTATTGGGTAGCCTTTTTTGGGGATGTGTGTACAAGATCTCAAGAGAACAGAAAATGAACTCCTTGAAGAAAAAAGAAATAAAATATTCAAAATAGTGCTGGAATTGCGAGACTCGCATTCTTCAGAGGGCAGAAGTTTTTATTCTGTATGCTGCATTGTAAGGACTAAAACCCCCAAAACTTCTCATTTCAGTCCTGAGTTTATTTTAGTGTATGTACACTATGATGTAAATCAGAAGCAAATTGATTAGTAAACCAAGAAAATTAGGCTGACATGCCAGAAAAATGTAACCATTAAGATTAAAACCTAATTAAAAATTCCTGTCTAGATTTGAAAAAAATCAAAGGCGGAGTCATTGGTGGTTCAGAAGCACTGTGTAGGGAAGACGGGGCACATTTTGAGTATGACAGCATAGATTCAGAAGCAGAGAAATCACAGCGAAGACATAAAAGAAATCTAGTATTTTCCTCAATTTGAATGGCAACTTTGAGTTATGATTTGTGTTTGTGTTACCAAAGGTGCGTAGTTAATGAAATGCTATCGTGAGTCTGGCTACATCACTCATTTCTGGGACATGCTTTTGCTTACCCTAGAGACTCGAATCTCTTTTTCTTACCTTTCGTTAACTCTACACGCAGAGTCTTTTTGGGTTATCATCAGGCTTTATCTCAGGAACTTTTCTGAAGATTTTATAA
>RSEF01000003.1:70766786-70795162 GCA_003993805.1 Himantopus leucocephalus | reverse complement strand
CAGGTCAGACATCAACATTGTTGTTTCCACCCCAGTGCCCTTTCAGTTCTAGTTTGTGCAGGACTACTTGAAACTCATGTGTACATTAGTTGTTAATACAACTAATTTTCTCCACTTCATTGCTTGACTAAGTTCTGCTGCCTCATGACACCAGCACTTGATTAAAATTAGATGTGCTCATACTGGGGCAAGGAAACACTGAAGAGGTGATTCTGTCCCACAGAAACACGTGCTTATCCATGGATCACTGGTGCGGTTCATTCATTTGGCAAGGTTTGTTTTGGGTAGGTTTGGGGGATGGAGAGAGCGTTTCAGCTGCTCTTCAGTTCTGACAGCAAAGACAACAATAACCTTGGCAACTAAGGATGCTGAAATACGACTTAATCCTTACTCATAAGTCAATGAGGTTTTGCCTAAGTAATAAATTAACAAACCTCTCAGTATGTGAGCGAAGAAATTATGAAACAAATAGGGGGCTGCGACTCAGGTAAAGTATTCATGCAGCAATTAACTGTCAGGCTGTGCAACTGAAATAAATTTGGTGAGGAATTTTCCAGCAAGAGTTTATTTTCTCAGAAAATGCTGATTCACAGAAACCAGAACTGTGGGAAAAGATTCGTTTTGAAGTCGCCCATTCCAAAACAAAACAAGTAATTTTCCAATATCTTTCTTCTGACATTTGCTCAACAAAAAACGAAATGCTTAACAGAAAAATAGTTTATTGAGTAAAAGACTGTAAATCTAGCAACTGTGTACTACGGGGTGTTTTGGAACAAGCAACTACCTGAGAGAAAACTCGTACTTTCTTTTCTGATCCGTAGTGTTCATCCAAATGAGCCAGTGGGTCTGAGTTGTTTCACGGCTGCGTGAGTGCCAGGTCCAGGGTGAGGGAGGAGGCTTAATTAAGGAGAAGCTTGGGAAATTATGTTTAGGAGGCTCAAGTCGGCATTTATGAATATCCTCCCATGTTTGTTCCGAAGATTGTAGTCACTGTGAATCTACTATTGTGAATGATCAGTCTGTGGATTCTCAGCCAGTTGTAGTGAACCAAGTTTGTTGACTTGACATATATGTATGTAGGGCTGATGCAGGTAGCTAATTTTTCATACAAAATATATAATTTTGAAGTAAACTCAAATATGTTAAAAGGCTGGAGAAAAGACATTTTTTAAGGCTGAGGGATGAGGGACCTTTTCTTCTACTTTGTTTTCTCTTCCTTCTTTTCCCATATTGCTGCCTTATTTAGTTATTCCTTAGTTCCTCATTTTTTTGTTTTGTTTTTAGGCTGCTTTCCTGCACAGTGTTTGGAAATGTTTTCAGGTCATCTGTAGAGCTCCATTCCTTTGGCGTTTCCTATATTCATATATATAATATATAAAAGTTACTGTTACAGTTCCTGTCATCTCATCTTGGAAGGTATTTTGAACACATCAGGTAAGGCTGGAGAATAAGATGTTTCATCTTTGTGCCTGTTGTACGCTCGTCCTGCCTTGTGAAGCCAATCTATCTGCTGACTCCTGTTAGTGTGTCAGTACACATTCTCGTTTTACTCCACTTACTTTTTCTTTTTTTAGTATCTGTCTAATAGGAATGCTGCTCAGCCAAACAGGGCATATTTAACCTAGCAATGCTTTGCTGTATTAGTTTGGCGAGCTCAGTGGGGATATAAGCAGTCCAATATTCAAATGAAAGAATTGCCTCCTGCAGGAAAATCCGTAAAAACTTAGCCAAATGTTCTCAGGAGCCAGAGCAATAAAGCTGGGATCTTAGAGTAGCTAATTGGATCTTGTGCTAACCCTGTGGTTTTCCAAAAACTGAAAAAAGCATCAGAAGCGTTTTCGTATGTTTTGGGTTTCCCTGTTGTTCCCCCTTAGATCCCTTTCTTGGCTTGAGTTTTTCTTAAGGAACGGGATCCAGATGCTTTAGGAAAGAGCAGTAGCTACTACCTAAGTCTGATTCTGTCTCTTTCACTTATTGCGCATTGAAGGCCTGCCAAGAAAGGATTTATCACTTTAAAAGGCTATGCAAATAGAGATGAAGGAATCATTTCACTTTTGTAGATAATAAGCGTTAAAAATAACTTGTGGAGATCATAAGGCAAAAGATTCTTAGGGATGATTTAGTGTTGTCGTGACAGATTTAAAGGAGGGAAGAAAAAAAAAAAAAAGGCTCGAGATGTTCATTGAAACGGAAATCTTCAAAACCTGTTAGGTGAACCGTTCCAGTTGAGCTACCCATATCCTGCATGCCCTTTGCTCTCACTTCCGAGGTGAGTTAGTGGTGGAGGGGAGGACTGGAAGTGGTCCCTCACACTTTGCCCTCCATCCAGGCAGGAGCTCTCAGGCTGGTTTGGCTGGTGCTGGATGCCTGGAGGCTGCTGCTTATGTCTTTAGGCGAGCCAGCCAAGATCGCGCTGGTGCTCCTCCACTCACTTGAGGTTTCAGGGGGCAGGAAGGCTAAGTTTATTTTGCTGGCCCAACCCCAGATTGATATGATAGCTCTGTGTGTGGTTACTTCGGCTTCATAGTAATGTAACTGTCGGGTTTGCAGCTCTGCGAGTCCTGCCCTTGCCGTCCAAGGGGGTCCTTTCCTCCTCCCCAGTGTGTGTCCAGCAGCTGTGTTACACTTCTGTTTGCATGGAAAGCTCCCAAACTGTTGAGAGTTTTAGATCACTGCTGAACCAAATTCTGTTCTGTTTAACCCTTACATGAGCCATGATGTTACTGTTACTTTGTGCCATTGGGACTTAGTTTGAACTAGTCTCTGAATCTTCAGAGCTGTCTACAGTGGTACCTCAAGCAAGATGCTGTAGCAAAGGGCACTTGGACTTTGTAGCATCCCTCATCCAAATGTGCCGTTATATTGGATATATTTGCACTCACAGCAGGAACGACAGCTTGAAAAGAGAAATTTAAGGAAAGGCAACTAATAAGAAGACAGAGGTGGGCAAGGCACTATCCTGGGCATGTCTTATTTAATGAAGGCAGTTTTGTACTTGCCCCATGTCTAAGGATGCCCTTAAGGCTGAGTCAGGTTTGGTAGGCTTTCACATAAGCAACAACACTGACCTTGGAGCGTGGTTGCACTCCTTCGAATGTGCAAGAAGCACCGGTTGTTGTTTCCCCTTTTCCAACGGGCTTGGGTAGTGGAAAGGGACGCTGCATAAAATGCTGAAGCACCCCTGACAAATACCCCAAGGGGAAGAAGGAATCCCACTAGGCGCTATTTAAATACGGGCCTTTGGCATTCGGCTGTGCGTGCTTAAATAGCAGTACTTGTCTTTCTCTGCCTGAAGTGATGCATCAGTTTGGTGCGTATGATTGCTGTGGCAGTTGGGTTCATTGCAGATTTTTAATCTTATGGTGCAGATCTACAACATTTTTGCTCAAATTTTGCTGTTCTTCTATGGAGTTTGCTTTTTTGGTTTTGTTTGTAATTTTTCAGCAGTTAAAATTGCCTTATTTGATTGCAGTATGCTAAGCTACAGGATTTGGAGTTTTCTCATTTTTAACAAAGATTTATTTTATTCCATTTGCTGAAGAAACATGCCTGTTTTGTCACTAAAGCGCTGAGATGAAAATGAAAACTGGTGACTCCGGCAAAGCATAAATCAAAATTACAGTTTCCTTGATGATTGCTTGGACTTCCAATTAATAGAACATTTAAAATGAACATTGATCCCCATGAATAATAGAGTAAAACATGCTAGAATTAGGCAAAAGGAGCATTTGTAGAATTTTAATGAGTTTTGAAGCAGCTTGTGGGTGTATGAAATTTCTGTCTAATTGCTTTCTTTAAATGAAAAGTGACAGGAAGGTAGTGTGTCACACAGCAATGTTGCTCTGCTCCTAACTGTCNTACACTAGGCAAAACCAGCCATCCGGGATACAGCCTTGTTTTCCCACAGCTATTAGAAAGGTTTGGTGGCTTTCCTCAGCCAAGGAGGATGTGGTATGGAACAGCAGCTGCAGCAGCTCAGAGTTGACCACCACTGATTCGGGTGTTAAGGTAGTTAGATGATGATCCAGAAAGCTCAGATGGGAGAAGCTTTTGGGTGGCTTTCAGCCTGAGGGAACCTAGATGTATTTTACTGTAGTGTAGTCTGACCCCTGATAGTCCCTTACCAGAGCAGGGCTACCGAGCAGCCCGCAGGAGAAGGCTGCTTCTGTAAATTAATGGTTAGGGTTATTTGGGATGGAGGAGCCAAGATCCAGCTTCTAGTCTTGGTTCTGTCGTTTAGAAGATGTTTCTGGCTTTAACTTACACCTGTTAGATGATCATAATATGCATGCTGATTCTAAAACACTTTTATAAAGCTTAGCACTTTATAAACTACAAGTTAAATTTGATTCTCTAAATAATTGTCTACTAGGATGCAATGAACATGAAATATTTTTATTAGGATCTTCCCATTCCACCTAATGGATGAAGTGTCCTGTTTATTTCTGATGAAATGTAAGAAAATTCAGGAACCTGGATGTAACTAAACATCAATGAAATTCAAAGGTCACTTCATAGCTGAACTCAAAAACTTTGTGGAGATCTTTGTGTCTTTTTGCTTCCAAAACAAAATAAAGATATAGTGGCAAATTAGTCTTTTAAGACATCCTCTTTCTATTTAATTTTCATTGTTTAGTTCTGGAAAGCACTGAATCTGAGATAAGAAAATGGCATCTTTTTTTCTCCCTTCCGTCAGTTTTGGGAGTATTTTAGCCATGTGTGAGCTTTGCAGTTCACACAGCCAGGTTTCTCCTGCATGCCACGTAGTGCGCAAAGGTGGGAAGGTGACTCCGTACCTTGGAAGAAGTTGCTGTGTTGTCCCTGGGTAGACTTACCCGTGCTCCCTAAATGCAGTGCCGCCTAGCTCAACCCTCCTCCCTTTCCCATTGCATCCCNCAACCCTCCTCCCTTTCCCATTGCAAGTTTCAAAGCCATCACTTTGTCTCTCGCCTGGGCTGGTGGAATTCAGTGAACACAGCTACTTCAGGTTTTTCTTCAAATTGATTTGATTGTTGCTTGTGAAATGGTGAAAATGAGAAATCTGGGAAGCAAGAGCCAGCATATGGAGCTAGCAAACAAGCATGGGAATGATGAACTAAATGTTGCTTTGGGGACGCATGATGTTAAGGATTTGGCTTTTCAGTTTTACAACCTAGACTGTTTAAAGCTAACTTATACTCTTCGACCCAGTGATGTCTGTCTTCATTCCATTTATTGGAAAGATGATTACAGTTTACGTAGATGTTTTCATGCGGTTACTGTGTTGGCAAAAAGGGGATAGCATATCTCTCCCCAAAAAATTGCTTGGCTTACAGTCACTGTCCACATTTTGCTAAGCGTACGTTAAATGATTTCTCTATTTCCTGTATATTGAAGTATCTTGCTTATGTGCAAGATTCCTGGAATCCATCATAACGCACTTAATACTCTCAATGATACAGATATTTTAAAGTGATGGGCAAAGGAAGAAGAAAATAACTTTTTTTTTTACTTATTTTTGTTCTAATGTTCAAACCTTCTTTATACACTTTCACTTCATTCCTCAACTTTTCTCAATCAAAGTATCAGTAATGTCAATGCTATTCTCTACTAGTTTTTATGGAAGATTGTTTGACCACCCCCCCCATTCCTCCCTCCCCCCCCGACTTTCACTGCAGGAACAAATAGCCTTCCTTTTTAATAAAAATGTTCTTCCAACTATTCCCAATACAGAAAGCTAACAACATACTTTCGTAGGCAAAATCAGAAAGCATCAGCAATTATATTTGAGGGGAGAAAAAAACAAAGTGAAAGAATTAAAGCAATGGTTGATCAGATTGTTTTGTTTTGTCACAAAGAGACAAAAAAAGAGGACAGGTCTAAACTTAAAAAAAAGTATTTAAAAAATTCCCTTTTGCTTTCAAGTAATTTACTGTGTGACTGGTAAAATTGTTCAAAGTAATGCCACTGAAATGTATGTTACAATATCATTTCTGAGTAATCTTTCAAAGTTGCTAAGAGCTTACCCTGTCAAATACTTTTTGAAGACTGAAAAGAGAACACAAGATTATGCAGATTTTGAAAATAAAATAATTTTTTTCCAGTAATGGAACTTAAAGCAACACACAGGTTTCCAAAAGCTTTATGCCTATACACTGAAGCAGAATGCATAGGTGAAGGACAGACCTACAAGTAGTTACCTGCCTGCATGCGTAGAGGATAATTGGGTCTCACGCAACGCTTAGGTCTGTTACTGCATGCCTTTCCAAGTTGATACGATATTGATAATATCTTAGCAAGCTTTCAATAAGTCACAACATATGGATCTTCAAATTGTAATTTAGAAGCAGATATCAATTTAAATCACAGGAGTTTGGCTCCAGACACCACCCCTGCTGATAGCACTTGAACGCCCATGGAAGCAGCGCCTCACGGGGCTGGCTGCTCCTTAGGAAGTGTTGTGGCATGGCTGGCTGCAAGCCCATCAACCTGAAACACTTCACATGAAACAAAAGAAAAGCCCTGTTTTAAACACTGATTTGCGTCTACCCCTCCATTCATGGGGATGGGTTATCTGTTTGAGGCCATAGGAAACTTTCCCCATTAAATGAAAAGAAATTCAGATACAGGTGGGAATGGTTGCACTTTTTATAGCTGTCCACAAGTTGTATTGAAGTTTAGAGTTGGTTTTCATTAACCTCTGCTCAATGCTGGATGGTTTCTAGCCAGTGAAAATATTAAGCATAGTCTCAGAAAAAAAATCTAATTTTCTCTAATAAATTGCTCGGAGCCGCTTCGGGTGTAGTTGATTGGCTTGGCACAAACTCTGCTAAGAAGGTTTGCCTGTGGGTATTGTGGCCAAGACTGATTTTTCCCCTGCAGGAGATTCTCCTTCTTATGAAAAATAAACAATGCAAATCTACTGGAAAAAAGCCCAGATTGTTTATTCGTAAGCTCAAAAATGATGGGCTGTCATAAAAATCCATAGACACTCAATCTGCATATTCAACTGAGATTCACAATACAAATGAGCAAATGCAAGTCCATATGTTTGTTGAAAAACCTCAAAGAATGACAAGAGGGCTCTTGGTTTTGTTCTTCAGCTGGCACCAATGGCTTTCCCAGGAGTCTGACTCCTTTATATGGGGCTTTTTTCCATGAAGGGTTTGCCGCCCTTGTGACAGTGGCGAGGCTCCTTCTTTCCGCTGGACAGCCCATGTCTAATACTGAGCACTTTTCATGAGCTTTATGCCTTTTTGGTGTTACTCTCGCTCTCCTCATCTTGTTTTCAGAATATGGGCTGATCTTCTAGGGTCTGGTTATTGGACAGGATCGCTATGGACAGTATCTAATCTGAGTAGGACTTCCTCTTTTTGCACTCTGTAATGGGCAGCATTGCTAATTGCCAAGGTTTTCTGCAGAGTCTTCAACTTCTGTGACGTTTCTCTCATTCTTCGCATTTTGGTGGCTGTTCCTTCTTCATCCCCCTCCAAAATGGGAGCTGTATTACTTCCAAAATTGCTTACAGGTGTCAGGAAATCAAACATCTTATAAAGGTTACAACTGTATACCTGTACCAGTCAGAATGCCAAGCCGTGCTACGTAACAAACCTTTCCTATCTTTACTTGTAGCTGGTGTTTCAGGGATCTTGAACCAAAAGCTGGAAAGGCTGCCGTCGTCTGCGAACCAGTTCCAGTATGGTGCGGTTACTGCTGTTAGCAGATCAGTATTTTGCAAAAAAAGTAGTAACGGAGACATCCGTAGCAGTTGTGAAACCACGTGCAGCCCTCCATAAACCAGCACAGCCTATCTGCTGTAGATGTAACGGGCTGGGGATGGTTTGTGCCTGTTCCATCTGCTTCTTCAATAGCTCAGGCTTTGAAATAAAATGACACATCTTTAGTAGGCTGGGTGCCAGATGACAATAAAAATTTAATCCACTATCTGAAATAAGCTTGATTTGTTTTTTTTCATTAGCCACTTGCATGCGGTAAATTAGATTTGCTTTCTTTTTTTTTCTTGTGCAATCCCAGAAAAATAGTTTATATACTATATTTTTGATATAAATCATTTGTATTTCATGCTATCCTGACACTATTGTATTCTCCTTTCTCCTTATTGTTCTTCTAAAATTGATGTGTCTGCTTCATATAGCCCTCATTTAATGCCTGATGTCCTCTTTGATTGCAAACATCATTGCTGTGGCTTGTTTGCAAAGGATTAGTTTTTAACTAGATTCTTGAATCAATTTCATAAGTATATTGGAAATAAAAACCAGATCATAGATCATAGATAAATTGGTTCCCACATAACGCTGTTAAGGATTTTGATGAAAACATTGCTTGCTTTGTCATTCACTGGAAAAAAAATCTTAAAAACAATTAATGCTGCTGTCAGCTTTTGATTTTCCTCAAAATTGGTGTTACCTTCCCTTGGTCTTGATCTTGTATATGCTTACATATACAAGAATAGTGCCAGTGCAAGAAGATCTATGGTTAAATGTAGGTGCATAAATCTTCACATGATCCAGGCTGACTCCCTATTCTGCTGTTGGCTGAACATTCACTCTGAGGGCTCAGGAATGCCCAGATGGTCAGAAATCAGGCTGTTTCTACAAGAAACAGCTGCTGGAGATGGACATAGTCAGTCTCAAAGCAGTAGTGATATTAAACTGTTAATGTACCACTGAGGTGAAAAGGCAAATCACCAAACATCTGAAAGTAAAAAATTCCAGCAAGAGTATTAATGTTGTCTCACTGTACGTACTGTGTATTTTACAGTATTTATTAAATGGTGTAAAATGTAGTACTATATTAAGCTGTATAATTAATGAGAAAAGCAAGATGAAAAATATTAAATGTACATGTAAATGCACATGTAAAAATATTAAATGTACAAGGCTGAATTAATATCGCTAGTTGAACAGTTATTTAAAAGTTTACTGACACTTCTGACTTTTCATGAGATTCTATTAACAATTCCTTTTCTACTTAACTCCTAATCAGTAAAAAACCCCACAAGTGTTGTCAATACTGTATTTGGTGAGTAGAATATTGGAAAAAGAAATAATGTACAACCTCACTTCTTTTTAATTAACTTATATCTTTATCCCTGATATAAGTTCTCAAACGACCATATCATGATCCAAGCATTGGAAGGATGTGAAACACTTACCGTGACTTAGCTCTTTACATAATCCTGGATAATTAGGGCAGTAATGAGATCATTTCAGATGGTTTGACTCTTTGAACTACCATGTGGAGTTGCTGGTCTTTGATGCAGTCATTTCTCTTTTTCCATGGTGGGCCCAGAGGATGGATCCATGACCCTGTGTTGTAGAGTGGTGCTGGCAACAGTGTGTAGAGGCCACGCAAGACTTAGGGTGCAGTGACAGGAGAGTATGTCTGGATGCTTCCTATTTGTCATTCAGTCACACAAGTCTGTAGCAAGATTAACAGATTTGGCTTTGAGGACAAAGCCTCAGCATGCCGAACTTCAGAAGTTAGAAGACTACAGTTTGAAAATATGGTAATAGTTTGTTTAGCAAGTATTAAAGGCTTGAAGAAACCCCCGCCTCTTAACTGTACAGTTTCTCTCGCCAAATTTTCAAATAAAGAATACAATTCTGAGCAGAAACCAACTATGGAAATTTTAAATCTGAAATATTTCTTTTTGAAATTACCAATGCATGAGTAGGAGCACCCAATGGAAATTGCTTTGTAAATGTCATGCCTACTGAAAGGAATAGTGGAAGTCCAATTTGCGTTTTATTCCAGCTATTCCAATGAAATTGAAAAAGACAAAGATTAGTGATAAATCTGCTGGAACAGAAAATTTCCATTCTCACGGTACATCAGAAGAAATAATTTTGAATTCACACTTTTGTCTGGGTGGACAGAGATGCTGGGACTGTTACCTGTTAAGTTATAGGACACTTGCATTCCTCAAACTTTAAATTGGTAAACATTCAGAAATTGGTTTACATAAAAATTTGTGTAAGTGCAGTTTCTGTCACGTGCCTGACAAAATCAGCCAAGCTGCTGGAATGTGCAGGAAAGCCGTGATGGAAATAGAGATTATCTGCTAAAACGGGTGGATCGTGATAGAGGAACTCCAATGACAACTTAGAAGTGTGCTCTTGACTGTTTGCATGTAAATTATTCTTTTTGTCTATGAAATAAGGAAAGTGGTGTAGTGATTTAGAAAAGAAGAGAAGAAATCAAGGTTCTGATCCTGCTGATACTTTCTCAAACACTTAATTTTATATAGCATATATATTTCTGTTACCGTCTTAAAGCAATAAAAAAAAGTCCAATGAAAATCTTTCCTATATCAAGAAAATGTTAAGTTTCCATGGTGAAGCACTCAGGATCCGTCAACATCCACTATTAATGTTGCGTAGGGTTGGTATCCAACTCATAATGTTGCTCCTTCCTAAGTTTTGATTATTTCTGTTTGGCAATTTATCATCTTTCTGACAGTGTTTCTTGTAGACACTACTAGAAATAGATTAGTGTGTAAAAGACTTGAGTAATGCCTTTGCTACATATTCTATTAGTGAACCTGATGCAGCATTATTTTTCAGGTTAAGAACAGTAGAGTGCTAAAGCAAATGATGCTGCTCATCCTTGTCTTGAGATTTGTCATTCTCACTCTACGCAGCAGAGCAGTTCCAGTCTTGGCCTCCTCCAAGCATCAAGTTTCTCCTGCCTTCTCGTTCTCAGGGCCCATGTATTACCAAGTAATTTTTTCATACGTTGCTTTCTAAGGCAGTACCAATTTTTCTTTGCATAAAAGCATATGCTCTGCTGGTGGCAGATACAGCACGGCCTTATTAACTCTTGAATCCCACTGGCTAGGCACATAAAACAACTTTTTTGAGAAGCTACATCATCTTGAAAGCCACAAGTANTTTTTTTTTTTTTTTTTTTTTTTTTAGTTCTGATTACGGTATTGAGACTCCTTACCGATGTATCAAGTTTTTTTGACTGATAACTTTCAAAGAAGCATCCATAAAATGCCAAGTGTGATGGAAGTTGGCAAAGCAACTGGCGCTGTGTTGGAGCCCGTGCTGAGCTGTTCAGTGTGAGGTGTCACAGAAATGGATTAATGCAGCTCATTTGTTGGGGGTTTTCAGCCAAGCAGGTGTGTGATGGATGGATGGCTCCTCAGAAATCAAATTACTGATACGTACAGAGTCTTGCTACTGTTCTTGCCACCCACGTGGTCAACTGGAGAAAAAAATATTTCAGTGTAGTGCTTTGCAAAACCTACACAGGGATCGCTGTTAAGATTGCTACCCAGGAAGACAGCTAAATGTCAGGACAAATCTTCATGAAAGTAATACATGGGCATTGAAGCAAGAATTTTCACGTGATGTGAGGATACTTGAAGACACGTTCCCTATAAGTTTTAAAATATTCATTTGTTAGTTTACCTGCCTTCCTTCTTGAGTCACCTTCTTCCCTTTCCCACTCCCCAGTCTTCCTTGAATTTCAGATTGGCGAAGCTGTGATTTATGTTTCCATGAAAATTGTGGATGATACATTCATATCTCCACTGCAGTCCACCAGCAGACTCTTCAGCTGTCTGCAGAACTGCATTAGATCCCAGCATCTCAATACACCTGGCTCCTTTGACTAAATGAGACTTCAGGTGCTTTTAAAATGAGATTTCAGAGACCGTAGGCGAAGTTTATTAGTAAACTAATTGTCTAAGGACTGGGAGAAATACTGTCTGCACAGCTCTTGTACCACAGCTGGTTATCCACATCTTGCAAGACTCAAACCAATAACACCTTACTGACCCAAGAGTTCAGATTTGCTTGCGGGTGATAGGAAAGAAGATGGTGTTGGTGAGCCTCGTGGGTGGGGGTTCCTGCCCTGGGCGTAGGATGATGGGTTTTCATTGTATTCTGTTAAAAAGATGCACAAAAGGGTCAATAGGCACTGATTAGTTTGCTGATAAACTATATCTTTTTGCCTACCAAATTTTCACTATTGGCATATGGTTCCCATTTTTCTGTGCCATAAATTTCTCTCTGCTATGCAAGACAATGCCTTCTGGTGCTTTATGATGCTTTAGACTAGTTTTTTCCTGAGTTCCTGGTGCTCTCACGTTAAAATCTCAAAGTGACCGATTAGCAAGTGACCCGGCAGCCCAACTGAAACCCTGACAGTTGATTCTGATATTTTTGAAGGTACGAATAAAAAGCTTTCAAATGCTTCTAAAATTTCTAAATGTTCTAAACGTTCTTGAGAGTGTTGTTTTGTATCTGAGTTGCTGTCCTGTCCGACGCTAACAAATTCACCACAGTGTCACCCCCTTGACCCAGACTTTGCACGCCTTTATTGAGCTACAGAAGTGGCTCATGCTCCTGTATAGGTCAAAAGCAAATTTCTGGGTCCCTCTTGCGAAGAGCAATGATACTGGATAAGTTGAGTGCTTTCACTTCATTATGTCCTTGAAAGCTCCTGTATTCAGTAGCACAAAAATACTGAAATTGCAGTTTCACAGAGATGTTTATTCTACACTTGCTTTCTCTAGGCTGCAGTGGACTGGTTCTGTCTATCTTGTGTTTAGAGGGTGGGGCTGTGAAAGATTGACCAAAGTTCTTGAATGACGTATTTTTCTTTTTTCCTTTTTATTTTCTATATTCAGCGCTTTCATTTTAGAGCCTCTGGAGGCTGTCGCTCTGCCTTAGCTCTGTGACGCTCAGTTCTGCAGCCAGCCCTGTACACTGCAGAAACGTGGGAGAAGCTGCGTGGTGGAGGTCTCTGGAAGCAGAGCCAGAAGCCTCCTCACACGCTGCATGTGCAGAAGAGCCAGACTCTGCACTTGTGTGTTGTTTTCTGCCTTCTCTTTCCCTTTTCTATTTCTGCTAGAAGGTCCTATTAAGCAGCTGCTTTACTAAAGACTTGAATTACTGGCAATGAAGGGTTGCACTTAAGTAGGTGTGATAATGTTTGTTGATCTGCAGCAATAAACTGTTTTCCTTATAGGTTCTCTGATGTAGGTGATTGCTTTTAAACTGGATATTCTTTAGGAAATTTACCCTTTACTATTTGCACTGCTGCATGTGCAGGACGGGGTCTGTGATGCTTGTTCCTGAGGGGGATGCAGTAATTACAGACAGCAGAGGATGAAAAGGGCTCTTTATCGGCTAACCTGGCTGCCCTAAAAACTGTGCACCAGCGGCATTTTATTGGCGGGATTAAATGTCAGGTACCCGGCTTTAGAACTGACTCCTGCTGTGTTTTGATGAATACTTGTACTTTCCCAGCATACAATAAAAGCGTGCCTGGAGTACACCAGTGCTTTAAAAAACTAATACTTGAAACAGTCTGCAGTATCGTGAGACTTTTGTTATCTTTCCTATATAGCCTACCTCACCTGAAAGTATTCCTGCCTTAGAGCAGATTCTTGACATATGTAAGAAATGAGCTTCAGCTCTACATAAACGAGCTGTGTGTTCTCTGTACAGAACAAGAACATTTGCAGTAAAAACAAGTTATGAGAATAAGTAGCTTCACCTGTCTCTTGAGCACAGTGACTTTGTAGTAATTTTCATATAAGCAGTGGCAAAGTAAGTTTTCAAAGTGTAGTCTTCTGAGACGTGAGCATAAGCTGTAGAGCACAAATCCAAGGTGTAGGATTGAGATTTTGATTCTTTTTTCTTCTCTTTTTTTTTCTCTCCTTTTTTTTTTTTTTTAAATATTCCAGATACTACTACTCAAAGTGGATCCATCAGGAAATTTGTTTTTCCCCTTCCAGGAGAAGGGCTCTGATGGTTGGTGTGCACTCCCACCCCGAAGATCCCTTGATCTCTCCCTTCCTGTCGCTTGACACATGTTTCATTAATGTAGCGAAATAACAACGTGCTTGCGTAATTTCTGGTACTCAGATGAGAACGTAAATCACAAGGTTTGCTTCAGTTCCACACTTGGTGTTGTAAACTTTTATCAGTCTGCAGTGCAGATACTGTAATTGCAAAGACATAAAATTACATCCGTTTTCCAAGTGCCTTTTTGGAAAAAATGTGCATCCTGAACTTGTTTGTACTGTATTTCCATTAGATTGATTAGAAGAATCAAAGGGAGATGGTATAATGTCCCAGTGACCTTCTCAGTCTTCTCACTACTGCCTCTTTTGGAGAATTAATATCAGTGATTCACCTTGTTCTGCTCTGTGTCTTGCTTTGTTGGGACGTGTACTGAGGTTTTAGGTCTCTTACAGCCGGGCAGTACGGGAAGGAGGGTTTTCCAAGACAGTCAGGGTCCTAAACCGTCTTATAGGCATAACCTCTAACCCTGTTATTGATACAGATAGTTTCAACTTGATGTGTAAATTGTAGGCTCAAATCAGCACAGCTGAGCATTTTGTTGCCAGGTTCTTCTCACGTATGTGTAGCTGCTGCTGCACCACTTGCAGCTTAGTAACGGTCCAGAGTGGTGGGTGAGCCATGTGTCTACGAGAGCGACCATGCTTTTCAAAATGAGACTTGTCAGTTGTCTTAAGAGGTGGGTGAAGAAGACATTTGGCATGTTTTTCTAATGGTATACATATTCATTGCTTGAATTAAATAAAGCTGTGGTCCAATACAAACTCTTAGGCACACAGGGATTCAGGTTTGGTTTTTTTTGTTTGGTAGGTTTTAAAGGAGTTTGAGTGCATTCACTTAAAATGCTATGAAGTAGCTGATTGTTTTACAGGCTATTACCTAATGAGTTAGTATGCCTATTTTTTCCTTTGATTGTATCATTAATGACTGCATACTATTAGCAAATTCTGGAGTCCAGTTAACAAATGCATTTATATATTAGACACCTGACCATGTAAATTTGCATTTGTTCATCATTTGATTTTACTGAGCTGTTGCGTATCTAGATGTACACATCACATGGCTAAAATCAGTCAGGCGTTACACACATTTAATAAAGAAGGGTGTTAACAACCCTGCTATGACGCATCTCTCAGAAGGTCAGCATCGTCCTCTGGAGTCTTATAAAAGAACAAGCAAAGGAAGAATAAATTTGACTGCATCTTTCAAAGCTATGAATATAAACCAAATGAGAAGTTAACTGTATTAATTTGTTCATTCTTCTTTGCGTAGCCTGTATAGCTTCTAATAATGTGCCCTGAAAGAATAATGTTTGTCTGTTGGTTTAGATTCTTTGGGATTTTTTGGAATAAAAGGACTAACTTGATTACTTTAAGAAAAGCTGCTCAATATATGCTGTTATCACTTTCAGAAATATTTTTCCATGCCCTTCTAATCATCTTTGGAGGATTGTCTAGTATGCCAGTCTCTAACAGCTGCAGAAACACAGTGTGAGGGGTTTGTCAGGTGATAGATACCTTACAGTTGCTCTATGCATTGGGGCAGATTGTGGGCTCATGGGATTCAGTACCACTCCACTGAAACCATTGCTGCATATGAGCTTATGGTTTGGTTTTTTTTTATACATGTCATGGTTCATGACAATTCTAATTGATATTACCTAATGGTTTCAATTTGAAGATCTTATTTTAAGTTGTTTTTAACAACTAGGCTGTAGCTTTTAACCAGGTGGGCTGAAGTGTTCCCATCTGACTGCCTCTGTCTGCAGGACCTAATTCTGGGGGTAAGAGGGAGTTCTCAGCAGAGGAATACCTGCTTGCTTTACTTCTACAAAAGAAATTCAGCTACATCTTAGAACAGATTTAGGAAAAAAATAGTACTTTACAGTTATTAAGAAGTCTTGTAATTCTAGGGTGTGGACTAGAGACTTGATATCCCAAGGATGTCACACCCCCACACAAAATTTTTTAAAGTAATACTCTGCATAATTTCTTTTTTTTTTGTGAGGTAGCTCACCCAACTGGAAAAAAAATTATTTTAGGTCAGCTATGGAAGAATATTTTATTTCCTCACCAAACTGGAAAAGAAAATGGCTTTGGATAAAGATGACACAGATAACACGCTTTACCTGTCATTTTTTTAATGTTGAAAAGAATAGTAAGATTTTTCCTTTTTTTACAGATGTCTTTAACTTTCTTGAGAAGCCCTTACAAACAGCAATTATTCGGTGCTCAGCCACATTCGCCGTGTTGCCTTCTGCAGGTAGCGCTGAGCAGATGCCATGGCGTGGTGTCTGGCAGGCTCACGTGTGAGTAACAGGCAGGCTCTTCTTTCTGTAGATCTCCAGCTCAGCAATACACACGGCTTATTTTTAGAAGCTTCTAAAAATGACAAGCAGTATAAGACTTTTCCTCCTACGTTTTCATAAGATGCTAATGTTTCTGTGGTCCAGGTAGCAGCACCACTGTCCCAAGACTCCTGCATTGTTATCTGCGGCTCGTACTTCTGGCTCAGGAAAGTGCACTATGAAACACGATAGCAACAACTTCTTCAACTCTCTGGACCACACAGATCAGCATCATGAAGTGGTACCCTGGCTAATGCCTGTGGGCTTGCGTACAGCGCAGTGCAGGCAGCCGCAGGCAGGTGCTGGGCAGCGCGGGGGCATTGGCAGTGCTGCCCACCCAAGGCAGAGTTGTGCTCCGCTGCCAAGGCTCCAGCCTCTGCTTTGGGTGCTCTATCAGGTCCAGCCTTGGTTTCTCTGTGCTGTTTTTCTGCACTGTAGCGATAGCTGTTGATGTACCATTTGCTACGGATGCGTGGAGCAGGGTCAGCCTCGCCTCTGCACTGGATTTGGCAAAATATACCTCAGAAGTATTCCTCCTGACTAGTAAAATTGTGTCATTCTGATTAAAACAACGTGTATTGGAGCAGTGGCAAAGAGCACACTGGTGTTTGTATTCTTTATAGGCACTGAAGGTGATCCAGGGTATTACAAACTGCTATGCCCTATCTCAGTACCCAGCAAACTGATTAAACTGAAAAAGAAAAAAAAAGTACTGCTATCAAGCAGCTGGAAAATCATGATAAGATGAGGTCAAAATAGCATGACTTCTGGAAAGGCAGCCTGTTCTTCACTAGTTAATCTTCTTGAATTGTTTTAATGTAGCAATAGAGGAGCAAATAAAGGGAAATGGTTGGTACAGTTTATGAAAATAAGGGAAGGTCAATGAAGCATAGAGCTATTATAGTAGAGAGCAGAACAAAAAGGAGTGAAGGCAATTATACCAGCAGTGATAAGACTGTAATATCTTTGATGCAGAACAGCAACTACCTTGCCTGAAATCTGGTTAAGACTTTGAGGTTCTTCCTTATCCATAGAAATTATTACAGTTATTAATAGTGAGTAGTTGTAGCATAAAAAAACCTCTGAAAACTGTAAGAGGAAAGATATTTAAAGAAAAATTCTGAACAATTTTGAATAAAAGTATGCAGCTGTTCAGAGTGAAATTTTCTTTAGTATTTTTAAAAAGTTGCATGGAAAAGTTTTCATGTTGTGACTAGTTTTGATAATATATACCCATGAAAGAATAAAAAGATACAGAATACGTGAAGGATGCCTGTATTTGAGATAAATTTTGAATCTGTGAATTTGTCCAAGAGTGGGATTTAGATGCTCCTGGTTTGGTTGGTATAAGAAATTTGTGTCGTTAACCGTTGCCCTTTCTCTTTTAACCCTAAAAGATGACATAGCAGAGGCTTACCATAGCCACTGAAAAATGAAAGGCTTTTTCTGATGAGAAGTGTGAGACCAAAGGAGGCCACTCTGCTGCCCGTGTCAGTGCTGGCCACGTTCAGGGAGGCACTCCCATGGTGTCTGCTTCTCAGATGAAGAGCTGCTCAGCCCAGAAGGGCTGTAAGATGTAAACTCATGCAATTACAAACTATTAGCTTTGCACGGTTTTCTCTTTGCGATAGCCCAAATCTGATTTGGAGTTGGGTGTACCTTCCAGAAGGATGCCCAGCTTTGGCTTGAAGACAGCACAGGTGGATAATGTGCCACTTTTCTCAGCTGTTTGCCCCAACAGCTAGGTTTTGCACCTTCTTTCTAGTACCAATTTACCTAGCTTTTCTCCACACTTTCTCAACTTAATTAAGAATATTTTTGCCAGGCAATAGTCTCCCTTTATAAAGGTATTCATAGGCTGTAATCAGTTTTTTTTTTTAAACCAATTGCACTTTCACAATTAGATGTTTTCTGAGACCTGTAGCCTTTTTACTGGCTTCTTTTTTATATAGCCTTTTCCATGTTTTCTGTGTCTTTGGAGAAGATATGTAGCAGAAAGCTGCACAGCATGCCAGCACTGCTCACAGCAAAATAATACCACCTTTGCCCTCCTGTGCTTAGCCGTGGTTCTGGCTTCTCTCTTCTTATCTCCTGTTTTTTTTGTTTGTGGTGTTTTTTGGTTTTGGGGTTTTTTTTTTTTTTCATTTAGCACTTGAGTAACTTGGGTAACTACTATTTCTGCATTTATACCTACCAACCTTTTTTTTTTTTCCCCATCCCAGAGGATCCATTAATTAAAAGATTATGATTACATGGTTATAATTCTGGATTAGACTGGGAAAGGAAAGGATTATTGCTCCACATAAGTATATGTGTGCAAGAGCACTGGATTACAAAATATCTTATTAAATCGAATATACCTTTAAAAGGTTACTAATTTAGCTTTTTATGTGCTGAATGTTATTTTAACAGAGCAAAAATTTTTAGGCCAAAAGGGCTTTGCCACATCTCTAAAGCAGACATCTAAGCACTGTAAGATTTATATATGCCATGAGGTCTTATGCAGGTCCTCTGCGTGAAGGAAGTTAAGGGTTGATAGATATATCATATTCTTTCTACAGCTCAGCTAAATTCCTAATTACAAAGCTAAACTGAAATCCAAAGTCATATTTTGGTTTGTAAAATGAGAGGCAAGATTGTCCAATGCAACCGTGCCTCTATGCGGCGTGTACCAAATGACCTATTATCCATCTAAAGGAAGATACATTGATCATACTGTTATTGTTGGAAGCTTAGAATTTTTGTACACCCACAGAAAAAGATCCTCGATACTCTGGGGTTCCCCTTCCCATCATCCATGCTGTCAACTTGGGTATTTGTCAAATGCTTTGCATTTGGTAAATCTCCTTACAACTTACTGGTTTGAATTACGTCCTAGTAGTGAGCCAGTTCCCCCCCGACCCTGTAACTTCAGCTTCAGCACTGTGATGCAAATAATGTCACAGCATTGCTGCTGTGCAAAGGCAGCCTAGTGTCCCATCTGATGCCTTCAGAATGAAACAGATACCTACTCTCCCCCCAGCTCCCTGGGACCGATGGATGGAGTTGGTTCGCTTTCATCTGCAGCCAAGACTCTTTCCCGCCTTTCTCACTTGCTAGAACTGGCAGCTGTTGAAATGAAGTTTTGGCTTTTAGTCAGCAATGGTGTGGTACAAATGTGAGATACAGGTGTGGTATGCTTTGGTTTGCCTTTTGGTTTGCCTGACTGCCACCACTTGAGAATTTGTGTGTGCTCATTAGAGGCGTAACAGGATGATGGAGGAGTACTCCCTGGTGAAGATTTCACTCTAAGGAAGACCTTAAAATCCACTTTGTATCATCATCTGGGATTGTTACTCCTTCAGAAGCATGACCTTGCTGTACAAGCATAGACATCTTTCTATTGCTGCTACAGTCAAGTGCTACAATTTTAATTTTACCAATTTGAAAATGAACTTACTCAAATGCTCTCAGTTAAAACCCCATTTTTGATATAAAACCACTGTCTTCTGGCTGAGGGCTGTATCTGATCACAGTGATATTTGGTTCATTATTCTCTAATCTGCAGCTTGTAAACTGGTTGTCTTCCTGTGACAGTGATGTACGGTCCATGGCATATAACTGAAGTTAACATTTATATTGAGCTTAGTGATTTAAGTACAGTTAATCTCTTTATTAATGCTTATTAGTAGACTGCATGATCATGTTTTCATTTTGAGTTGACAGAGAAAGAACATTTGGTTAATTACGCGGTGAAAGCAAGAATGTGTCTTTTTACCCTAATTACAACTATTTGCAACAATGACTGTTGTTTTTTGTAATTCATAACAACAAGAAACGACGGAGGAAAAAAGCTATATACAGCATTTCAAACAATTAGCGTATATCTCACTATTACCTTAATGCATGGAACTCTCCTCTGCAACTTCATGGGATAATATCACTGAAAAACAAGCCAAGCTGCCTTACTCTGCTCTGGGCAATATCCCTGTATGTGAACGAAATAGCACCAGATCTTCAAGTCTTTACTCAGTCCTCAACTGATCATGAGGACGTTGGGATTTCTCCTTGGCCTTTTCAGTGCAGACTGTGTATGTTCAAAGTCTGCCCGGCACGCCTGTTTCTGTTTGAAGCAGTTTCCCCCCTCCCCGTGTTAAGAAGGGGTGCAGAGCGTTTTGGCAAAGCTGCTGACTCAATTAAGAAACGCTGTCAGTTTTGCCTTTCTTTTTGAAGAGACAAATTGGTACTTATAAAACTGGGAGCAAAACCAATATAACATGTTACTGAATGTTAAATTTTCTGTCTGAAGATTTATTAAGTGTTCAGAAGCATTTTGCTTTGGTTCTGAATATTAAAGGAATAATTGCATTTCCGGAGTTGTCTGCGTTTGAACTACAAATCACCAAGTGTTTTAATTCAGGCCAGGTAATTGTGTCGCTTTGATTGATTGCATATTTAAGGCAAAAGAGCAGTTTTTAGTGCAGGCTGAATGTTATAGCCAGTTTGCTCTTGATTAAAAGGGCCTCATGGTGACATATTGTCAGAAAGAGTTTTTTTCACAATCTTCTTGGCTAGTAAGGTATCACAAAGTAATAACGCTCCAATGTTTTGCCTGCTTTTTCCCTTCCCTCCATGGGAAACGTATTGTGAAAACTGCATGCCCTCCTAAAATGGCCCAAAGGGAAAGCTAGAGATGTGTGTATATATGTTCCCGTTAGGAGGAGTATGTTTGCATGTTCTTTGCAAAGAAACATCCATGCCAGCCCATCACCTGCAGGCTATGGCACAGCCCCGCTGCCACGCAGCAACTGGTGAGAGTCCTGGGCTGTGCCAGTGGTGGCTGTTGCCACCGCTGAATCCCCTGACTCTTGTTTCTGGCACAAGTTTGTCCCTTCTTGAAGCAATTAATTCTCCTTTTGTCTCCCATGTTAACCTAGATGTGTGCATGCTCTTTCCTGGCTGCCTTTTAACGTACGATTGTCATTAGATGCTGGCTTTGGCTGGGGAAGCTGCATCATTAGGAGAAAGGAGCGGGAGGTTTCGAAGTTGCTTTCTTAAACTTACGGAGTCAGAGCATCACAAACGGGAAAGCCCTGAGTGCTAATCTCATCGTTTGCAGAGCTTGAGGCCTCGGTGTTTCACATCGTGGGCAGCTGTTTAGCAGACGTGAGGCTAGAGTGGGTATATGAGATGATAGTGCAGGTGAGAGTTTCTGCAGTGGATACAGGACAGACTGAATGAAAAAGGAAGCTCAAGGCCAGCTGAAGCCAGGCGTGAGCAGTGGGTAGGAGAAGCTGAGAGGAGAACTGAATAAACAACCACTATGTGAAAAATGCCCCATTTGGGAAAAAGGAGAGGTGTGAACAAATAGTGATGTTAAAAATAAGTGAATAGAGCAGGCAGTCTGAGGGGGACGCTGATGACCCCAGCAAATACTGAGGGACTGAACGTCCCTGTGAATAATCTGTTGTGCTGTAGTAACTGGTGTAGCCAATGTGCCAGGCTGCAATGGGAAGAAGTTTTCTTTAGCAGGCTGTTGCCAGGGATGGAAGTTGAGTGATGAACTTCAGTGGCCAGTAACTTAATGTTTTCAAAATTACGTTTTTTGGCCAGTGATCTGCTCAGGACTCCTATTCCTGACTTCTTCTACAGAGTCATCATCGAGAAGCGTTTTCATACTAATATAACTACAGAGTGGTGGTGGTGCTTTAACTGCACTGTTGCAGTGCGAATGGTGGGCTCGCTAGCACAGAAGACATCAAGGCAGCTGAAGGGTGCAGCTGTCCAGTGATGCAGAGGTTGGCCTTCAGGCTATGAACATGGTATTGATCAGCAGAAAAATAGCAGTGTTATGTGGGAGAAAGGTGCAAGATGAATAGGGCCCAAGGTCTCACAAGTTACATTCTGGAGTCTGATAAGCTTTCTATCAATAGCTAGGGAGAAATATTTTCATATTTCTGCCTCAGCTTCTCCAGATGTAGAGCAAAGATGTGAAAAATACTTTGTGTGATGAAACACTGTGAGAAGTCTTCCTGCAGAGAAGTTTCCATGCCAGTGTTTGTTCTTGGCATGGACCTTTTGAAATTTTGAGATGGCGACAGCAAATGTTCAACTGGTTACTTCTCTGGGATGTGGAGACAAGTGTTAGACTTTTAATAAGTATTATAAATATTAGTTTGGTCATAAACATGCTCCCCTTTTTCTGTGAGCCTTACCAACCAAGAGTGGAGGGTGTTTAGAGGAGATTAAATAGCAGCTCTTGTCATTATTCAAGAAGTTGGATATTTCATGTCTCCCCATTGCTGCAGTTCATTTTATTTCATACATATGGATTTAGCAATAATGTGGTAATTGCATTTTCTGGTGATTAACATTGCCCCGGTGTAAAATATAAGAGCCACAGCCTCCAAGAGCACTGTCTTCCAAAGTCATCCTATCACATGGCCCATTGGCAGAGGCAAATGAAGTTAAGTAATTTAATTAGCTACGATTAGCATTTAAAGCTGTCTACCCAGAAACCAATAAAGAGGTTCACAATTCATCCTGTATTATTTCACATAAGGCTTTAACAATATTAGGTGAAGGCAGTCTAGTTCAGAGAGGTAGTAATTCAATCTGTTCTTCTCCTCTGAATTCCTGGTTTAAACCAGTAATGAGCAAAGATGGTTGTTATTAGGCAGCTGTTAGATGTCCAGTGTTGACTGAGTAGGTGACAGCAGCCCAGTTGCTCCAGGGCAGCTGTATAAATGACAAAAAGCATCGTCACTGCTGGTGCTGAGCTGCCACCTGGGTTGGCAGGAGCAGCGTTCGCCCTGGCCGGCACGGTGCCTCCAGCTGGCATCGAACGGCGCTGGAAGAAGGTGTGGGAAAGACTGCTTTCCTCTCACTCCCCTTGTCTGCGCTGCACTTAAACACAAGTCTGGTTCTCAGAATTGCAAATTTGGCTTCTTGCAGAACTGCTTAATTCACTTAGGGGGTGGGGGACGGGGGGTGTTTGCTTTCCTGTCTCAACCTTAAAGGACGTGCCAGTTGGGCACGCAGCAAAAGCCATTTACAGTTGGAATAAAGCGGGAGCTGGGGTGGTGATGCCAGGCCCGGCTCCCTTTGAAACCCCGGGAAAGGCTGCCGCAGCATGGGTGCCTGTCTGTACCCTTTTGTGCATCAACGTACGTGCCAACTGGGCGAGTGCAGGCAACAGCAGAGTCTGGCTTAATGGCACACAAAGCAAATGTCAGCTAAATAGGTTTTCTTTATCTTAATAAGTGATGCGATGTTGGCTATGGTTCAACTGCGCTGGATTGCGGTGCAGCGGTTTCCAGCTCTGCTCTCTGCCATCCGTCCCCGCCGGGTGCCGAGGCATCGCTGCCCGCCTGCCGGGGTGTCCCCTTCTCCCAGGGGCAGATTGCCGATGCCAGCTGCACACCCTGTCAGAAATGCTTCAGGCGCACTGAGCAAAATTGCCTCCTGAAAGCCTATTTTCAACCAGGCCTATTACCTGACCCAAATGGCACCTTGATTTTCAGGTTTAAATGCACCAGCAACCAGAACAAAACAAGGTCAGACCATACTTAAATGCCATTGGGTTTCATCACCCAAAGAACACACCATGAGCAGAGTCGCCATTCAAGGTGTTAATGAACATTCTTAAAGCATTAGTGGAAAATTCTGTATTCTTTTTAACACAATTTTTAACTCTTGCAGCCCTTCAAAAAGCAGGGAAGCTGCTTCGGATTCTTACTTTTTGCCAAGAGAGAGGTTTCCAGCTCTCTGGACCAGCTCTGGCTTTTGTTCACCTCCCACCCGGAACAGCGGGGCTGGGCACGGTGCGTGCCTCGCGCAGTGCAGACGGAGACTCGGCATATGGGTCACACCAGCGCAAATTAAGAGCGGGGGGATTGAAGCATGAAGACGTGTTGCCCCCAACACCTCAGCGAGAGCTGCCACTAGAGGTTGTTTCTCTCTCTGTCCTGATGGATTGGCAGCAGTGCATGGTACAAAGCCTTTCTCTAATTTCCCTTGTTTGGAGGAGAAGAGTTTTCCCCCTTTAACAGCCCCAGTACCTTCTTGTAATCCCATACACCTGTGCAAAACCACCTTTTCAGTAGCTCAGTGCATTATTTTTATAAGGTCTGTAAGTATCTTTAATAGCCAACATGCAAAATGTGCAATTTGTCTTTGTAATAATGCTTTCCTTCTTAATCATGTACCTTCTTTGCTATTTTTCTGCCAGCCCTTGGCAATGTTTCATTTTAGCTCAAAGTGAAAGAACAGCCTCTTAAAATAGACTGTAATACTCAGCTATCGTTTGATCAGTTTTAATTTAATTTCACTGCAATGAAAATATAATGGGAGGCTGAACTCCAGAACGTGCGGTTCAGGGAAAGTCACTGTCAACGTTACCAAATCTGTGACTAACCTCTCAAAAGAGCGATGGGGGTCTATGCCCAGCAGCTCTTTACAGCGCGGTCTGCAGCTCTACAATTACCTGCTCAAGTGTGAGCCATATTTTTCACAATTTTTCAAAATTAATCTCCAAATCTTCAGTAGATGCCTTTAGGAATGCTTATATGAAATGCCTTGGGTCTGCCTCTCTGATGGGCTGATTGCCTTTCATTTTCATTTAACAGCAGTGCTCTTTGTTTTCTGGAGCCTGTTTATCTGCAGGCTTTGAGGATGTCATCAAAAAGTTAGCACTTGCCTGCTGTACTTTGGGTGCAGGTATAAGTCGGAGATCTCTGATTACCAAGACTCCTTTGCTTTTTTCTTCTCTTTTTTTAGCTCTGTGTAGGAGAGAAAAAATGCCTCATTTTCCCCCAGACTGCAGATACTCTACCTTGTCTAGGTCCTCTGATTTTCAATAGCGTAGTATTGTCGTGACTGCTCTGTCTCTGATCTACTTGTCCTCCATCCAGCTTCAGCCTGTCTGGTACTCTGTCAGGATTCAAACACAATTTCTCACTCCTCACAGGAATTATTTTTGGAACTTTTAAAATACTCCATCTGTAACGCAGCATTCCTGCGCAGCTGCAGCGAGCTGCCTGCGTCGGGAGGATGACTTGGAGGAGGGAAGAGAAGCTACAACGTCCCCAACAAAGCTGATACAATGCCGCCTTTGTATTAGGCCCCTATTCACGCATGACTGCGGCATAAGAAAAGAGCAGCCCCAAACTAGTCCTGCTCTTGGGTCTGGTCCAAGACCTGCCTGGAGGTGAGCAGGGGGGTGCCAAGGGGAAGGATTCTTCAGCAGTAACCTGTACTCTGTCCCCATTTTACGAGCAGTTGAAAGCTTTTGCTGAAAGATGCCGAAGTTAATGTTTAGAGCCGATGATGCTTATTAGTTAAGCTTGATAGTAGCTTCTGAATAAGATGAATGGTGGCAGGGCACATGCTATTTCCATCATTCTTTGTTTTCTTTGTTTGCTTTTTGTATAGCTTCAGCCAGAGAAGCAAAGATTAGGTCAGATCCTCAAGAAAACTATTTGTTCTTGTGAACCCACCAGTGGTCAGTATGTCAGCCTGGGAAAGCATCTCTGTTCCTGCTGGCCTGAAAGCCCTAGCATGCTTGGAAATTCTGGAGTCGCTTCTGCTGCCTCCGATCTGCATAACAGTGGGACATATCTTGACTGTCACTGGGTGGACACCCCTCCATCTTTTTCAGCTGGGCACAGCAGCAGGCCACGTTCAAAGACTGCTTATGCTGTTTCCTTGCTTCTTAATATACTGAGTTTCTTTGTTGAGCAGCGAGTTGCCTTGATTCCACAAACAGAAATTAATCAGCTCTCTGTGCAAAAGGCAGATACAGGGATAGTGCTGATCCATTTCAGTGGTATCTTCTGGTTCTCGTATGATTTTCTTCTGGGTTATATATAATTATATTTGTGTGTGTGTATATATATACACAAACACGTGGAGGTCTTGCAGGAGACTGTGCTTCTGAGCAAGATCGTTGTTCCTGAGATGTAACTTAAGAGACTGGGGTGAAAGAGAATGGAAATCAGTGTTCTAAAACAGAGGCCAGAAGCGATACGTGCGGTTGGTGAGATAGCAGTGATCGAAAACTAGTGTGGAAAGGGGTAGATTGCACAAAAATGGTTGCAGAGGTTCACGATCCCCTGGAAGGAGTGCTGGTACTGCACAAGCTGTTGCAATGTATGGATCCCATTGACATTTCTCTCAGGAGTGGGGCACCTGCAGGTCTTTTGACAGAAGTTCCCAGTTCAGAGGGGCTGGTAGATGGGTCTTAGAGTCCTGTCTATAAAACTGTAATAATTCAGGAGGTGCAAACCAAAGTGGGCTATGTGTGCAACCAACCTGCAGCGACGCTTTAATTTTCATTAATTTGTAGAAGGACCTCGGAGTGAAATTTACTGTGGGATGAAATTGCTTTCATGAATGATGCTTGACTCCAGCCAAAGACTAAACATGACAAAAAGATGCTTATCAGCCTGTAAGAAATGTCGTAACACTGGAGGACTATAGGATCATACAGTTAAAGATTATGGCCCCAATTGTACTCCCTTGTCTAGGAAGGCTGTGTAAGTATTCACGTAACTTTGAACTGCTTGCACTTATATTCTTTTCACTTCTGAAGGATTTAAGTGCATGCTGGAATAGTTTCCCGAGCTAATAGTCTCCAGATGCACAAAGGAGCAGAATCAAAATTTTAAGATGAGTAGTTCTTCACTCTGTGTTCACTACTGCTGGTTGATTCTTGATAAATATTTTTAACATAAGATCATTATTACTGTTTCAAATGTTAATTTGTTGTCTATGCGTGCGGTGTGCCTGGTTTACAAACCCACCCCATACTTGCAAAATCAGAAAGAAGTGCTCTCTCCTCTACTTAACTGATCAATTTATGAGCTGTCAACCAGCAGCTATTAAAACATCTCCAGTTGCTGCAGTGGCCAAGCCTTGGTGAAGCATATGTGACCAGTTTTTCCATTTCAAAGAGGAGTGTAAGTAGGTGCCTGGAATCTGCCTCTGCTCCAGACTGGCTGGAGGCTCCATCAGCCATGCGTCAATTGGAATCGCTAATGCGTAGCAATTAGATTTAATGAAGTAAATCTGCTGATAGCTTAGGCATGCTGACAGCCCTTCTGTTTATTTTTTTTTAGGGGAATGGATTGTGCAACCTGTTGGTATGTTTTTGTTGGAGCTGTGTTTTTGTTTTCATTAACTGCTTTTTTCTAAAGGGGTTTAGTTCTTTTGAACCAAAAGCTCATGTGCACTCAAAATTTGTTACAGGCTAGCTCAAGTTATTTTGTCTTGTGTTCCCTCTTTCTGTGTCCACAAACATGGATTTGTTTGGCCTGTTTTCGGAAACAGGAGTTGCTCATCCACAGCAACTGTCACGCATCCCGTTCCTGACAAAGCTGTTGTGCATCTGTCAGCTCCTGCGTGCCTTCCCCATTGCGGGGGCTCATCCATCCTTCCCGCTTGCTCTTTGTCCTCTGCTTGGGTGACTTATTCTGGGTGGATATCGCTTCTTGCTTGTGTGCTGACTGCTGGGGTGACATCCACCACCAACAGTCAGCAGGAGAGCCTCTCCTGATATCCCCTGCGGAGTGGGGGTTGCTGCCGGCGGGTACAGGCTCGTTCTGGGGGAAGAGCATTTGGGGATTGCACAAAACTTGCTGGGGGATGTTTGGAGAGAGTACCAGGGGTGAGGAAAGGGGGGGGACTGGGAGAGGAACAAGTATGGAAAACTAGAGGAAAAGGGTATAAAAGGGGCTGTTCACACGTAAACAAGTGGCTGGTTAGCTCTCGTGTCTGGCCAGGCTGTAAATGCTGTTTGTCTTTGCGTCAGTACTGTATTCCTGATCTGAGTTGATGTGCTTGACTGCACACATACGTGTCTATATAATATATGAATACGTGCACCTGTGCCCTACTGGGAATACATGCTCAGCCTGGCTTCTGCCTGGGCGTGGGGACACAGATCTTCAGCAGCCTCCCCTCTATCCAGCAGCAGATTTGTTGAGCCTTAACACTGCTGGGACCCCCGCTGGCCTTGGAGAGACCAGGAGCTGTGGCTGGGTTATGGGAGCGGTGTTTAAGGCTGTCTAGTTACACTGAGATTGGATAGGGTCAGCCTAGGATTTGTGCATTTCTACCTTGCAGAGGTTCCCTCTGCTTCAGGGGTAATGTCCAGTTTTACTTGTACAGAAATCAGAGGCGATTAATGTTTTTCAATTATCAGAAACAAATTAGTACTGCTGTATTTTTTT
>RSEF01000003.1:70731528-70766686 GCA_003993805.1 Himantopus leucocephalus | reverse complement strand
ATCACTTATTGTGGAGCAGGTTGGCAACATGCTTCAGCTGTAGATGTTTCCTTGTATTTGTTTAGTGGCTCAGTAAATAAAGTCAATAATTTTTAAGTACTGACTTACATCACTTCTGATCATAACAAAAGTTACACTGATAATCCTAAACATCTGCAAACAGATGTTTTTTACAAAAGCAAATAGACCATAGGGTTCTCCTCCTTGTTTCAGTTCTTATATTATCTTTTCAAAAAATATTTGTTTAGGAGATTTAAAGTATTCACATGGCAGTTGCTTGTAATTATTAGAAGCAAAACTAACCGTTGCAAACGGAAGCTTGGCTTTGTTGTTTATTGTATTAATGAACAATTTTATCTGAGTCGGAATAATAGCATGTTACAGGCATGCTTTTTTTTTTTAACATATACATCCATTTTATTCAGAGATTCTGTTAAATTGAATGTAATAATATATAGTTATCAACGCAGGTATGTATGTCAAACAGACACTTTCACTAGATGTTCCTGGTCATGATGAAAACCTGTGTATTTCAGATATCCTGCTAGATGTTATTCAAATGTATCTCAATGTGGGAGACTTGCAAATATTGACAAAACCTTTATGATAATTTATGGAAGGCAAATTCTTCAAAGTTATGCTAAATATTAACAATGATAAAACTCCAGGACCAGAAAATTTTTCATCAGAATTTTACTACTTGTTTACGAAGCTATCAGTAGGTTCCTTGGAGGGGTTGTTAATGATGTTTAGTTATAGCAGGAACTTCTGTGGGCTGTAACAGAAGCTACTAGCTATGTTTCCCCTGCAGCTGGAAACAGCTTTACCTTTGCACTTTTTATGGATCCATATAATGGCAGAATTGTGGTATAAAGGTTTTTATTAGCAATTATTGAGATGATTGCAGACTCTGCTCTTACTTTATACACTGAGATACACCTAGATTCACCTACAGGGCTTTGCTACTGTCTGGAGCAAAGAAGGATTTAGACAAAAGAACAGATTTGCAGGAACACATTAGAAAACAATTTCATGTGTCTATTGTTTTTTATGGAACTCCAAGACTTTGCTAAAATTTGTATCTAAAGAAAGCCTGAATTGTCAGAAAGTGAGAAGTTTGGGTACGAGTTATGTCAATCTGATGGACCAGCAAGAAAATATTCCAGACTCTGAAAAGTCATTTCTCTAAGACATTGTTGGCTAAAATGGGCGGTGCATTTATAAGCTACATGCGAATGTAAATATTAAACAGCCCTCAAGAGCTGCGTGATTTGCTTGTCAGATGACTACAGTAAATGCAATATGGGGGGAAATGTACAATCTCTTGTTGGGAAGAGTAATTGGGCTTGAAATGGATGTTTTACCAATAGTTTTTTGTCTTTCAAACATATTCTCTGATCATTCCAGATAAAAGCATATCAGTAATAGCATACGGCTAAAGTTCATATGAAATGTTTTTAAAAATAAAATCTGGGAATATAGATGCTTACATTATACCCATTAAGCAGGTTGGTCTAATCATTCCAAGTATTACTTGTTTCTATCACTCCACCAGCTCAAAGCAACAGTAGGTCAACCCAAACACTGAATTAAATACAGCTGCGTTTTGCTGGGCTTTAACGTAAAGCTAGAGATTTGTTTATTTCTATTTTGCCAGTCATTGCAAGTAATCCTCATTTAATCAAATGGCACATCAGAGTCTTGAGGTTCAGAGAAACCATTATATGCAAAGCTGAGTAAATACCAGTTCTCTGAAAATCCTTTTCTACTTGGTTTGTGATACACCTCATCAACTACTTGTTATGGATAGGGATATACATGTGTTTCTATATAGAGAGAAAGCACTTAAACAGCAATCTTAAACTAGCTACTTGAAGTTTTAAATTATTACATTTAGGTGATATAAAGATAAGATGGATCCCACCCACTAAAAGAAATCAGAGTTAACTGGCCATTCTTCTGTCCAGTTACTGTGTTCAAAAGGCGGTTATGCTTCTCAACTTGAAAAGTTTACTGTATATGTTAGCTATAGTTGAAGAGGTAGACTTTTGATTGGTAAGAAAAGAAAACAAAAAATCAGTATGAACCCTTTTAAATTACTTTTTTGACAAAAGAGTGTCTGTTCAGCCCAGGGTAGAGAAAGTTTCTTGCAATTCCAGTTTGTAACATGAGAAAAGTTAATTGCTGTAATATATACAATGCCTCTCTCCAATCAAGTAAATAAACATACGCGTAGTCTGAATGAGTATAAATGCTAATGAAATTCTAGTGAAAGAGGAGATTGCCTGTGATTCTGCTTTGACATTCAGTTGTAAAGAGTATTGGGATGGGAGTTCATAATCTGTTACTACAAGTTGGATATAATCAAATAATACAAATTACAAAATACTTCTGTGGTTGTTTATATACATGATGTATTCTGTTTCATTGGTACTCCTAAAAATACTCCCTGTGTCTTGCACAGTGTTGCTTCAGGTGCCCAGTGTTATTTTTTTTATTGTAGTATTGAAGATCCTCAAAATTATCTTTGGGTAGGTATGGGATCTATTATAGTTAAATTCCAACACTCTTTCAATGAAAAAGTTATTTAAAGGAAACTGTGTAGGCATAGGCCTAAGAGCTGGAACTTCAGAAGTTGTTACTGGTATTTTTACAAAAAACCCCACAGTATAAAAAGCCAAAGGGCAGCTCAGCTCAATGCTGAGCTTCTCCAGAAAGTGAAAACCCCTCTGTCGACCATGAATTAAAGCAATCTTAAAATGTATCCTACAAACATTTCTAGTTTACTTTAGGGATCAGATTAAGCCAGACTACAAACATTTGTAGCCCATTACAAATGTTTGGGGAGAGTTCTGACTTGCTTTTTCAAAGATGCTAAATAGCTTCAGTTAATTGGGAGACAGTTAAGTTGAGATTTAAAAAACAAAATAATCCCCAAAGAGTCAACAGGCATATCTCCACAGCAAACAGACTTCGGTATGAGGACATGCACAAATAAAATCCCCAAAAGATATTATTTGCAAAAAAGGAAAACTTTGGAGAATCTTCCCTAGGATTCTAAGTCGTGTTTGGTACCCAGTAAGTGCTCTAGCATCGCATCAGGGTTTCCTTTGGTTTTATGAAAAGACAGAAGAAAGGGACTTTTAGAGAGAAACAAGAAGAAAACAGCCTTGGAGTATTTCTCTTTTTAGTATTTTGGAAGAATCATTCAAACTAGTGCTGACTCCCCTAACCTTGTCTGTGCATGGAGGAAGGGAGGGATTTGCCCGGTCCCTGCACCTCCAGTCTTAGATCTGTGTTTGTGTCACAGTTTGAATTTCTGCAGTGCTAGGGACAAACGGAAACTAGTACTGTCAGTAAGAAGCATGTATGTCTATAAGATGTGCATAAGTGATTCCTAAGGCATATGTTGTGTAAGGTACAGGGACGGCATTAACTATAATGCATTTGTGCAAGAATGGCGTTGAGTAGTTGGTTACAGCTTCCAGATGAGCCTCAAATGATGCACTTACATTGCATGGGAAAGACAGATGTTGGGTGAAACCAAGGCTCATAGGCAGGAAAGGATTCATTTGCATCCAAAGGAGTTTCCAAGTGGTTTTGTTTTGGTCAAGTCAGACAATGTTTCCCTGGCATTTTGTCTGACAGAGGATGATAGTATACACTGGTATTGGCGAGTTGAATAGGAGCAAGAGAAAAGTCAGAGACCCAGATATGTTTGGAAGGTTCCTCAGACTGAGCACTTACTCCAAAAAGGAGGATGTAACTGATAAATGAAGGCTGCGGGAAGGGGTTGGGCCTCAGAGTTTCCATTTGGAAAGATGGAGTATGTGCTGGGGTTAGTTCTCTAGAGAGACAAGCCCTGAGAAGGAAATCGGCACAGCCACCACATCACATCTGTGTTTCGGGTTGATCTCCATTATGACTTTTGCTGGTTTTCCTTTTTTGTAGCTGTTTCCCATTTTGTAGTCAAATACCTAAGCTGTTACTCTGCTGTGTTTAAGTTGCTCTCTCTTAAATGTCATCTCATGACAACCCCTCGCTAGGCAGGAGGCAGTCGGGGAGCGGTGGATCTATTTACAGAGGTACGCCAGCTTACCCTTAAAGCACCTTGCCCAGAGTGTGACAGAGTTTAAAGGTTTTCCTCTTGCTTGAATATGCCGTTGAGCCTTTTACATGCTTTACAAATGTAAGGTCAAGGCCTGTGTTCCCCCTGCAAAGCCATGGCTGTGCAGCCAGCGTGGACCTGCCTGTGGAGGTGCAGAAGAGAGGCGCTGGAGGTGCTGGGAGCGACGGCCCGTGGCAGCCCCTGCCTGCGGGGGATGCGGGTGCAGAGGAGGCAGTGGCCGCTCCTGGGGAGTGAGCCAGTTGGCCTTGAGTGGAAATATGTCAGAGCCCGTCAGACTTTACCCCTGAGAGGACATTTGGCTTTATTCGGCCCTCAGAAACAGGAAAGCGAAGGATTAATTTTCCTCCAGGTTATTTCTCTGCAGCTCATTTTTCCTAAGCTCTGAGGTACAGGAGATTGGCCACATCCAGAAACAGTGTGAGCCCAGCTCTTCCCTTTCCCATCTTTCTAATCACTAAGGAGGAGAAGTTACTGTAGAGAATAATTTTGTTTGGAAGTACCTTTTTCAAGCTAATAATCCAGTTATTTCCCATATAGTTAATTGCTTTGAGAGGTTTTGTGTAACCACGTAAGTGGTTCTGGTTTAAAAAAAAAGGTTGCAATTTATTCCTTTGAATTGCGATTACAAAATTAAGTTTATGACAGTAATATATAGTATGGATATGATAAAATTTTTTTGTTGCCTTATGTGAGTTCAGCTACACCACAAGTGTTTTTTATCCTTTAGCATACAAAAAAGGGGATGACCTGTATTAGTGTAGTTGCATCCACAGTAGAGAAATTTTACAAGTTGAACCCAACACAAAAAATATATATAGACCATATTGCACTTGACCCTGAAATTTGAAGACATTCTCATGTTATAAGAAATTAAGCTAGAGAAAAAGGTCTAAATGTCAGCGGGCAAAAGGACTTTAACAAATGAAACCAGGCATAAAATTCGTTGCTGTGTTATTTCATGGTTGGGACATTGCTCTTTTTTCCTGCCTTGCTGTCAGCTGGCCTGATATACTTGTGTTCTGATTAATAGTGGTACCCTTTCTGATCATACAGTCGTTGCTGGTGGAGGCTCGCTGGGATGCGTGGCAAAAAAAAATTTGCAGTTGCTGTCTGAACTTCTAGGAGCAGGAGCAGAGACTGGTGTAAGATGGAGAAAAAGTCATCTTACCACGGCTGCTGATGACTGATTTGGCAGAAAGTATTTTTCGGTCTGTCAGGTGACGTGGCTGCGCTGGCTTCCTATCGCACTGCTCGGAGGACTGGATGAGAAGTGTCTACAAGGAGCGGAAAATGTAGGAAATATTTTGAATTGTCTCCTATATCCTTGAACATATGTGGAACCCTTGACTAAGCATTCGGGTTTTGGAGGGGACTTTTTTTTTTTTAATTCAGAGCTGCTTCAGTCTTTGTTTCATACTATCAATAGACTCCCTCGAGGATTTTCTCGTTACTTCCCACTGAAGACAGAGTCTTGCCACAGGTAGAGTGATATGACTGGGGGCCGGCTGTGCCTCAACAGGGAGGAAGAGATGTTTTCTCTGTTTTCTGTCCATTTTTGCCTTTGTCAGTTTACTCGATTCAAGGTCCATAGTTAAGCCGTTTTCAGCATCCCTGGGCACAAATCTGTGAGAAGTCCAGCGAGCTTGACTTTTTTATTCCACTTTACCAAAGTCCTTACACCCTCAGCACCTAAGTAGTGTGGTGAGTAGTGTGGTAGCATTGGTCACTGAAGGGTCTGTTCTTTCTCTTGTCCTCTCTCTCAGAGGGACAACTGTGTTGTGGTCCTAAACCATTCCCAAAAGCCTGACCCTTAGGCCAGAGCTCAGACCAGGCTAGTGTTGTGTATGTTTGCTTTACAGAGGAAATTCTCATCTTTATTCCTTATAGATACTGTCGCTATCATTTTACACTTGCTCTTTGTCCCATGGACCCCATAAAGTTTGCAGGCAGTCTCGCATGGCTTGCCAGCTTTCCAAGTGCCCTGATAGGACTTAAAAGTCTTCGATTTTATTGTAGGAACGCGAGCTTATGGTGAGCAGCAGAGGGACGTTTGGGGAGTGGGTTATAACTTGGCATCTAAACTGGTAACTAAGCTGCCAGATAATTATCTCTTGTTTCCTGCAATGATTTTTACTTCCCATGGCTCTGTCACGGAGCAAGGGCTGACTTATGGTTTAGTCAAGAAGAATTAAAGACGATTCTAGGCTGCGTACTCCACGCTGTGAAGAAAAATCCTACCCAAAGCAAATGATCCGTGAGACAAAAGAATAGCTCAGGGGACTCTGCTTTACAGCCTAGCTGAAGCATCCTGAATTGGCCACAAAGATCTTTTTATTTTCTTTTTATAACAATAAAAAATGAACAATGGCTAATTGCTCCAGTGCCTCAGGGATTCTCTTAAATTCTGATATAGAAAGTGTTAATTTTTAAAAGTGAAAAATATGAAGCGAGGCTACAACCCATCTGTTGAACAGGGCCGTACACTCAGTATAATGTCACTGCCCGTTTACCTCCTCAGGTTTCTAACTGTACCTTTCAGGCATGATAGATGCCTTCTCTCTTCACTCTTCTCCAGCCTCTGGGGAGCTTCAGGGCCTCCTCTAAAGCCCAGTACAGTCAAGTCAGTGGAAAGAGTCCAATTTAAGTTGGAGGGAAAAGATTTTTTTGCTTCTTATGCCAGCTTTCCCAAGTCATGGTGATGGTGTGTCTCTTGTGCCAATTTAAGGGCACTGGCGTTAACTCCGTCACTTTGATAAAAAATTGGCCCATTTTATTCAATAAAAACTTTCTATTTTGTTATTAATGACACAAGTATATAAACCCTTCTATGAATGGGTAACTATTAATGGGTACAGCTCTGCCCATTTGAAAAAGAATGAGCAATATGGGTAAAGGCTTTCTGTATTCTTGCAAGACTGCATCCCAGACAATGTTAGGTTGGGCTGAACTGTTAAAGTAAATTATTGTGATTAAGTCAGTGATGGGAAAATTGTAAATATCAATGTGGGGAGACCTGATGCATTAAATTGAGTCATATAAAAGCAAATATTTAACAAAAAGAGTGGGAGGTGTCACTCTGTTCAAAAGCATCTTAAAGTCATCATACACAGAATGCAAATTTGGAGGAAATATTTGTCATGTTGTCATGAAAAACATTTGGGCTGTTTACAAATGTAAGTGGGGAATCACAGGCTTTGTATGTGGTAAACTGGGTGTAAATCTTTGCAAATTCATGTGTAGGAATAGCTTTTTCCTGCATTTTTTCCTTCTATCAGGCCTTTGTTAAATGTGTGAGCAAGCCAAGAAACCATTTCCCATAGTGTCTCTGTCCATGTTCTTGCCTTTATGTCATGGCTGATGGATTGTCATCCATTTACTGCCCTGAGCCAATATTTTAGCTTATCAGAAGCAGCTTAAGTATCAGGTTAGTTTACCACATCCTTCTAAGTTTACTTTGTGAATGCTTGTATTTAACAAGTGTAAATTTCGGTTTAAATGGCATTAACTAAAATACTGTCAGTGAAGAAGTGGTATCCCGGCCAGTTTGTGCTGTGCCATGGTCGTGGCCTGCTGTGCTGAATTGCTGCCTTCGATTTAGAAGAGGAGGTGGTTATTCTCGAATCAAAATTAGTTCGGCTTCAGATTTTTGGTGAGCTTTGTCAGCTCTAGTTACTTGAAACCAGGTGGTTTAATTAACTCTGCTTCCCAACACTGGCCTCATGGGCAAACACCAGTATTATACAGTATCAGAAATTAGGTGGAAGACTGAGCTGGTGCCTTAGGTGGCAGTTCCCTGTTCTGATTTGTCTGGGGATGCAGCCAATTTGAGAAACTCCCCTTGCCTGGCTTTCCCTTTTCCCTGAGGAGGAGTTCCTGCTCCTTCGCAACCCTGGCTGCACGTGTCTGCCCCTTACCTATGGTGGTTGCATCATTTTTTACCCCTGTCCTCAACCAGAACACTAAACCTAACCCAAACCCTGTTTGATGTGCACCGTGGCTCAATCAAAGCAGGTACCATGGAGGCAAGGCAGTAGTGGAAAAGATATGGATAGTGAAGAGTTTGTCCCAGAAACTATTATCTCCATTAACGAAAGGGAAAATTTTTCTTTCTGAGGGGTGTGCAAGTGAGAAGCTAGAGCAGGGTGATCAATCTGCTGGTCATCTAGCATTTGTGGTCGTTAGGGGAGGTGGAGGTTGGGCAGCTCTTTGGAGAAAACAGGTAGTAGCTTAAAGCAATTTGTGCAGGACAAGGGACACTGACTGCAGTGGGGGAAACATGCAGAACAACGGCATAAAACAGCATCGCTCTCCAGCTGACAGGGAGCAAAAAAACCTTCATGGAAAAAGGAGTGTTCAGAAGATATATTTAATATTTTAGGGAGGGTATTTTAAGATAAGGAGTGTGAGTGGTGAAGAAAGAGGAGGTAATGTGAGCAAAGCAAAAGGCAAGTAAGATGTCTATGGAGAAAATCTATTTTTATGAGTAACATAGGCAAGATGTGGGAATTAGAAAGGCCACAAGGTCACAGAAATCATGTTTGGAAAGCAAAAGGGCTAAATGGAGCAGATGCTATATGAGCAGTGGGGAGAAAAAGTGTAGGTTCTGAACATACAGGAATGAGGAGTAAAAATGAGACACAGGTAGCAATGCGTGGAGTAACTGGAACTGAAGTGGCTAAGGAGGCTGGAATCTGCTTTCATGGTAAAGGATGAGGAGGTAAAAAGGGGTATCTGAATCCCTCCAGAGCCCACAGGAGCAGCACCCTGGTGTGGTTGTGTGGGGAAGCTTGTGCACATGCTGTCCAAGCTGTGCCTCCTCTTGGGAGATGCAAGGCTCGTTTCCTCAGGCTGCTGGGCCAGCTCTTCTTACACCGTAGGGAAGGGAACGGGAGGGAGGACAAGGAAAAGAGAAAAATGTCCTCCCTTTATGTAACAAATACTTACTGTTGGATTATGCATGATATAACGCAGACAACATGGATATCTAAAAAACCTTCAAATTTATTAGATGAAACACAGAAGAAATGTAAAACGTTTGCCATGTGTATTTCAGAAGAAGTGAAAACACTGTTTCCTTCTGGCTTTTCTGTATTGCGCTGAGAAGAGATTACTCTGCCCATTAGCAGGAAGGAGTACTGCAGCAAAGCCAGCCGTGGTTCACCGCAGCACGCTGCTCTCCGCTGCTCGTACAGTTGCAGCAAGGTAGACACGCTGAAGTTTTGACGCCAGGTACGTCGGTGTTGAAACCCAGCACCAGTTAAAAAGCTTCCACTTTGTAGCGAGTTGAAATTACAGAGCCTGAAAGTATTTCCTTTTACACAGAAAAGTAACTGAAGTCTTGTTTAATCCTTTTCTTTCAAACACCACCAGAACAGATTTCATTACACTGGCTGAAATACAGTCAGTCAGATTAGAACTGGCGCAGCATTCAGAAGATATTTACTCTCCAAGGATATTTATCATTAGCGCCAATAATAATTTGGATTCTCTGTCGGATCATACAACGGGCTACTGAACGTTAGTTTCAGCAATATAGTAATAATAGAGAAATAACTGCTTAAATCCCCATTAAGTGGAAATATAATGCTCCCTTTGTGAAAAATGTAGTCATTAATTTTATGTTGGTATCTTTTTAACATTATTAAACTGTACACTGGAGACAGTGGTCCCATAAACCACATTTTTCCTGTAGGAGCTGTATGACTTAGATGACTGCAGCCCAGTATGCATTAGAAAGAGTAATGAAAATGTTAAGATGACTAATGCCATAATTAGGTGTGCAAATAGCACCAACAGGAAAACACCGACTCATAGAGTATGTATGTTTGTGTGTGTGTATGTATGTACATTTATAATATATATTAATTTGTATATTTTGTTGGTTGCATGAAGCCTCTAAGGTCTAACTAGGAGATTTTCTAATGTAATATTATAATCTAGGTAGGTACTTGAATATTGTGGTGAACTGCGGCCTATATACAGGCATGCATTTCTTTTTTCTTTTCTTCTGGCAAAGTATGCTATTGAGTAAAATAGCTGCATTGCATTTCACAGGGCAGAAGTGAAAATAACTTTGTTCTACAGTGTATATTGTTTTTGATGGAATTTAGTTTATTTTTTTTGTCTGACTGAATGTATTCCTATATGAGTATCCTGGACTTCGTGATCATAAGGAGCATCCCGTCTCCACCTTCAGTGTTTTTTTCTATAATATATACATACTTTAATGCTTTAACAGCTATATTGGGTATGCATGGACTACTCTCTTAAAGTGTGCTGAGCATTAACATTCTTCTTATAGATGGGTCTAAATTATTGCATTTATCTCTGCTACATGTGTAAGTTGTTTGATTAGCAAAAAACATAGCAACAATTTTTGTGTTAGTTGGTTATTCTGAAGGATCCTGCTTTGGTAGCTCTTTCCTGCTCAGCAAAACACTTAAACCTGGATGTAATTTAGTCATTCCCTTGAATTTAACAGCAATAAATACTGCTTGTTGTTGAAGGTACCTTTTTGAGGATCTATGATTATACCATAGACCCCATATGTTTTGGTGACTTAGTCCACAACAAGTATACAACTTGATACAGTCTTGTTTTGCTTTTAACCAAAGAATATTTTCTTATTCTTGATGATTTGTAATAATATTCTCTCAGTTATTTAAAGAAGTAGTAATTGTGCCCACACATGATGTGGATACCTGAACATTTGGTGTAGAACCAAGAGTAAATTTTGGGTTAGTCCAGATTTTGTAAAGAAAACATGTTCTTTTAAAAAAAGAGAATAGAGACAGGGAAAACTGTACCACATTTATTAGTGGGACATCTGTTAGTGACAGACAGTACCAAGTCTCTTACATCTCTCTCCAACCTCTACCAGGATTTGTCTGAATTATCGGCAGATGTTAGTTGCCATATTTTTAGAGCATCCTAAATCATCTGATTTAGGATGCTGCTTCTTGCCTCCTCTCTTGGGTCAGTGTAACAAATTTACTTATTTTAGAGACTTACTGTAAAAGACAGCTTTTCAATTTGTCCAACGCCATGAAAATAAACAGTTTAATACTAGACAGGAAAGCAGCCACTCAATGCTCGTACATGTAAGTAGAACGTACTCTGCAGATTACAACTTTCCATATTTTGATAGAGGTATTTATGGTTGTCTTATTGTAGGGAGGTGAGTTACTCCCCCTACATATTATTACTTTCGTATTTACGCTGGTATAGTCAGCCATTTCTTCCTTCCATTTGTGTAGCTTTTTCTCACAAGGTTAAAGAAATTGTAACCTCCCCCAAAATTAGCAGAGGGCAAAAGGACCAATGTAGTATCTGTATTCATGTTTCACTCATTCTTTGTAATTGAGCCAGTCCCCCTAATTCATTGTGCCCTTTATTTGAGTGTGGCAAGGAAGCAAAGGTAATTGCTGAGCTCTCAGAGAAAAGTAAGAGAGGAAATACCATTATATTGTCAAAACGGATGCCTTTTTTCAAACTACTGGTGGAATACATACTTCTTTTTTTAATAAACACGCTGTCTTATGAAAGAAAATTCTCCTAGCTGTGATTCTTTAAGATTTTAGTCCCTCTTTTTTTTTTTGAGTTAGTTTGCAGACTTAATGGACTTTGGATGGGCTTAGTTGATGTTCTGCTGAGACCCAGCAGTGTTGTGTAGCATGCTCCAGAGTTGGCAGGTAAAGTTGCTCACTGTCTGCAGCTCCCAGCAGTTCATCCGGATGAGCACCATCACGATTACATTCCTGTCGGCCCTCCACCCTCCTTTTTCCTTTTCAAGCACCTGCCTTGCAAATGGTGACGAAGGTCACTTAAGCTCTGCATGCTGTTACTGTGAAGAACCTGAGTCCTGCTGCTGCTGAACAGTCAGCCCTAATGGAAAAAAGAAAAAGGGAAAAACCTTGTGGTCCATGGTCTGCTAATGCTTGGGGCTTTATTTATAGGTTTGTTAATGTTTATTTGGTAATTCCATTATACATTCCTACATTCACTTTTGTGTTTAGCAGGATTTCTGAGTGTGCCATGCGTACCGGCCATGCTTCTGACCTGCCACTGAGTTTGGTTGTTTTCTCTGGCGAGAGACTAGGATGTAGCCATACACATTCATGGGGCCACTGCTGTTATTATCCATGCTTTGTAATTTTTCAACTGGTATAATTACCAAATTCTATATGTAATGGCATTTTGAATTTGTTTTAGTTTACCCACATTCTTCATTTCATCCCACACCTCAGTGGCTTTTTTTATACTGTACCGACCATGCTGCCTTCAGGAAACTCTGTTAATTTAATTTGATTATTTTTGCACCCTGGCATACCGTTAGAAGGTACCCTTTTGAAAGGTACTTGGTGTATAATAGGTCTGTATGACCACAATTTTATTGTGAGTGTCAGAGTATTTAGCATTTCTATTTAAGTCCCAAGAATAGTTATTAAGATTCATGGCTGTGTTGGGACCCTTCAAATTTTCAGAATAAAGCTTGACAAAGTTAACACAAAAGTTTCAGAAGTCGGAGAAATAATGATAGTAATGGCTGGAATATTTTTGTTTAAAGTTTCTGTTTTTTTGTAGCCAGTCTCCTGGTTTTAGGATGTTTAACTCATAATTTGAGTGTTTGGTGTTAGAAATAGTGTAGAATAAGAAAACCAGTATTGTTTTAGTAGATACTCTGTCTCTCTCACTCTGTTTTACTTAAGAATATTTGCCTACAGGCATTCCCGGTTTCCTTCGCCTTCTTTCTTCTATAGATTTAAAAAATACTACATGCATTCCCGCAGGCTGCTTTGTATTTTTCCACAATCCCCTGTTCAGCGGCCAGGGCTGTTTCTGGCCTGGATGTCAGATGGGTGCGCACACTCAGTTTACCTCCTGCGCAAGAGATAGCTTTCATGGAGTGACGCTTTTGTGTGTAGATTTAATTACATGGGAGAGTTTATGCAAATCTCATTTACAGAATTATTCAGCTGGCAGCAAGTGATGGCTGATAAACCTGCAACAGGAATACTTGACACCAGCTATGTAAAGTACGCTAATCCATAAAATAAACAAATAACACTCAGGTAAAAGCTGTAATAATCATCGGAAAAAAATGACCAGTTGCACGGTAGTTATTCTGGAGTGCAAATGTAAACCCTGTTGTGACAAGGTGGAGGCTTTGGATATTTATTGCTAATGGAAGTTGTTGCACAGCCCCAGGCTGCTCTGGGCTGGAAGCGGTGATCCAGTGCTGCTCACCGCTCTGCTGGCCGTGGCTCTCCTCGCTGCCAGGCTGGCCGAGCATCTGGCCCAGCATAGCCGCCTTCATGGCTCCGGCACGCGACTGCTGGCTCCAGTGGGCTCAGGGGGGATGCGGGAAAGCTCAGGGGGTCCCCACAGGTGGAAGCTATGTGCAGGCTGTGGTGCAAAATGCAGTGGGCAGGGCAGCGCAGCATTACACCAGGTGGAAAAAGAGCTATGGGTGATGTGAGGAGGGGCCACCATACCAGGTCTGATGAGGAGGGAGGCTCGTTGGCCCACCTGAAGCACAGCCCTGGGACACGCGGCTCCCCACGTCCAGACTAACACGGACAGCTGAGTGACGCTGTGCCCTCAGCCTCGGCAACCTCTGGGACCAGCCTTCTTTCCACTATGGAGACCTACCCAGTGGCTGCCCAAGTGAAGGTAACCTTTAGAATTCACACAGCAAAAGAAATGTAGGCTTTTCAGCTGGCAAGCAGAAATTGAAGAACCAGAACTGAAAATTACCATGGGCACAAAAGTACCTTTTAAAAACTCACTGTTTGGGAAAGAAAGGGCTGACACAAGTATTTATCGTAGCTGAATCTTTTGTAACATAGCTTTAACTCTGACAGACTTTGTGGTTAATTGATTTAGACCTCAAGGAAGACCTCAATTTAGACTCTGCGGTTGTTTCCTATTTCATGCAGCTTAGCCTAGGGATGAAACCTGCTTCTGTCAGAGAGTCCTTAATTTTATTTGTTTGGCTCCTGAAAGCCAGTAAAATCTGCTGTAGAAACAGAATTTGCGAATGAGCTCACTTGGCAGAGAGAACATAAAAGACCCACGCAGGTGTGCAAAAGCTCGTGGCTGATGCTGGGATGCTGCTGTAGTTCTTGGCACTGAGTTAACGCACAGTCGTGTTTTCTGGCCTGTCCCCAAACCAAGAGCTTAGACTGTGCCGGGAGGTGGAAAATCGAAAGCAGGGCTTAGCGTGGTTAAAGCTGCCCCCTTCAGCCAGGGCTTGCGTGGTCTTGCTGCAGCAGATGGAGGGAATGGTACCAACCCTTGAAGTACCGGTGGCACCCTGTCACTCACAGCTGTAAACGGCTGTTTCCAATGAGCTACGTTACAGATTATAAATTAGATGTCGCACAACCTTTAGCTAGTGGTGAACATGCTCCCCCACTGACTGTGTCAAGCATAGGACGAGGAGTTGCACAAAGCTTACTACATTGTTCCAGAGGGGAGGGTCCCCAGAGGGGACGGTGTGCTGGAAAGCATCTCGGAATGCTGGATGGCATCTTTGAGAAGCCAGGAAATCTGTCCATCTGTCAGGAAATCTGCGATGAGGAGAAGGAACTCCTCCTTATCCCAGGTCATACACCTGCTTTGAAATTTGGGGAAAGTCACAATCTGGGGACACCTTCTTCTGCTGCCTTTAACCTGCTCTTAAAAACCTTGAGCGATGAAGATTCTCCAGCCTTCCTAGGAAATCTCTCCTGCTGCCTCTTCTTCCTCACCACCAGAAAGTTCTGCTGTTGAAGGAACATGGAGATGTGCCCACAGGGAAGAGGGTGCCTGGCTGTGAGACCTGTGGAGGTGGTTCCTGAGGAAATGCCTAGGAGCTTGAGCAGGCAATAGGAGGTTGAGAAACTGAGGTTGGCCATGGGAACCTCTATGTAGTGCTGAATTTACTTGCTATTAGCTGGTCACGTTGTTGTTGCCACTACTGTGACTATCATTTTCCATCCTCTCCGCTCTGGCTCCAGGTTGATCTCCTGTCTGTATCTGGCTTCAACAGTGGCAGTGGGAGAGACCCAGGAATTCTGCTCGATAGGGCTTAAGTCTGGTGGTGGATGGAGGTGACTGCTCCTGAAGTCCATGCTCTGTCAGCCTTGCCTACCCAACCCACAGCAAAATCATGCTGTATTCTCTCTACCCCAGTTTCCCATCTGTAAAAAAAATGACCAACCTGTCCTGAGTGATGGGAGCTTTGCTGGGCTAAGCGTGTTGAACTTCCAAGCCAGTGGTAATGAGGGACCTTTAATAGGTAGAGCGTGGCTGTCTGAGAAAAGACAATGGCTATTTGGCTGCTAAAAACAGTCTGTGCAGTGGCATCTAGTGCACAGCGGGAAGAATTACAGATGTCCAGCGACCCTCCAGCTGAGCTGGGTGTCACCCAGGAAGGACCACAAACTGCCTTTCGGGGAAACTCTGGGGCTGGGAGCCTGTTTCTTCCTCTCCTTCTCTGCTCTCCAGAGTGGAGCGGGGGAGCACAAGTTTTAGGGCAGCTGAGAGCACCACAAGGTGCTGCTGTGCTTTTGCCCCTNAAAAAAAAAAAAAAAAAAAAAAAAAGGATAATGTAGTTCAGGCATTGAAAGAGAGAGAGGGTGTTGTCAGTGTTGCTGGTGGTGGGAGCTGCTGGCGGGCTGGAGGAGTCATGGGGGTTTTGACTGATGGGGTAAGTGTCCAGGCACCCTGAATCTCAGTCACAGCAGCAGCAGATGCTTATCTTTGTCCCTCCTGGAACTGAAACACACTGGGTGCCAGACAGGTATGTCACAGAGTCTGACCTGAGTCTGGACTTAAAATCCAGTGCAATGCCACACTCTACTCTTTCTCACATATGAGGAACACAATCAGCATGTATAAATGGCAAAGGAGAACAGAACAATCCTGGGTCGGCGTTCTCAACCTAGGGAAGACCAAAAATGATGGTGATGCAAATAAGAAATGTGAGTGAATCACTATGAGGTACAAATGAAAATCTGTTTCCATTTGATGTTTTGGTTCTTGCATGATGAAGTAATCCTGATGGGTATCACAGTGTGCTTATTTGTGTAGGGACCTTGTATGCTTATTTTCAGCAGCAAAAATGTGTGAAATACACATGCATACATGCGTGCACACACATATACATATATACACACATGCATATACGCGTGCACACATACGTTGCAGTATTTTCATAGCAAACCAAGTACAGGTCATATCTTATTAATATCAAGAACTTACAGGCTTTTTTTGTTGGAAGGTTTTTCATATATAAAAATACTGATCTATATGTTCTAGATAAACATAGACATCTGAAAGAAAAAAGTTTACCATAGAATAAATATGTTTATATCAACAGAAGACTTAATTCTGCTCCTACTGAAGTCGATGATAATCCTTCCATTGTAGTGCTCTGAGCAGGATTGACCCTAGAAAGCTTCAGCTTCCAAATGGTCTCTCATTAATGACAATGGGTCAAGCAAATCCTCTTATGGAAATACTGGAAACTCTTGGAGTTTCCCTAAAGAAGTGGGAGTCAAAGTTCCCTCCTAGCAGCATGGATAATCAACCACATCCTTATTCCTTTTCCTTTCCTGTGTATTAGCACACATGCACAGCTTGTAGGTATTGGATGAAGCCTTCAAATCCCATTGATTCTGGCTCTGGAGACCTGAGATCCTTAAGCATGCAAATCAGAGCTGCCTAACACTGAAGAGGAAGGGAATAATAAGTTTGTCAAAAATTCGGTTTCAGTTGTCACAAAATAGTTCATTAATTCTGTCAGAATAATCCACTAGATAGTTTTATCTTAGAAATTAAATGCACTGAAGTTTAGTTTCAGTAAACGGCCAGAGATGCTATCTCCCTTTTGTCCTTTTTTGGTGGGCAGGAAATAGCTGGTGAAATATTTCGACTTCATTCTTTACTCTCCATGATGAGGCTTGACCAAATGTCTCTTAGCTTCCAAAATACAATTTTATCTAGCAAGCTGCTAAACATCTCTGGCCCTTTCACTCTGTTCCTACAAACCCATTTTTCGACCACCCTGATGTACATGGCCTGCCTTCCTTTCTGACAGGAGTAAAAGAATGGAGCCTAAACTAAATATTGCTTTAAAAGAGTCATTTCCTCGGGCTGCAATATCTAGTTAAGAATCTATTGTCTCAGGACAGAGAGTGCACTAAAGAAGATTACCCACATCTGTTTCTCCTGTCTGTACACATCTCATTCATCTGATCTGGATGATCCATAGGAGAGTTTCCTCTAGATGAAAGGGGGATGCAGTGCTTTGGGGAAGTGTCTCTTCGTACAAGCTGGGTAAGATGTACTCGAAGGCATGTGTTGCTTCTGGAAGCAGAGGAGATCAGACCCAGTTTATTCTCTTTCTTTGTCTTTTTATTAAATGGTTATTTGAAAAAAAAGGATTTTATGTGAAATGATGGATTTCTTTTGAGGTCTTTATAATCCCTTTGGCTATCATCAGATTGGGTTTTGCAGTAGCAATGCTGTAAGTATTTATTTATGAAATGGGAAGTTATTTGATGATTCTAGCTGCACGGTTGAAATGAGTATCTGGTAGAAATAAATTTTAAAAGACACTATGTTTGTGAATTAAAGCTTTTTTTTTTAAAGCTCTGCTTGAGGTCACAAGTAAAATCCTTTACTTTCTCAGGCAGAAAAATAGCCACAGCTCTGCAAGAAGAACTCACAGTTATCAGTTAGCTCTGGGACACATTGTTTTCAGAGCCTGCGCAACTCCACTTCATAGTTACCGCTATCATTTGGAGCCTGCACTTGGAGCATCTGCAGCTGCCCATACATTGTTTTTGACTGCAGTTAGCTAGGACGAGAAAATTAAGTGGTGCTGAATTCTAAATTTGTTATGTGCAAGACTTTTCCTGCTGCCTCTGGGTGTAAGCACTGATTACTTCACACATTCGAGTCCTTGTGCCTAACACAGACATGTTCTCTATTACTGAGTAAGATGAAGTAAGTTTTCATCATTAAAAAAATAATGTGCTGCTCTTAATAACCTATTCGTCATTTCAGCGAGAAAGCAATCCAATTGTGGTCATTTTTTATTCCATCCATTAGCAAATCTGGGAATGGCAGATGTAAGATAGAGCTACAGCGTGGACTGCACCAGCAGGGTAAAACCTAGACAAAGCAGAAGTGGAAGGTGCCCACTGAGCTGTGGAAATGGTCCCTAACAGGAAAGATCATGTGGCAGGGGAGTCTGAGAGGGGTGGGAAAAGACTCCCACTTCAGTAGTAAAAATGCATATATCTTACACTCTCTTCCTAAATGTGCATTGCCCAATGACTTCTAGGTTTGCTTTGTAACGCCTTCTTACTTGGCTATTTTAATCTCTTTTCCTAGTCCTCTTCTTCCTCTTGTAAAGGCATTGTGGATATTAGGGTAGATGAAACGGCGGCTTGAATAGTTCCCAAAAAAAGAAAAAGTGTGAGACGGAAGTGCTCAGAAAGAACATTTCTCTGACTCCTGTGAAATTTATCTTCTGTGTCTGGGAAGTTAGGATTTGAACTGTAAGGAGACTGCAGACTTTGGACAGTGCTGTCCATGTATACAATGCAATGAAAGTTCAAATCAAAGCCTACTAAACTCTGGACAGATGCTAGACTACAGTTATGAGATAACTTCATATGGTGAACCAAATTCTCTGTCAGCATAATCTGATGCTTCCACTATTGTCAGATAAGTAATGCCATCTATGGTCTGTGTAATTTGATCCATAACTGACATGATTGTCCCTTTTGTTTATGAAAACTTGGAGGAAGTCTTTCAGCATCAATGAAGTTACAGCCATGTGAAACCAATATAAAGGGGTGGAGAGCCAGTGTTTTTGAACAGGCTGTATTGTCACTGATGGAGACAGAAGCAGAGGTCAAGAGCCAGCAAAGTAGCACTGGGCAGAGAGCTTGTCGGTTCTTAAGGAGTGTTCCAACTGAGATGGTGCAACCAAGGTGGTTCCTGGTTGCCATCAGAGCAGCATAAAGGCACCAGAAATGAAGTAAAGAGTCTAGTCACAAATTTGTTGCAGGTGTTATGCGAATCAGATTGAATTAAGAACAGGAGGCATCACCAGAATGAGCTCATCTGACCCTTAGGACCTACCATGAAATGTTGCTGTGAGACAAAACAGCGCAGCAGCTGGACTCATTGTTTGAATAGGATGATAGGGCAGGGCAGAGGCATGGTTCATGCAGTTCTCCTCCTGTTCATTATGCCAGCAATGTGTATTGTTTGCCATACACCCTCGAAAGCAATGTTCAGCTGGTGTATCACAGCGAAGAAACCACAGAGTCCTAACACGTGCTGGCACAAGAGGAGTACTGCTAGTGATGTGCCAGTGCCAATCGTAACCACCTGATAACTGTGCTGTCACCTATGGTTTCTTTGTCTCCATTTTTGTTTACTTGACTGATGGCACCTGCCAAGGGCAGTACAACTACAGATGTCATGGCTTTTAGTGTGTCCACTGACAGCCTGCTATGATTCTCAGGACCAATGCGTCCAGTCAGTTACGACTAATACTCTTTCAGAAGCCCAGGGTGTTACCTTCCTAGTTCATCTTTAATTTGTCCTCTTGCTAGACGTTGTATCCCTGCTGTTTTCTGTCAGTCAGTGACTACTGGATTTTCTATATTGTACGTGCTATCCTCTTTTCTGTTGGGTACTGTATAGTGCAATCAGTTCACTTAGGGTCTGTAGCTTGGTGGCTCATAGGTAGGGCTGTTGTCCATCAGTGGGGCTGTGCTACCGCTGCAAGCAGAACCGGTTGCATCCTTGCTAAAATAGTGGCAGGGCACCACAACACCTTTATAAGGCTTTTCCCTATTCTTATTTTCCCCCAGTTTTCCCTTTCTTTTTCTCTCCTGTTAACCCCACTGAGGATGTTGGATGATTGGAAAAAACAGGGGCTGCCTTCCTTCCTTCTTTCTTCTTCTTTCTTTTGCCTTACTACCTCTGCTTTATGTGCTGCAAGAGGCCCAAATTACCAAATAAAAAATATCATGCATGGCACATATTTTGGCATGCCTATACTGTCAACTCATATGTAATATGGAAGGATGGGAAGTGGTTTTTCAGGATTCAACTGAAACAAACCTTAGTTTGCCTGCAGCTACTCAGGGTTTCCTTCAGTCTGTAGCTATTTGATTAGACTGATTTTAATCCATGTGCTGGAAATGACCAGTTTGGTGGTCCACATTCAGTATATTTGGCCAACTCCTATTGTATTTGAAAAAATGAGTTGTGCTTTCTAAATTCTAATGAACATAAAATGTTTTTCCCATACTATGAAAATTATGCTTCTCACAATGTTAAGTGGTATTTGCTGTTTATTTACTTTGTTTTGTTAGAAGTCAGGGCCCTCCCCCATGCCTGCCTACGTGCCAGCTCTCCAACACAGACATTTCTACAGTGTTGACTGCTGTAGTTTGCTTTGGCTGTGAGATCCTGAAAAGGAACGTCTCTTGGGTGTTTTTTTTTGTTTTTTCCTTTTCTTTTCTTCTGGCTAGTCTGAATGCCTGAGTACAATCTGGCTCATCATCAGAATATTTTATCTTGGTGTTGACAAGTGCCATCTTCTGTGCTACTGCAAGATTTTCTTTGGGAGACTCGGTGAGAAAATCCAACCGTCTCAGGGAGTAGATGAGGCTGTCAAGTTGCAAGTGCCAGAGCTGCTGTAGATGCAGTAGGAGACCGCCAGGTGGGGGAAGAAAGTGAGTCCCTTTTGATTGCATACCTGTATAACGTGACCATGGAAATAAATGCAGTGGGCTTTATTTTAAAGCTCTTTCTGAACAGTGGCAATGTATATTGGCCATGAATCTCAGGACCTCAGAGAGTTTGGGCTTTAGAAATTTAACAATAGGTGTGTTTAAAAGGCAATAAAACCTGATGTAATGCTAAACTGGAAGTAGGGAGGAATTTCTGAAAAATAGCTGCTTTCAGGAGAAACTGAAGCAGTGGAGAGGAGCCAAGGTTTTGTATGAGAACAAACGTGATGAAATTTTGGTCTGAGAAGACTTAGTGACTGTGCTTTCCTGTTGTTGCTGTTTTTTCAGTTAGTCAGAAAATAAATGGCCAGTGACAAGTGCCTTCTCTCTGTGGTTGCTTGTGCAGTGGTGTGTTTTACGGTTGCTCAATGATTGTGCTCTGAAAATGAGAACAGCTTGTGGAGCGAGACCGATATCCGCTCTCCCACAAATAACAGGGGCCAGGACGGGCACCCCAGGCCCCTCCTGCCCACCCACCTCTTCCCTTTCTTAAGCAAAACCACTCTGGGCTTGCCGTCACTGTGAGTTTGCTGAGGTGAAGTTTTCTCACCTGGTGCCCTTTCCCTAAAGTTGTATTATTGCTCGGAGACCCACCACAGGCAGGAATGCTCCTGTTCCTCCACGTGCAAGCCTGCCTGCCCTCTGCCTGCCTGTGGGGACCCCCCGGGCTGCAGCCAGACCCCCCTCCCTCCCAGGGCAGCACTGCCACGTAGCAATAGCTTGCAGAAATACACGCCTGGAGGTACACAGGTGCATGTGGAGCTCCTATTCTGCACCAACATGCCTCCCACCGTCATTAGTTTGCCTTTGCCCAAAGTGGATCCAGCCCAGCTATCCCTCTTTACACAGTTGAAAGTAATTCAGGGATGAATAACCCGGTCCATTGGCTGCAAGCTGGAATGCTGTGCCCATAGCATCTGTAGCGTTGTCTAGTGTTGAAACTGCAACACCACCATTACGGGCAATGTGGAAAGACTGGGGTGAAACTCTGAGAAAGATTACCTAAAGCACTGTGTCCTGTGAGGCTATTTACTTCCCACCATTAATGCTTTAGCTGAAATACTTAGTCAGAATTTTAAACTTGAATATTGGCAGTTGTGGGTGCCTTCAGTCTCATCATCTGCCCAATTTGAGACTTTCTAGTGGGCTTCTCGGAGAAGGTGCAAGCAGAGGATTTCTGCAGCAATTTCTGAAAGGCTAAGCTGTGCATCACTGGAAAGCGGACCACCCACTGCCTCCTCCGAAAGCGTTGACCCAGTCATCTCTGCCCATTGTGAAGGTATATGAGGCAAAACTTCCAGTCTTCCTAATTTTTTCAATGTCTAGTAGATTCTTCTTCTTAATAATAACACAGAAAATTCAAACAGTATCTCTCGACAATTGCAGCACTTCTCGGACGGTTAAAATTTAATATCTTATCTTGCCATTTCTGGGTATGATAGTGATACCCATGGGTATACTCCTGCCATGTCTTACTGCTTAATTATATCAGTTATGAATCAGCCAAAAGAAGCAGGAGAAAGGACATAGAATTAATTCTTGATTTAGATAGATAAAGGGGTAGAGAAAAGAATAAGTTTGGAGCTCAGCATCTTGTAAAGCAAGCTGGCCACTCACAGACAAACTAAAGGGCAGAGACTTCAAAATGACAATTAAAAAGCGAGTTAAATGAGGCTACTACGCACAGCTGTCAGACTACTAGATTTCTAAAGTTAAATCTTCTTGCCTGTCAAGTATATTTCAAACTGCAGATTTTTTTTTTTTTTTGCATAGCTAAGTATAGTGGTCTTTATGTACAAATAGGATTTATTGTGTAATATACCAGCTATACGAGACAAAATTTAAGATCTGTTGCTACTCAGTTCTGCTGGTATGTTATTCTTCCATATCATCGCTTAAGTCTTCATTGCCAAGTTTCACTAACAGGAGAAAAGAGAAAACACATTGTTTTGGAGGTTGGGTAATAAAAAGACATTCCATTTCCTGGAATATTTTTCAGGTTGAGAGATGTATTTAGAAAGAAGGAGAAAAAAAGATTATTTTTAGATTATTTTTTTTTTCTAAGATCAGTGCAGTAAATGCAATGCCACCTGTGGAGAGGAAAGGTTATAATGATCACATTAAAAGGAATCTCAAATATGGCTTAGAAAACTCACAACCCCATGTATGACTGAAATTTTAACGTACCCAAAGGAACACCCTAACATCCTATCTCTCTGTAAGCTCTCTTTCTTGTGGGTTTCCCTATGTGTGGCTTTAATTGCTGCATCATGCCACAGCCTCAACATGGCACAGTAGAAGCACATGTCCAGGAAAGATGGTGCAGCAAAGCTGAGGAGAGATCATACTCCAGTCTGTCACATCACACATGCATGCTCTAACCTTTAACTTTGCAAATTGCAGGTGGGCAACTAGTAAATTAGGGATTACCTAAATGCAGAACTCAGGTTGCCTGGGGAGCTTCGAAGAAGAACAAGGAGGTGGGTGGCCAACTTCACATGACCTGAGTGGGAAGGCGACTAAGACTTGAGTGGTTTGAACATGAGCATTCAGTTTTGACTCATCCTGCTTATTAGACGAACAAATATAATTCCCTAGACCTGATCTGAAGTCCCTACGGCATCCTTACTGCATATATTATCAACTTAAACATTCTGACCCAAAGGATTTCTCCCAAGGCCCTCAGCTGGCCTGATTGCCCTGCTGAGGGAATTACTCCAGCTTTGTTAGCGCCCAGGGCAGAGCTAATGAGCGACATCTGCCCCACTGTGACAGCAGAGCCTCCAGGGCTTAATGCAGAGTTTCAACACTTGCTAATAGGACAGGTCACCAGGGAAGTTGTGTTCCCTTCTTACAGAAGCAAAAGGGAAGAAATGTGTGATTTTGTTCAGGCTTTTCCATTTTAAACAGGAATGGATGACACCAAAGACCCCAAAATTGTCCTTCTTAATGAATGGGGAATTTGATATAGACTTTATTCTTTTAGAAAAAATGGCAACAGCAGGAAACATACACTTGCTGAGGTCCAGAGCCACCTGCAAGTCCTTCAGAGCGCACACACACTTGCAGTGCATGAAAAAAGCATCATTACATTCATCTTTTCTGTGCTCAGGATGTAAATGATGCCTCTCAAGGCCAATTACTATGTCAACAAAAGTAATAAAATACAATTTTCAAGTTGGTTGAAGTTGAGATAATAATGGAGTGGATCACTTACACGTGAAGCCTAACAACCTGGCCCACAGGGTTACAGTTTATAAATTGTGAAAAAAGCGCCAGCTCTTTAGGAGCTGTGCTAGCCGCCAACATGAGTGCACCCTTGCTGTGCATTGAAATCCATCCCTGAACTGCCCTGAGGGTGCCCTAAAGTAAAGCAACGTTGTTTAAATGTGTGAACTACACATAACACTTACCACAATCATTTTCTCCAGAGTATGAAATTAATAGCAATTTTTTTCCTACAAATAGTTCTAATTTTTAAAGTGAAATTTTCCAACCATACTTTGGTTTATTGGCACATTTCAGCTAAGAGTTATTTTTTCTTCTATACCAGTTGTTTGGTTTTTTTCTTTTCTGGTCCCAGTGTGAATAGTGATTTATGTTGGTCTTTTTAATAATGAGATTTGGACTGCAAAATATGTGAAAATAAATTGGATTTATATATAATGTGCATATATACTTATATAAATCTTCACACACATATATATTATATTTGATGTCAAGCAGAGAGGCATGACCAAACAAATCAGGAAACTGTAAAAGATTGGGAAAAAAACCCAAAACAACATTAGTAGAGAGATTACATTGGCATAAGGGAGAGAACTTGATAAATAATGGTCAGAAAAGCAGAATTTAATTCTATTGATAGCACATACAAATATTTGTTTGTGCCTTCAGGGCTTTGAGTACGGCACTTCAAAGCAGCCACGCTGACAGTAACTGATAGTGGGGAAGGCAGGTAGGCTGAGGAGTAAAAAAGTGGAAACAAGTAGGGAACTAGTGGTATTTTAGTTGACAAAAGCTCAGGGATGTTTATGTGATCTTCTCAAAACAGTGTCCCTGTGCAACACAAAGGGGGTGGTTGTAGGAAGATGGGAGTATTGACAGCTGAGTTTATTAATAAATTCTTTTGTGATCAGTCATCAAGTCCGTGTGGTTTTTGGAAACTATTTCAAAGCATGCAGTCTGATACTGGTAAATTATCAAAGGAGAGTCACTGTATGCAGTAAGACTCAAAAGCAAATCTTCATCCTGCAGATTTCATACCTCCTCCGGGGCAGAGCATATGACAGGAGAAGCCTTTCAGGGACGGTGTGCATCTTTCTTTAGGGATGGTTTAACATGTTTCTTTCATCCTAAACTGCTGAACAAATAAAACTCTGTGTAGGAAAACCAACCTCCCAGATAAAGGCAATGAACCTTGAAGAGAAACCTTATTCCTTCAAATTTATTGAGGATCAAATGTAGATATCTTTCTTTATGTCAGATAATGCCTTTCCATTCTCTCTGAGAAGCCATGATAGAATAAATGTTTCCAAATGGAAGTCACGGTGCCAAGCACGGCAACACTGTCAGTAACCTGATTGAATCTGGCTCTCATACATTTAAATATAACGCGGTTTGGAAGCACATACTTGATTTAGAATACAAAACATTTCTATTGAGATAAACAATGAGGTTAAACTAATGATCAATGGTCAAAAAGATTCCACAGATTTTTGCATTTTCCCCCTTTTTGCATTTCACATTATTCACCGTTTTCCATATTTCTTTTCCATTTTTTAGTGTATGCATACGAATGTACAATGAATTGCTGTATGGTGTTTTGCTGTATGTGTATTTTAAGAACTTGAAAAATAGATATGCTACTGTGCCCTGCTACATTTTCTGAGCTGTCTCTAACACCTCTGGGAATTCATCTTGCACTTCTGTAAAAGAGATTTACTGTTCCCACCAGGACCTCTGAGGAAAAGAGCGATCCCATTTTGAAGCAGGTTCTTCACACAGTGAATAAAGCCCTAAGGAACTGCAGAGCCAATAAAAGGATCTCTTGCTTCCCCTTTGCAATGCCAGGCAGTGATATTTTATTTGGTGTCACATCCAAGGCAAAATTATGCTGAACAGTGTATTATAATAAAATAATTGAGTTTGTCAAATTTGTTTTGTAAGTGCAATTTTCCCCCAGTCTCCTCATTTGTTTTTCTCTCCTGTACATAGAAACTGAAGTACAACAATATTAGATCATAAACCGTTATTGTTTGGTGGGTATCAAGATAACTCACATGCAGCAAAGATTAAAGTAGCATGACAGCTTGGCTCCTGCTCTCTGGTTACGCTATACGTACCAGCATTAAAGATTCAATAAAGGGAGAATAGCCATTGACGATTCCTTGGTACACATAAGGAGGGGTGCCTTGGTGCCACCTTTTGGAGAGTTACACCAACTCCTCCTCTGTAGCTGAAGAAGACACAGGGGCTGGGGCAGGCAGGAACATCCCGTCCCATCCTGCGTTGCAGCCTTGATAGCTAAGTTCCCCTACAGTTCCCATTGTGCATAGCCGGACGTTTTCTCTCCTGTCTGGTTTTGTAGTGTTTCCCAGTGCTGCCCAATAGCTGTGAGGTTTCACATTAGAGATGGTTAAAGTGAATGGATTTGAATGGGGTGAAGTGATTAACACCTACATATGTTTCCATCTGTTCTTGCTGAAAGTATTTTGTGTTCCAGTGGATTAAAAAATGTTATACTTGCAAACTGGGAAGTTACTTGGGCCTCAGTAATAGGGTGATCTGGTGGTCAAAGAAGGAGGAGAGGTGTACATGCTGGTCAAATGCCATAGGGCATGGTAAGACCTGGAGCTTCCCTGAGTATGTGGGGATGTCAGTGAAACAGGGACTTCAAAAAAGCTGGAACCGCAGGCCAGGCTGTGAGTCCCAGAGCCACATCAACCCGCTGGGCCATGGCTGAGCCAGGCTTTTGGTACAGTGGACCTGACTCAGAGAAGACCCAAAAGGAAGACTAGGAAATTTTAAAGAGAGAGATTTGATGAAATTGATCTATTCAGTTTAATTTTTGCCTGGAGTCAAGAGCTGTGGAAATTCATAGTCTAAATGTAGGAGATTTTACTAAAATTCTGTGGGGACTTGCAATAGTATTCAAAGGGGAAAAAAAAAAAAGGAAGATTTTTTTCTTAACTCATAATTGTACCTGATATATGCTGGAAGGCAGAAGCCATAGGGAGAAAAGATGATAACCTACCTAGGGGCTATCTGTAAGCGGAGACCTTGAGAGTGAGAACTGTGTGGCAGGGAAATCTTTGGTCTAGTAAGGGTGGATGAGATCCAAGAGCAGGTGAGTCAAGGCAAATAAAAACTAGATCTTGGATGCATCTTGGAACAGTGAAAACAATCAGATACTGATACAGTTTATGGCAGTTGTAGGTTACTATCACTGGAGATTTAAAAGTCAAGACTGGATTTTTTTTTCCTTCAAAATTAAAACCTTTATGTATGTAATCTTATATTTTAACACAGTATTGTCTGCTTGGTACAGATACATCTGTTCAGCTCTTGCTGAAACCTTTGTATTTCTTTTTAGGAATCTTGTATACTTCAAAAATGAGTCACTTTTTCTAATTACTTGTAATTAATAGTTTTGGTAAATGAATGGCATGTCTCATTATTTTTTGTTTCTTTGCTTGCTTCTTTTTCTAGAAATGTTTAGGAGAGATGTAATGCATTCATTAGCAAGAAGTTAACATTCATTTAAAGTAATTACCATCCTTTTTCCTGAGTGGAAAGATTCCCTTTTCAGACCAGAAAGCCATGCTTTGATGAGCAGATCAAAACATGGGAAAACTGATTTTGGCGAGGCTAGAGAAAGGTGCTGAGAATTGCCTGAGCAGAGGGACGCCAGAGCTTAGCATCAACCAGGGAGAGAACAGGGGGAACACTATATGCAAATACCTCCTTCTCTTAAACATTAAAATGTTGAAGGCATATTCATCCAGTAAAATCATTACCTTTCACCAAGAGCAAAATGATAATTCCTAGTTTTGCTCACTGAAATATTGCTGCTTTCCACACAAAGAGCTATCGTTGTTGCTTCCTGAAAGGAGAGGGCTTTATGGCTGCGAAGGATTCATGATGTGCAGGGCGCGTTTCAGTTTCATTTGCTAATTCTCATAAGCTGTCAACTGGCCATTTCCAGAAAAGTCCGTTTACTTTTTCTAAGGTGTATCCATTTGAAAAGCTAAACAAAGTCAGAAAGTCTAGAAATCAGACTTAAAAGTCCAACTGGGTTACAGACTTTGTATGTGCAGGTGGGTTTCACTCACTTCTGCTGCTAATTCATCCAGGGCATGGTTAATCAATTGTCTTTTCCACTATATCTGGTAAGTCCCTTCATGTTTGCTTTTAGAGATAGACCCAATGTAAAGAGGACAAGAAAGGCAGGAACATGTTGCTTGTCTTTAGAAAACATGGGTCATGGCCTCTTTCATAATGCTCATGAAGTGGAGAATAAAGTTCCTGAACCAAAAAAAGGGGTTGGAGCAGATAACCCGACAGGACAGGGATGTGCCCATTCGGGCTTCATCCTTCCCCAGCGCTGGAGATTTTTACTGAAAGTGATGAGGCACAGATGATTGAGCTGAGTCCCCATTTCATCACATCCATTTTACTACCCTTTCTTAATGTTTGTTGCCTTCATTTTCAACATCTTTTCCTAGGGTAAATAATGATTTAATGTTTGTTAAAGTTGCCCTGCAAGCATATCTCTTTTTGTTATCTTTGTTCAGCTCGGGGCTGAGCGAAGAAGCATGCTTATTACAAATGGAGGACAAAATGTAGCAGGAAGTAATGGCTGAGGAAGGCATATCGACCCTGGTTGCATTGACAAATTCTTTGTATGTATATCTAGCCTTTCAAAAAGATGAGAGTGTTAAGAGGGGAAATGTGCTTCCTGGAACTGCTGAAATCAGGAATAGAAATAATTCTAATTACATTCTAAATGATAGCATTATAAGACTTGCATGGGTGCCCTTTGGTTCATTTCCTTGCTGTTTTTTTCACCATTTACTGCTAGCCTTGTATAGCCTTGTAGCAGGCACAGTTCNACAGTTCTTAAAAAAAAAAAAAAAAGTGAGAATAAAGAAGCTTTTTTCTTTTCTCTTTCCATCAGCTAAACTTCCCATAGAAGCTGAACAACATCCTCTTTATCAAGATTATGGGTTTCCACATCTTGGCATACTATTTCTTTCCTTTAGTGCATGCCAGCAAGCTGAACTAAGAGCGATGAAAGTGGAGAATAAGGCATGTATAGGGCCGTACTTGCTTACATCAAGAGCGTTTATTTGCATGAGTAAGGCAAGTGGGTTATAACTTGCATTTTGAACTACGAACAATGCATACCTGTGTTTCAAAAGACGACACAGCTGCAATATTCTTCCTTCCCCTTGAAGAAATTGATATTATTCATAGATATCTGAATGCAAGAAAATGTCTGTCAGTCTTTTGAGGCACTTTAGAACAAAGGTGGAGCCCAGCTCTGCATCTTACCCATCATGTAGACTTGACTTGCATTGACTGGGGAGTGTAGTGCTTAGACCTACCTGTTGTAGAAATACAGACTGGCAGGCCTGTGCATTATTCTTGCTAAATACAGACTGCTGAATCATGAGAAGGTTTCGATGTAAAAGGCCACTGAGAAACCAAGCACTTTCTGCTAAAAGCCTGAGTGGTTTTTAATTCCCACTGACTTATGTAGGAGGGTATAGCAAGCAGCATACCGTGACATCAAACAATGTATTTGGTTCTAGTACAATGAGTCACTTGAGCTTCAGCGTGAAAAGCCACAGTAGGACAAGTTGTGGCTTGGCAGGTTTGAACTGGACATTGTAGTACAGGTACAGCTTATTCAGGGAAGTTATGGGATCTCCATCCACAGAGGTTTTTAGTCTAGGGTAAGCAAAGCCAAGGCTGATCTCATCTGCTGTTGTTGATAGTCTTGCTGTGAGCAGGAGGTTGGACTAGATGACCTCCAGAGATCCCATTGAATCAACATTTCTATGATTCTGTGGCTTTCTCAGTAGAAATATGTATAAACTGTGCTCTCTTTTTCACTACATGCTCTTTCTCAAAGATCAAAGTATAAGCCATTATTTTTACAGTAAAAAGGTAAACCAGAATCAACACACATTTTTGTTTGATAAAGTGCCAGCCTTTTTAATATAATAGAGATGAAGTTTATTCCCTTGGATCACTAAAGAACAATACAACTGTTATTTCAGTGAAGCAATAGGGAGAATGATTTTAATTTGCATCCAGCTGTTGTTACAACGAAATTCAAAAGGCAATGAGGGCCATAATAAGGAGCTAAAAACCTCTAGTTCAATAGTCAGTATTGATTTCTCTCTTATTGATTTCAGGGAAACCAAGATTTCATTCTACGGCATGAAGAGCCTCACAAGGACTTTCCAGCAATTAATTTCCTTTTAAGTCCTTCTCTGATGGCTCAAACAGTATTTTTAAATTAATTGTGCAAAGATGATTTTCTTCCATTTGTAGTAGATTTATAGAAGTATAGACTTCTTGCACGTTCAGGTGCAGAACCTCTGGTTTACCAAAAGTAAACGAGTCTTTTATTATCAGGACAGGTCAATTAGACTCATGTAACTCTAATAAGCTTTCTCACCGTTATGATATTCTTTACCTGCTGTGGGGAATCATTAAAAACATGTGATTCTTCCCTATCTTGAAAAACTTCAAAGTCTGAGCTATAGAAGCACAGTCCCCAATGATCAGCATAGAAAATATTCATCCCTGCACAAATTGTGTTTTGAAAAACAATATTCAGTCCATGTAGTGAAAGATCAGGACAGATGGGTAACAGTGAAACTACATTTCATTTGAAATACAGTGAAGTTTTCTAGGAGTTGAAAGTTTCCTGGTATTTAATGGAACTGAGAAATGCCACTGGTCTCAGCATTACTTGGGTTTGAATGGATTTGTCTGATTGAGCGCAAACATTGTCTAGATATTTCTCTGGTCTTCTTTGGATACCTCTTTTTAGTTTTTCTGAAAAGTGTTTCGTAGCATTTCTTAAAAGAACACCCAAAATATTCTACCTTCCAGTCAGTCGTGCTTTCATGACTTCATTAAAAAATCAACAAAAAGACTTAAAATGTATAACCAATGAAAGAAAAGGAAAGCAGGTAGAGATTTATGGGCAGCAAAAGCTGAGGACCGTACAAAACCTGTGAGGGGAGCAGAGGCAGAAAGCAGGAGGAGAACTGATTTTGCTTTGCTTGAGGGCTGTTGGTGGTGGTGTCCTGCAGGGAAAGGGGGAGATGTTTGTTCATGTTGTTTCAAGAGAGAAATCAGAAAAGTAAAAGGATTCTGAGAAAAATCTGTGTGGTGTATTGTATGACAACGACAAAATTCTTTCTGTTCCAGCAGTAATTAAGGAAGATATAAAACTGAAGTTGAATACTTCTAAATGAGCAAGCTAATGCAATCTGCATCCAGAGCATTGTTCTGTGCTGCTAATGCTGGTTTGCACTGGGGAGGTTCTAGAGAAGAGGAAATAAGGTAGCGTTGTACTGGTTTATTAAAGGCAGAACAGGTGATCCAAATATTCATTGTCCTGTCACCTTGCCATTGATCTGAAATTGCTGCAGATCTGGGATCAGATTAATCAAATATTAAGGAAAGGTTAAAATAATTAGTTCTAATCAATGTGGGTTTATGGTGAATACCTGTTGTCAAAATAGCTTTGTGCCTTTTTTGAGGAGGTTACTAGCTTAGGGATAGTCTTGAAGTTGTGTGTTTTAACTCCTCTCAGCCTTTTCAACTTAATATTACACAACTTTTTGATTAAGAAAGTAGAATGATCCAAAATCAACGTCATATACACATTAAATGATTTTAAAACTGGCTTAGTGGCAGTTTCTAAACCTAAATGTGTTTCTTCAACAAACAGGATGATGAATTGCATGCTATTTTACATTATTCTCAGTGGGTGTGGAAGAAATGAGAAAATCATTCTGCATAAAGTTTGTGGATGGCGCAAAGTTAAAGGGGGTGATAATATTTAAAAGAACAAGTTGCTGTACAGAATGATCTCCCCTGATTGCTGCAGAAAAAATGCAAGAAAGCAGTAGGAGTTAGTATGAGGCCAAGTAAAAGGACCATATATAAGAATAAATACTGTAGGGCATGCTGATGGGATTGTTGGCTCTGCCCTAGGAAGCAGTAACAGAGTTGAGACATTGCACGTGGAATTAGCAGGGTATGACCTCCTACTATAAGTGTATGGTGCAAATCGGATAATGAGATTTTTTGATTTGTGAACAAGGGAATATTGAGGAGGGAGACTACATTAGCACACTTTTTGGTTACAGTGTGACTGGTTTTGGGACACTATGTCCTATTCTGTTCAAGATTGAAGAATAGTGATGCACTAGAGAAGTTTCGGAGAAGAACCACAGGAGCGCTAAAAGGAAGAATGCTTTATAGTGAAAGGCTGAAGCAACTTGGCCTGTTTAATTAAAGAAAACTAAGACTAGAGGGTGACTTGGTAGAGTTTTTTGTATGTTAAGCAAAAATGGGTAATAGAGCATCAGGAAGCAGTGGTGGAGTGAAAGTTGATGCTAGAAAAATTCCTCTTAGAAAGAATACACACAAGTTTTTAATAATTAGGTAATTAATCTCTGGAGCAACTTGTCAAGTTGTTCCATTGCTGGACATTTTTAGGATGATATTGGATTCCTTTATGAAATTTGTACTCTTTCAAACAGGAATTAATTCTAAGAAGTCTCATGGCCTGTGTTGTGCTAGAGGTCAGACTAAATGGTCATGCAGGTCCCTGCTGACATTTTAGCTTATTATATCTATATTCTTTTGTTGGAACTTACACGCAGCTCAAACTAGCCAAATGCAAAAGAAAAAAAGTTAGGCTAAGTACCTGTAGTAATTGTATTCATTTGAGTTTTCTTTTCATACACATTAGCTGTAATTGTAACAGACAGCTTCACAGGAAAAACTTTTGTTTGCGAAAAAGCATTCTGTGGCAGCTTCCTGACCAGAGGCAGCTTAGCCAGGATGCCAGGTCGCGCCGAGCATAATTGGTTACACAGTCAGCCAGCCACTAATCCCACATAAAGCTCTTCTCAGAAAGTGATTTTCTGTCAATGTATTTTGAGCTATATTTTCCAATTTTTCAGTTAAACTCGATGTTTATAGCTAGCGTTTTTCTTTTTCCTGTTTTAACTTCTTCTCTTATAATAGATAGCTGACAAAAACCATAATATGACCTAGTGGTAGAACGCTGAAACTACAAAAATTCACGCTAGAAATAAGGTTCAAATAAGCGTTTCTTCAAACAACTTAATTAGGAATTTGATGGGTTCCCATGCCCTGCAGTCAAACAAAGCTGGATGTCTTTCTGAAATTGGCTTTTGTGCAACAAATGCTGATTTTGATCCTGGAGTTGCTCCACAGAGTGTTTTGGTGTGTGCTATACCCACGGTTAGATGGCATGAATGGATTGTTTCCATTCTAATTTTAATATAATGGCATGAAAAGTGTTAAGCTGTGTATTTTTCTAAATATCCTGTGTTGCTTGGGTTAGCTGTTTGATGTGAAGCTACCTGAATGCTAGAATTGGGATCAAAAGAATTTTGTCAGAAAAAATGAAGAAATTCAAACAGGCAAATACTAGACTTCTTAAGGAAGCAACAGAGAGGAATTATGGAAAAATAATTTAAGAATAATTTGGAGGTTGCATTCTGTCTGGTCTACATCTATGCTGTGAAGGTTTACTTTTCTCAAAAGTGATCTTAGGATTAAATGTTACATTGAGCCGTGAAAGTTCTGAGACAGTAAGTGCGGGACAACAGTTTGAGAGGACTCATTAGTAGGTAGCCAGTGAAAACCTACTGAGATATGAAAATATGGAAATGTTACTTCTTGCTACTAGATGCGGAGTTAGCTGATGCATAAAGAATTTTCCTCTCTGGGAGTTTCTTCTCAAATTGTGAACCTTGGATACTTTGGGTATGAAATTAGGCCTGATGTTTGTTTGCTTGATAATGAAATGAAAAAGCACTTAGGCAATCTGCATTGCCATTTTACCCAGGGAATTCTCAATGACAAGAAAAATGTTTGGCTGCTGAGGCTTTCAAGCCTGACTCAGATTTCACTTCAAAGAATCTGGTTTTCTCTGTGTCCTTTTTCAATTGATCGAAGTAAGAAATAGAGACATAGCACCAGGTTCACCTCTAGTGAGACTGGGCATGCCATCATTGAATTTTGTCAATATAAATTTCTCCTGTGAGTTACATTCTGACCTCAGTACCAGTATATTTGTAGCAAAAAAATTACCTATAGAGCCCCATGTGTATAGATCACCATTGTAACTGTCTAATTGTCTGTAGAACAAGTTCACCAAGATTTTAAAACACACATTCTGAACTGCATTCAATTCCTGGCCTGAAATGCCAGGAGGAAGATGGAAGAGATGAAAAGAAAGGACAAAATAGGAGGCTTGAGCTGAACAGGCATCATTTTTAAATGCCTGATGAGTTTCATCCAGTTTCTTCAGAACTGTTTCTTCAGTCAGGAGCAGGGGAGAATGGGATTGTGAGGCTCAGCCTAAGCTGTGTCAGCGAAACCTTAGAAGAAGGAAAGCACAAAGCTTCAGGAAACTGAAAATCAATATAACTGGGCAATGAAAGCATTTTTATTACAAAGAACCAAAAGCTGTCACACAACAAAAGGTTCACTGAAAATGGAAACAAGGAAAGTTTAAGGCTTTAGCTGTTCCAAGAAAATTGTGAAAAATAAGCCACAGTTACAAAAAGGCACTTTTCTTTAAGGGACGAAGGATGTCTTGCCCACAAAGATTTAGGAGGGGTGGAATCACCAACACTGGTGGGCATCTTCCGCTGGGTTTTCTTGTGGAAACTCGATTTTTGTGTTGCCTCTTAGTTCCTATTCTGTATCCTACATAAAGGAAGGCTTTCTGGTAGGTGCTGCTTTAATATATGAGAGTCCTTTCTCTGATGACTTCAACAGACACAGCAGTTATTACTGGAGCTGAAAATATCCACGGTAGGTCTGTGGTAGAACTGGGAAGAGACTTTGGGGAAAAACCTCCCAGTTAAAGACCTGTTGGAGCGAGTCCACAGGAGGGCCATGAAGATGATCAGAGGGCTGGAGCACC
>RSEF01000003.1:70719646-70731428 GCA_003993805.1 Himantopus leucocephalus | reverse complement strand
TTAAGGTCCCTTCCAACTTAAACCATTCTATGATTCTATGACCTTTGCCTGCTTTTCCTGATCCCCACTGCACAGGTAAGACCTTTGGACCAAGGACCATAATTTGCATCTCAGCAGTCAGGCTGGACTACTGGAGCGCTACTTATGTCTGGCCTTGCAAAAATAATCATACATAATAGAAAACCTAACATTCTCGCCAGAATGTCAGAAGCTGCAGGGTTGCTTTTTTTTTTTTACTTCTTGACACTGCTATGATACGAGCTCAGCAGGCAACGTGGCCTCAGCATGGTTGTGGCTCTACCTTCCAAGTTCCTGTTGTCGGGCACAGGCAGAGGGAGGGCAGAATTGTCTCAAGATGAGAATTCTTTTTTCCTGTGCTTGTGTGAGGCTTGCTAGTGTTGTCTCGCATCCATCGATCTGCAACAAGATCTCCTCCATCCCTGTGGTGGCTTGACCTTGGCTGGCTACCAGATGCCCACCAAGCTACTCTCTCACTCCCCCTGCTGCAGCAGGACAGGTGGAGAAAGTAAGATGAAAAATTCATGGGTCAAGATAAAGGTAGTTTATCCCATCCAGTCCCAGTATGACCCCCAAGGACCTTGTAGACAGGTGGTTCTCTTCTTAGCAATTTCTTCCCCTTCTCACAACCGTGCCAATTCCCAGCCATTCTCACTTCCAGACACTCCTTCTGAAATACAGCAGTGCACCCTCCCAACCGGGTAGTCCAGGACTGCCCTAAACATTCATTAGACTAACCCAAAGATTAAGCAAGCAATTAAGCAAAGATTAAGCAAGCAATTACTTTGATGTTTCTCATTGATTTGATCTCCCTGTGTTCAGTCAGCAGCCCCTCAGCACCCCAAGCAGTCCCATCTCCACATTTGGGCATGAATTGTTTTGAGCAGGTTGTGCAGATGAATTTATGTGTTTATTATTGTGTAAATCTCATGATCTTCATTTGCTCGGAATGCCATATGTACAGAACTGTAAAAACATTGACATTTGTGTTATGTTTGTGTGGAAATGAGTATTACTCTTATTATTTCTTCCTTCTCAAAGTCTTGTTGGAGGAAAGAAATAATATTTAAAATCCTGTAAGTAGTTTGTTCCACAGTGCAAATCAGATTTTTGGTTCTGACCTTTGACTATGAAAAAACATTGTCTGTTTGGCCACAAACACTCTTTATTGAACTGAAACACTCTCCTTGAAGGTTTCTGAAGCCACAGCTCTTGAACTGTTTTAAACTAGAAGAGGATAAATTGATGATATAATGAGTCTTCCTAATCTCTAATTTCCATAGTTTGATGAATTTCAGTATAGCATGTTTCATTAATATTATATAAGAAAATGATTTGCAGGCAAATTAAGTGGTTGACACAGGTACTAAATAATAAAAGCATATAAATTAAACTCAGGCACACAATTAATTACAAGATTAATCTCTCTCATCTGGTCCCATGATATCTCTCAAGTATGCCTGCATATACATAATCATATTAGTTGAGCATGAAAATATTTATATGTACACCTTAATATGATATTGATGATATTCTGTACCTCACATAGTTGTACAGTACACACAGGTGAAGTGTGATGCTTCCCAACAGCGTAAGCTGAAAACTAGCAAAAAACAGTATCTGGTTCTCAGATTGCTCTCACATTTGAAGGGCCATATACTACCTACCTTTGCGTAGTAAGATACATGCGGTAAGGAAGCTGTAACGGCAGTGTGGCATGATTTGAAGGCCATTGATACCAAAACTTTCTCATAAACTGCCACTGTTTTGTTCAAATAATTTCCCCTGTGAAGCCCTCTGATGTCTGTCCAAGCACTTGGCCCAGTGATCAGACTTGGAATATTGAGCAATAGGAAAATAGTCATAATGAAAAAAATCCTTCTCATTAATTTCACATAAAGCTGAATGTTTGAAGGGCCATTGTCATGCCAAATTTGTTTTTTGTGAGTAAAGATGTTTTTGCAGCTGCAAACAGTCTTCTATGATGTCCTATCCATCTGTCTTCCCAAGAAAATAAATATTCTTGATAAAGAACAGAATCTGAAAAAGCAGAATGACGTCCTGTTCAGTAAATCATATTTATTATATTTCACAAGTCTAAACAACTTTTCAGTTTTGTTCTGGATTTCCCTGCTCCTGCTTGGGCAGGCCACCAGGATGTTTTGACCGGCAGCCAAATTTCCATGTGATGAACTGAGGGGTGAGTGCCGTGGCCTCAGGAAACACGCTCCCAAGTCATGGGGAGCCCCGTCTCAGCCTCAGGTCACCAATGGTAGGAGCTCCCAGATCAGCTGCACCTGCTTAACTCAGATATAGACATGGACCCGTGTGTTCAAACTGGGCTTTATAAACAAAAGCATTTGACTTATACAGAGTAATTTAGTTACAATTGAGTTAAATTTTAATTTAATCCATAAGTAAACTAAGGAAGGAAATGAAAAGCTCTTTTGTTTTTTTTACATACGAAGTATTTAGGTGCTTTACAGTCCCATACGGCCCTTGCCAGATAATCTCTTCCAAACATAAATTAACCAGTTCATGTTGCTCAAAAGCAACGTGTAAGGTACCTGCAGTCATGTCACAGTATGGCCTTAACGTGTGCTGTATATGATGGGTATGTCATTTGATTCACTCATGCGGCTTATGAGGGAATTTCTGCCTTTTCTCTGTTTCTCTTATTTCTTACTAGAAAAAAAAAAACCATCGATGGAAAATGAAATGCACATTGTTACGGTGAAATCCTATTTAATGGCTAACTTCAATTATGAAAGGCAAGGAAATGGAGAGCTAAGGCCGGGATTTCATCCTTCAGTTATAACTACATCCTTAAGACGCCTTTCAGAGGGGTGGTTTCTGAAGAGTAAATGCTATTGAATAACACAGAAATTCTTCTTTTTAATGCTAACGGTGGGTTTATGCATGTATTTTTGTAACAGCAGCTGTGTAAAGCTTTAGAACAGTGTCTCAAATGTCATGCATGCACAGAAAATGATTTAATCCCTGATTTTTCTTCACACTTTTCATTTCAACTGTCAGACTGACCCCCTGCTCTCTTCGCTCCGAGCACAGATTTAAACTGTGCTGGGAGGGGAAATAAAATAAATTTGCCAGCTGAAGGTTGTGACCACGCTTGTATATGGCTGGGAGGTAAAAGATCTTCTGCTAAAGAAAAGCAGTTGGTTTGTGAGGAAGCCTCGCTGCACCCCAATGGACTTTTTATTCCATTTTTGAGAAGCCTTTGTTTTGGAGAGATGCCTGAGCTGGAATGGCATCCTCCATGGCTGTCTTCACAGGAGACGGGCTTCTTCAGAGTGTAGTTTCAGCTTGTGCAGGCTGCTCTCTGCTCCGTCCATGTGAGGGTGAACCAGTATGAGTGCCGCCGGTGAAGCGCAGAGCAACCTGGGGGATCACACAGGAGTGTCATTTTCCAGTGCCAGGGATGGGGAGGTTGGCACACCTGAAGGATAAGGGGAAGAACACAGCTATGCCTCCTCTGTACCCACCACTGTCTGAAGAGTTGTGTGGTGCCGAGTAACTTCCCAGCATAAACTGGGAAAGCCTCATGAGGCTGATCTCATTTACTGCAGCTGGACGTTGATTCTGGTCCATGTTCTCCTGGTTCAGGAGTGCATTTTGGCCTGCCATTGCCCTGTGTATGGGAAGGAGATGGCGTATTGGTCACACACACTGAGGAGATGCTCGGTGGCCTGGTTACAGCCCACTCGTCGTAGGTTCAGTGCTGGGAAGGCAAAAAAATACCCAGATCCCACTAAGAATATCTATTGTGTATGATTGAGTTTTCTTTTCTTTTCTTGCATATCCAAAATATAGATGCTAATATTGTGAAGAAATTGCAGTAAAGCAACCTGGGAGGCAGATCAATGCTCTGTCAAAATGTCAGACCCAGTTTACCTCCTGCAAGAGGACCTTGCAGCTTCCCTTTCTTCACAGATTTCATTTTACTTTAAGTGAGTCATCATTCTCATCTTTTAGGTCATTGGTGGCTTTGGTCGTACATTTGGCATCACACCACAATCCTGTGGACCAGGAATTTCTTGGCCCTGACCCTCTAAAAATCCATGGCCAACACCTTCCCAGATCACTCACATTTGTTTTTTATTTCAAACACCTTGCAATTTTAAACTCTACTAAAACCAGCAAAAATGAGATCAGTGCCCATATGTTTTTTCAGCTGAGCCTGTTCCATCATTGTGTGTCAGGTCTGTAGTAAATTTACGGTGTTGACAGAGGCAGTTATGCTGTTTCACCAAATTGAAAGGAACAGAGGAAGGGAGAGATTTATCTTGGAACCTAAGGGTAGAGCAGTAAGCCAGAACCATCGCATTCATACCTGAAAATGAAGAACTTTGTGTTGCAAATAGACTTTTCATTTAGCAGGAGGTGAATTCTCTCCAGTTGACATTTCTGCTCAAAATATCTTTTTTCTTTTTGCATGGAAATTTAAAGGCAGATGCAGAAGTTTGGACCTCCCATGTAGTTTTGGCTGTGTAATGGCCATCACTGCCATGTAGTGAGCAAACAGCAAAAGCAAGGAGAGTAAGAAGTACCTGCACTCCACGTCCCGTTGAGGAGGCTGACTTTGCAGTGGACGCTTTCATCAAGTGCTTCCTTTCCTGCAGACCTATGGTATCACACAGAGGACCTGGGAAAGCAACTGCGGGTTATTGCTGCGTCAGTTCTGGGCACCCAACTTGAAACGCCTTACAGGGAACTTGTTTTTAGAAAGGACTAGTGGCAGACATAGAAGCAAACTCAACACCTTTCAAGTCCTGTAAGCAGGGCACTCAAAATTGGTCCCATCCCTAAAGCATTGACTTTGCCCAGGTCCACAGAGGGATGTGGAGATGGTGATGTTGAGCTTTGTTATCATAATTTTTGTGCATTAACTCTTGCAACAGAATTTGTAAGCCTGAGTTAAGCACCGTAATTCCCTATTAAGGGAAACTAGCTGGGCTGGGAAGGGTGTAGCCTACCGAAATCCCTCATTGCTGCAGCCCTGGGGTAGTTACCTACCTAAACCAGGGATTCCCTCTCTCTCTGTGCCTCCGCAGTTCCCCTAGAGCTGGAGCACAGACTTCTATTCCAGAAGGTGGTACCCTGCTCTGTGAAACAGCTGAACCCTTAAATTGTTTGCCTAAGTAGTTTTCATGGTCTCATTATGAGTATTAACCACCAGATTAGAGGTAGATCTAATGGGGGTGTTTTCTGTTCCTCCTTAATGAAGTTGTGCCACCATGAAACTAAGTATGCAGGGTTCACAGGCAAGAAGAAGGTAGAGAAAGACACTCACTCAAAAGGGGAAAATCATGGCCTCTGTGCATTAAAGAACTGTTGGGAAAAAAACACATGAATTTTTAATGTCCTTGCATTCATTATAATATCCATGAGCAAGCAAATTTGAGCATTACTCCTGCTTGAGGGGCTGCAGATCGAGGCAATAGCAATACAAACCCACACGTGGGAAACAGTAAAAGAAGGTCAGGGCCTTGAAGAGTCGAAGTCAGAATGAGCCACAGGCACACGAGCATCTGTCCTTTGAAGTAGCTGGAGATTTGGGAAAGTACGCAGTGCCTTAGTGCAATCCTCGGTGAAATGCTAATGTGGGTATCCTTTGTCTTTCTGTACCAGAGGTGCAGTTAATGGGCCAATATGCAGGGACCAATTTAAGGACATTTTTATGAAGGTTTCTTTTATGTGTTTTAAGCATGTAGACGATAGTTGGAATTTACTGTAAAGAAGATTCAGATTTACAGGAATTGCATGTGCCTACTTGGGGAGAAAACGTGGCCCACCAAAGCAGGGATTTTTCAATTCTTCTGTGTTTCAATGTTATTAAAAACATTGATAATTTCCAGAAAAGTTGAAAAAAAGAAAAATAATTGTGTTCTGAAGCATTATCTATAGTTAGTTTTAGCCAAGCAAAAGATTTCGCAAAATCCAGGCAGATCAATTTGATTTTTAAATTAAACTTTTACATCAGATATGAAATGCTTTCTAGAATGAAGTCGTCCCTATTTAACATCTACATTTTGCAGATATGCTGACATAAAAAAAATAAAAATTCTACATCTTGTAATAATTGAACTAGTAGTTTTATTTCTCCAAAACCCAGCCGTGGTCTTCATAGATGCACCTTTGCACTTTCAATATTCGTACCTGCCACTTTTTTAACCTCTAATTTTATTGGGGAAACAAATAAACTCTAATTGCTTTAGATGCCTAATTGTAGATGCACAGCCAGTGCTCAGAAGTTCATATACTTAGAGTTATGCATTTTACAGGGACAGAAATTCAGTAACAACTTTTGCAGTTTTTAGGAGCGTCAGGAAAAATCTGAAACCATCCATCATACCATCATACTGACTTACATACATACCATTTTCTAGGAACTCTACCTAATTTTCCAAGTGCATACTTCTTTTTTCTGACAACGCTGAATTAAGTTACAGTAGCATCTATCACTTGAGGAATCTTGAGTCAGGTAAACTTGTTTTCCATCAGAGCGTTCAATCAAGATTGGCTTATCAGTGGCAGGGGTATAACAGGAGCTGTAATGCTTTTCACCTCCTTCTTTATCAACTGTCTCTCAATAGCTGTAAGACTTAGTCCATAAACCCCCATCAGTTTAAACTGTATTAGCACTGTACAGTAATGGCAAGAGAGCAGTAAGAAGTGATGTTGTACTTCTTAGGGCACTAGTGAGCTATTTTTCTTGATGCTGGGAGTCATCCAGGTCTATCACTGTAGGCTCTCAGCTCCTCTGAGAAAACTGGGAGCTAATGATGGTCTTAACTGAACTGAAACTTTTAAAATTGTTTCTCATATTATCTAAAGATATTCATGACTGTATTTATAATGTCCTGAGCCTCAGGCATAAAAACCACTGAATGTGAGATGAACTAATGAAATCTGACAGACAACTTCGTTTTCTCCAAGAGACAGAGAGCCATCAGTCCTTCTACATCCCGGTTTCTTCCAACAGCTGAAAGCTAAAACTGGTTCATTTGGAACAGAGTTAGAATAAGTATCTATCTCATAAAAAGACATCTATTCGTGTGCTTTATTCTTGAATTGTAAAAATAACGGTGATCAGGAGCCCAATGACTGCCTGATTTTCATAGGCTAAAATGTAATATTTTCAGCAGCTGTCATATTTCATATGGATTTCTAGCCTGAGAAATTACAGCTCACTCTTAATCCTTACTTGAGTCCCTTATTCTATTTCTAAGACTGGAAATCTCACTTTCTGAATTAATTTCGGGAAAATTATGGAAGAAAACTTATTTGTTTAAAAGTACTGCATTCCTCAATTAGTGTTTGTAACTGGTTTTGTAAGCTCTTATGTGGAAAGTTAATTCTGTCATTAATTATTCCAATCTAGATCAAATCTTTAGATCTAGGAGTCTTAAATTCTCTAGTCATACTTGGGTAGACGGGGACAATTTATAAAAATTTATGAGCTGCATAAATTTTTTGCAGTTTATTTGGCCAAAATAACCTGAAATGCAATTCTTTTATCGCATGTTAATCTATATATTTTTGATTCCATCAGAAAGATTGGAACGTTTTCAGTCTATCCAGTGCTCCCTAGACTGGGAAGTTGCCAAGAACTGTATGTGGAGAGACCATAATTCTTAAAGAGAAAAAGCCTGTGGTCCTCCAAATCCTGTGATTCGTAGCTGAAAAAGCACTAGCAAATTGCTGATTGGAAGGAAGCTGGCTGTTTCAAAACTTAGGCATGTTTTTCGGATAAACTTTCTTTTTTTTCTTTGTTGGCTCACTGGTAGACTGAAGCTGCCAACGTACACCCCTGCCTCCAATTTCCCTGTAATGATTTACTACTAGCCTCCGTCAAGATAGTAGCATGGACATTTTGTCACCACACTTTCCTTTGGTTTTTTTTTAATGTATTTCTTATTTAAAAAAAAAATAAGAAAAATAAGTGCCTTCTTTGCACTTATAGTCAGTGCAGCAGATTGTCTCAGCAGTATATTGCTAAATATTTAGTGCAGGGGTAAGTTTTATCTGTGTAAGAATAGTCCTTAAAAAATTCCAGTTCTGTTTTTACTAAAGAATTGTAAAACATACGTATTTGTGAGCATGTATGTGTGTGGGGGGTGTGTGTGTGTGAAGCTGGTGTAAAATCTTATCATAAATGAAACCCATTTTCAAGAATTGCAGTAATTGGCAATACACAAGAGCTGGGAAGTTTATTAGGTAAGATCTCATCTTAAGAAACCTTTCCAGAGACTCCCAAGACTTGCTGAATATGATTCTGCTTTGGTTTTATCCAAAACCAGCAATCTGTGCTGGTCCTGCAAGCTGTCACTTAAAAGTAGCAGAGCCAGAGTCAGCCACAGCTTTGGGGTGGAAGTACCTAGATCTTGAATTTTAGTGAGGTCCCCAAAAAGCTCTTAAATTCAAGTTGTATTTGAATGGAAATTAGAACCTTAATGCTTTAAATAGAAAAACCTCAAAGCAACTAGGAAAGCCAAAAGGTGAAGGATAAGAAACACATGTGGCTCTCCCCTTGCCCAGCGTGTCCTTCCAGTCAACGTGGTGACTGCTGGGGCTTCTCCAGCACCAGCCATGGGGCCAGGTCTGCCTGTCCCTTCCCTGCTCCTCAGGGCCATCCCTGGGATGTGGCATGGGCTGCAGCCCTCGGCTTCGCACTGTGACTCTCCTTGCCCTGCCCGGGCCTCCCACAGCCATCTCCCTGGGGCCACCAAAGGGAAAAGTGACCCCACTTCCCTCCTGTGGGGCCCGTCCAAGTCAGTGACTTGTTACAGAAACATCATAGATAACTGGGAACATGCAGATACAGCCGATATCATGCAATACGGAGCTTCACTCCACTGAGGAAATGTCTGGAAGGTTTGGTCCAGAGCCACAGTGGGAGTAAGGAGGTGGTGGGGGATCTGGGGAGGTGGGAAGGGTGAGGCTGAGGAAAGCAAGATGGCACAGAGCTCCTCTCCTTTCCCCAGCTTAAGACATACAGACTTTTAATCACAGTCAGAAGGAAGGAACGAATTTTGTACTTTTGGCCCACCTGGAAGGACTCAAAGCCTTGATTAAAAAAAATATATATTATTTTTTTAGCTTAGTTGAGGCACAGAGCAGAAAGCAGATGAGGAGCTTGTGGGTAGCGTTTTACTCCTCTACTGGCTTTTCTTCAAAAATTAGGCCTATGGTGTCAAGACCTGGAGCTTTTCAGACCAGCTTGTAGATTTGAGATGCATGGTGTCCACAGTGCTGTCCTCTCGTAAAGAGATTAAAGTGTTCATATTGGGAAAAATGAAGAGCTAATTCTCACAAGATACTGCAGAGAATCTGCATTTCTTCTGAGCATCAGACAGAGCTTGAGGTGCTCTGCAACTCACCGTGTAGAAAATTCACCCTTTGTGCCGAGATCAAGTACAAAGCCTATACATCATTTAAATGCAACTGAAGACTTCAAAATAATGACTCAGTAGGCATTAAGTGATGGATAGGCTTGGTGTTGCGTGGGTTTCACTCTCTGATTTGTTATTAGAGTTATTCATATTCTAATGCAGTATATGGGTTTAGCTGGGATTCAGGCTTTGGTATTTCGCTGTTCAACGATGGCTTGATGCCTATATTCTGAAGATATTTTAGGTTGGTTTGTTCTTCTTTGCAAGCATATTAAAAGAATCTTTTGTTTAGACCTTCAAGACCATTATATTTTCTTGACACATCATCTGGAATGATCGTGAAGAATATACACTATGGGAGTAGTTGACTAATAGAATAAATGTGGTACATGTGCCAATGGTGTTATTGTCAGTATATATGTGGGGGAACTTGGTTGCTCTTCAGTGCTATAAACATTTTCTTATAGAGTATTGTGACTGCTTCTGTAAATTGCTGTAAAGCAGTGTGCAGCCTTAATGCATTAATTGAAGATACTTGCTGTAATCCTTACCTTATTGAGAGAGGCAGAGGAGGGAAGGGTTGCATGTACCGACCTGTAGAATTTCTCCCCAGTGTAACAGACATCAGAACAATGGGAAAATAAGAAAAGATAAGTTTCCATGCAAAATTAGTGCAGAATCTTGTTCTCTAGATGCAATCGATTTGAGAGCAATGCAGGACTAATAGGAGGCTTCATATGCATAAGACCTATTAGAAAATTTGCAGCTTTAGCTTTCAATAAGAGCTCAGTTGATTGTCCTGAAAAAAAGCTTTACCAAATCTTGTTAATTTATTCTTTCACAAGCTGCCTGTGTGTGCATTAAGTGTGAACAGCAAAATATGCAAGCAATGTCCATGTCCTCATTAAGCAGCTATTCAAATGTGGGGTGGTGTGGGAATTTAGGAACTCGGCCACAGTGGAAGGAAGCAGCCACATCCCTGGGGTTGGGGGTGGGGGGGTGTTAGTATTTGAGATTTTCAACATGTGTGCTGTTACTGCTTTTCCTACAGTAATGTGTGTTAAGATTTCTGTCGGTAGGTGTTTAAGATAAACCTTTAAACATTTAAATAAATTTGACTGGATTCTTATAGGGGCATAACTTCAGCTCACTTTGAATCAAAGGAAAGTTTTTAAGACCTTGTTTTATTTTTCCTTGCACTTTTACAGAAACGCACTAAAATGCACTCAAGTGAAGCAGCTTGGCAAAATCACAGTGCTGTGACAGACATCATCAACTTCGCTATGGCATAGCAGTAATCAGTCTCTAAATGAAGTGTGTCTGTTTTTTCTTTTTATAAATACACGCTTGGAACATTTGGAGCAATAACTTTGTATAGCAGTCATTACCATCACGGAGAAAGCGTGGTCCTGCCTGCAGGCCCACTCTAACAGTGCTGTGGAGCAGCTTTTACAGATGCGTTCCTCTAGTGAAATCTTGGCTCAGGAAACAGACTGCTAATCTCTCATCTGCTGGAGCCTGTGGCATGCTGAAGGATTAACACACCTCACGCTAGGGATTAAAAGTAGCGGTAGCCTCTGATCTTTACCCTCTGAGGTCCTCTTTAACTGGTGCAGTGGGGACCTATCAGTGGAAAGAGACCAAATAAAGTACAGAAGAGTGGAGGGAAAGCAATTAAGTTAAAAGAAAACTGACATGGAGAGTGCTTTAAAACAGGATTTAGTGTCAGAATAAAACAGACCCGAATGTTTAAATCACTTGGCCACACTCTGCATGTCACTGATTCTCCAGCATACAGCAGCTGTGATGGTGTGGCCCCTTCTGAATGTTGGACTGCATTGATTTTGTGTGGTGAATGGTGTTTTAATGTTCTGGGAGGACATGGAAATGAACTAATAGTCAAAGTTTTGACTTTATGAAAAATACGGGAGAACCTAAGGATAGCTGTTCAGTACTTTATAGCATGCCCATGTATATGTGCTAGGAACCATGCTTCAGAGTTCTTTGATATGAGAATGTCTGCCTTCAGAAGTTTATGGCATTATCATGACTGGTAAACAAGGAGAAACTCAAGTGACAGAAATTTCCATGTGCCTGGAGGAGCAAGTAAAAACGATGCACAGCAGCTACCATCCCAGGCATTTAAACAGGATTAAATGGCTCCCAATGCGAAGATGAGGTTTTGTCTTCTGGCTTCACTTCTAAAGAGGTGATAAAGAAGTATTATTTAATTTCTATTAGCATATAATGAAAAACCCAAAATACATGCCTAGCAGTGTGTCACCTGGAGGTTTACGAGTAATTGTGCCCTACTTCTTACTTCAGAATACCTGTCTGATGATCAAGGGAAT
>RSEF01000003.1:70708617-70719546 GCA_003993805.1 Himantopus leucocephalus | reverse complement strand
CTAGGTGAACCTGCTTTGGCAGGGGCATTGGACTGGGTGATCGCCAGAGGTCCCTTCCAACCCCTACCATTCTGTGATTCTGAGATTTGACTCAATAGGATGTGTTGGACAGATTAACTAGCAAGTGTAGCTACAGTGAAATGAATTTGATTGGTTCCAATGCAGGATTTCAATTCAAGCAAAAAAATTCAAGCAGCAGGCCTTAAATTGGTGGTTTACAGGAGAAGAATGTCTTCTGTTTGCTCTAGATTAGTGAATGACTATTGATATAATGACAGGAAATGGCCTCAAGTTGTGCCAGGGGAGGTTTAGATTGGATATTAGGAAAAATTTATTCACCGACAGAGTTATCACGCATGGGAACAGGCTCCCCAGGGAAGTGGTTGAGTCACCATCCCTGGAATTATTTAAAAGTTGTGTAGATGTGGAGCTTAGGGACATGGTTTAGTGGTGAACTTGGCAGTGATAGGTTTATGGTTGGGCTTGATGGTCTTTTCCAACCTAAATGATTCTATGATTCTATGCATTCATGAGGTCAAAGTTTAGAGAAGACAAGCTGAAGATCTTCCCCTGATTTAACTTGACTTGAGAAGATGCTGTTGATTTTAGTGAGGGAAAATGGGTTCTTTGAAGAATTGCCTTATTTTTATTTCAATAGGATAGAAGTAGAGAAATAGAATAGCACTCAACTCAAGAGAAATTGGACCTTGAAAGGCAGAAAACCTCACTTTTATAAAGCTTTTTGTAGTGAGACTCTTTTTGGTATTCTGTTTGAAGGCGCTCAAACCATACAGCTTTTCTTGAAAATATGAATGAATGTTGCTTCCTCAATGAATGAATGTACTATTGAAGCCAGCATGATAGACCAAAGGCTTAGGGAAGAAGTAATTCTTTGTGCCAGTCTTTGAGTAGTGGAGGATATGAAAACCAACAGGGAAATTGTTGCAGATAGGAGCCATGTTGCATATTTCAACAGTATTATGATATTTAGGAAAGATACTAATGAGCGCCAGAGATGACAGCAGTGAGTCAGTTGCTTTTTGCTCTGTCTAAAGGAAGTAGTAGGTTTTCTACAGCCATTGAAAGCTTCTTTTCAATGTTTGCTTGCTGCTGCTTCTTCTTAAAAAAGAACGGGTATTTTATTATTCTTATCCAGGTATTAAAGGCTCAGGAGCTAAGACTCTTATCATTGTTGGCAGGAAAAATGAAATACTATCAGGCATTTTCTGTACAATTCAGGCATCTTACACTGGTTATTAGGGTTATCCAAACATTGTATTATTCTTTGTTGCTGCTGACATTGTCACTAATTAAAACAAATAATTTAAGATTTGTTTCTGCTTTTCTGCTTGGAGAGAGATGCGTTGTTCTATTCTATTTACCCAAGGCAAAAATCAGCATTTTATTGATCTTGTGCTTTGGTTTCTCTTATTTATTCAGTTCACTTGTTTTCCGTGGTAGTGGTTAGTGTCTGTTGCAACCTACACTGGTGAGAGGAGGATACCAAATCTTCTGTGCCCCTACGTGTCATTCATGTCTGTACTGGACATATCTTTAGGTACAGCAGGAGAGTTAATGTGGGTGTGAACAGTCTTAGGAATAACTATACTGTGTAAAATGGATCATCTTTGCTTGAAGTCTGAGCACTTCATGGACTTTTGAATTAGTTCTGCTTAAACGTTTAACTTAGGCTACTCTTTACACTGACAAGATAATAAAAGAAGAGATGTGTCTTTCTATGTCATATATCATCTGTGACATGTTTAACTAAGTTCTGAATGGAGGAGGAACACAACAGCTTGATTTCAGAATCAGTTTTCTTACATAATTAAAAACAAATGCGTGCAAAAAACAGAGACAAGCAGTAGGTATTCAATATCATCTATGCAGTCAGTGTTTTGAAAGCCAGTGGCATTGACAGTACTACTTGCACTGGTCTTCTGCAAAGTAGTTTTCTGCATTTTTTACATTCTGGTATTATTCAAAAGACCATTTCTACTTAAAGGCTATTTCAAGCTACAGAGATTATACTCTGATACACATCCAACCTTTATGTAGAGACTTGGAGGTGTTCAGGTTCATAGTCTTGATTCTTGTCCATGTCTGTTTTTACTGAACTCCTAATTACCCTTTGTCTTCATTGATGACTTCAGTAGTACAATAGTGAATGGAATTTTTGACATATTTTGTAATTGACAGAAGACATAGGAAACCATTCTAAATGTCTTCTTAGAAAGAGGACCATAAAATTTGAATTACCTTGAATTATCTTCTCATTTGTATGTTTATGAAATGTAAAATAGAGAAGCTGAGGATAGGCTATATATGCATAAGGCTGTAGACAGCTGCTTGAACTAAAGAGCTGCCACTTGTAGATGTGGTTGAATGACTTTCAAAAGAATCAACTATGAAAAAAATATGTCTGTTTTATAAATTGCAAAATTACAATATCAAAATGTACTCCAGAAAAGGCTGCAGTTATCATAGGAAGCCTTGAAAAATTACCTAGTGTTTTTCATTTTTTGTTGGTTGGGTTTTTAATACAGAGGTCAGTACTGCCTGGTTAGGCCTGGTGTCACGCCTGAATATAGACAGCTGAGATAAAAAAGTTATGCCTTTTATAAGACCTCATCAGACTTCCCATCAGACTGAAAAAATGCAATGGTTAGTGATGTCCAACAGCTAACTGCCATATGGAGCAAGGAATATATTATTGGGAAAATCCTTGCATAACTGAGGATATATTTAGCTTTCTGTAAACCTAAGTAGGATCCAAGATGCTTCTTTCCAGAACAGATGTAGTCCCACAATGGATGTAATACAACATTTGCTCACGGGCATGGCTGAGGTACAGAGAACAGCTAATAACCACCTGCATCCCATGTAGCAGGCAACACATTTAGAGATACAGATTTGCAAACACTTGATTTACTAATGAAATAAAACTACATAAACTGCAGTAGGCAAGAGGACAGCCCTATGTGAAACTTCATTGCAGGAGAAGGATGTAGGAAACACTATCCAACTAAATGAAGAACTGTAAACAAGTTTACAAGTTTAATATGTGGATTTAAATTGTGGTCACTATTCCAATTTCCTATCCCACATCAACAGCATAGCAGGTAATGGCAGGAACTGAGGACCCATAGTTTTGGCAGCTTTTATGTCGTAGTCTGAGATGTCATCTCCATGGGGTATATTTGTTTCCCATGGTTATGTTTCACAGTAGAGTGAGTAATGTAAAAGTGGAGGCAGCAGTTGCGGAGTCTTACTTGCTACTTATCTAGCAGTCGCCCGTCAAAACACGGGGTTTAGCAGAATGAAGTTTGTTCTCTTACTATCTGTGTCAGGCTGTTTGTCAGCGAGGTATGTTAGCTGAGTATAAGTACCCGGCCTCCTGTGCTTTCCAGTGTCTGTTTGGTTGAATCGCGCCATGACTGACACTGAGACACATTAGTGGGAGGATTGTTTATGAGAAAAAGGGAAACAAATTTGACACTTGAGTTTACCAGGAAAGTTGTTGCAGGAGCACAGATGCTCATTGCTGCTGAATACGCACAGCCGAGGTCAGGGAAATCTGTCAGGGAAAGCAAAGCAGCCTTGAAGCAATTTTTTTTAACCGTCTGGCAGAGGAGAACACACATGAAATATTGGTACAGCTGAGCAGACCGCTGCCCTCCTTCCTCCACTCCCTTAGGATTGCCTAATCCCCTTTCCTCGTACCAGGCTCTAATGAGACATTGCAGACCATGCTCCTCTCCCGCCTTCCCCTCTCCTTCATGGGTTCCTCCAGGGACATACAGCTCCTCTTTTCTGGGGAGTGGTGACAGTGACAGCAGCAGCCGGCCGGGCTTGGACTAAACATCCCCTTCCAACATCCTTTTGCTCTCCCTTGCAGTTGTTGTGCTTGCTCCACTTCCAGGCCAACACTTTTGCATTTCATGCTTCTGTGAGGGAAGGTGTAGCGGTGGAGTAGGCCTGGTCAGCAGGAAAATACTGACATATGGTGAACCTGGGAAACCTCTTAAGGGTAATTTAAAAATACACGTATTCCTGTGTTGCGGATATAGGAGATCCTGTGACAAAAATTGGAAAAGCAGGATTGTTTGGACTGAATTGGGCTGTACAGTTAGATGGTAAATACTGCAAGAAAAGCAAAAGAGATAAAGATAGTTGGAAGGGAAAAGGATATCACTGAGAAGAATGAAGAAAAGATATAAAAATAACACACACTGCAAAAAGGTGGGCTTTCAGATATAGCAGTTTCTTGAGTAAAGAGGAGAAAACTATAGGGAGACAGAGAACACACGGAAAAAAGAGCAACTATCGGAGACCTGTGGGGAGAGAGAACAGGGAACATTATAATAGGGGAATGCAGAGGAGACGGGAGATCAAAGTCAAGAAAAACAGATGAAAGCAAAAAGCCAAACCAGAAAACACACTTTTAAGGACCAGGAGGAGATGGGAAGGGAAAAAGTGGAACCTCCCACTCCCGCCAAACAGAAGGGGAAGTAAGCGGTGACAAAGATGAAAGAAAAGATACCTATATTTGCACGGTAGATGGAAAGAATAGTTTATACAGTGAAATGGAAATGAAATGAGGGGAAGGACGTTATACGGTAATTCTTGTTGATGGTGAAACACAATAAAATCGTTTCTCTGCTTTTTCTCTGTGGCTACTAAGTCCTGGAAGAGCTCAGATTCCCGCTCTGTCTGAATGATACTCCTGGGTCTTTCTGTTAGGGAAGATGCTTAAAGGAAGCAGTGCTGTATTTTGGTTGATTTAAATGATCATTTATCCTTTGTGAAATGTGAAATGTGAAATTAAATGGTAGAGATGTACCATCTGCTGTTATTTAATATGTGAATAAAAGCTAGTGTGTTTGGACAATGTCTAAGCCCGTGATAAGAGCAGAAATAATGGAAACATTATGTCGGCTACACCCAACAGATCCCTCATTGACTGAAGCATCGCGTTTCTTGCCGTGTCTCTGCACTGTCGAACATGATTCCTGGAGGAGGATGAGCATTTCCTCCTTGGCAAGGAGGCTGAGTGTTTTATGTCTGTGTTTTTCTCATTCCTTTTAGGGATCTCTTGCTGTCTGTGGCGCTTGGCCAGGTACTATCCCTCCTTATCTGTGGCATTGGTCTCACGAGCAAGTATTTGTCAGAAGATTTCCATGCCAACACACCTGTTTTTCAGAGCTTCCTCAATTATATCCTTCTATTCTTGGTCTACACAACAACACTAGCTGTCAGACAAGGTAAGTGTCTCTCTGAAACTGTTTTGTAGAAAACAGCAAGGGTAAAGTCTTTTGCAGAACAACAACAAGCAGTGTGATTTAGACACATACCCCATTAACATTTGTTACATATTTACATTACCTAGTAATACATATTGGATGAACTGGAAAAAAACCAATAAATCTTCATTAGCAAAGAATGGATCAGTAGATATCAAAGACAGTGGTACAAAAAGCCATGCAAAAAGAAACATCAGTACTTTTCACTTCCTAACTGTTTTCATGGAAATGCTCCTCTTACACCTGCCTCACTGGCACCGCAGCCACACACTCAGGGATTGCTTTGGGTTTGACTGTATGTCTTACTTGGAAATAGTAGTATGCTTTACATCTTACATAGGCTAAGTAGAGTTCAGATGCAAGCAAAGAAGAGCTTGCTAGTTCTAGTTGCTGATCAAGGCAATTCAATAGTTCACCTATTGTTTAGAAAAAAATAGCAGCTAATTTTTAACCACTGGAAGTAGGAGATGAAGGGAGGGAATTTGGGGTGATGTCTTTCTGGAATGCTGTGTGTCGTGTCACAGCACAGCCCTGCCACTGCTTTGCGACAGGGCCTATGTAACTAATCTGACCTCCAAAGTGAGAAATCCATTATAGTACACTTTGGTACTGTGTATCAAATGATCCTCTGTTTGACAGTATATATATATCATATAGGGGAGTTTGTGCTTTTCCTGCCCATTCCTCCCTTCTTTGAGATTTCATGTCTAGATAAGATGTGGGAGGTGAATGCGTTTAAGTACATTTCTCACCCACCCTTTTTTTTTTTGTAATCGTTTTATTTATTTACCTTCACAGAACACATGGATTAGAAGCAAAATAAAAGAGCGAAAGTATGCGCTTTCCTGACTTGGCTCTCCTGATGTAAGGAGGGAAGGGCTGTATGGAGGAAAAGAACTACAAAATATATTAGGCCATGGTACATTTATCAGCATACTGAGAGGTTCAGGGTTCTTACAGGAACAAATATTTTCGGATTGTTCTTTGATGTCACATCTTTTAATGATTTGGGAACAACCCTGAAGCTTAAGTTCTTCACTCATAGTATAGTCTTGTGATACAATACTATAAAGTGTTCCAAAACAGCAAGGACTTCATTTCCATGCAAAAAATGAACCATCATATACAGCTGTGCCCAGCACAAAGCACTTCAATGTATTACAACGTAAGTTTTCTAAGCCTTTGTCTGCATTGACGTTTTTCAGAAGTGATGAAGGCTAATCTATGGAGGAAATGTCAGCTCTTATGTAAGGAGAGATTGCTCAGGCAGTGTTTCGCTGTCTCGGTATTTCAGATTGTGTAGGGGGAAACATCACCACATGCTTTGCTCTGCAAAAGGTTTAAAATGTGTATTAGTAGCATCTTTCTGGAGAACTGTGTTTAAAAATGATTCTTCTGAGTGTAGGATTGTCTGTATGTTCACAAGTTCTGTCCCAGAAATGTCCTTCTCGGGACTGATCTAGATACTGTGGAAGCCAAGTCCCTATGACTTTTAAATAGATTTTACCTTTTTGAAGATGCTAGCTTGTTGGAGGATATATGGGCCAGCGTGCTGCTGTGCATCACAGAGGTTTGTTTAGAATAATGTTTGACACCTGGTATATATCGACATTTCTAAAATGCTATCAAGCACTCTGTTTTACGCATATAAAAATATGTATTAAAACTGTACTTCACAAATAATTTTCTGATTCTGTTTAAAAATGTAGTGGTGGACTAAAGAGAGTTTATTAGAGCTATCTGTTGTGCCAGTAAGATCGATTTGGGAAGTGAATGGGGAAAGCATTAAGGGTATGTGAAAAATATTTTCTGGACAAGTGAGGAGGGGAGAGGAAAGTGTTTGAACAGGCCTGCGGTTGAATACGGACCATATGAATGAGAGCACAATGTAAAGGATACCAATGGAATAGTCTGGAAAAGGAGCTGTCAAAAAAAGAATGATGGTTTGGTCCAAAAAAATCCAGAGCAAAATTGTCTACAGAAGCAACGAAAGCGATGATCAGGAACTCAGCATAACATTCCTGCTGAATGGTATAGCACTATGTAGCTAACTCATTTAATATTGCCAAGTGATTGAGCCTGACATTGTCTTTTTGCTTGTGTATTTATTCAAATTCATTATCTGTGTTTGTTCCACTAAGGCAGTTTTTCTAGCAGCTCTAATCATTTGGCTTCGTTAACAGATGGAAATCATACAGTAATGATATTAATTTTATATGGGGTGATCCTGTTCTGAGTGCTGGGAACATTAGAAGGCTTTTTTTTCAAGTGCAGTTCTACTTAGTATGCAAGATTTAAGATTCTTTAAATTATCTTCTTTCTCCTTCAGAAATCAAACCACCCTAAGTTGGCTGGTAGTCAAAAATAACTGCATCCCTTTGTCTTTTTCTTTGCTTGCTTTCTTAATCTCTGGGTTTTTTGCAGAAATGTACTGGCTAAGGAGGCATCACTTGAGATGGCCAAAAAAACCCATTAATTCACTGTAGGACTGAAAACTATAATTTTATGAGACATAAGAAACTCCTCTTTCTTTAGAAGCTTCTTCCAAATTTTCATTTACTGTGGATCTCACTTTGAAGCAGTGACAGAAGTGTTACAAGATCTGTTCTTGGGAGATTTTCATAAAAGCCTTACAACTTGGATACTGCTCAGATAGCGGTCACGAAAAGAAAAAGAATTTGGCCAAACTGGGATTTTCCTGATGCAAAATCCAACCACCTTTTCCATCAGTCGAACGTGAAAGTTTCTGTTAAATGATGAGTATGGTATCTAGAAAACTCTCTCTTTTATTCTGGATGATTTTCTGTTCATTTTAATGTTTTTTTTTTGTTATAAGTAAATTGAAGTTGAACATATTATTTCCCCAAAGAGGTGAGTGCAGAGGTTCTTCACAGTTATGAATGCATATGCTTAGGCATACATAGGTGCCAGGACCCACTTACCCGCAAATATGTATCCACTAGAGCTTCCAGTCCAATGCCTATTAATACACCACTGCTGAGGTCCAAATATAGTTCTTTAGAATTTTTCTTTGTATGAGAACAATGCTATAAAATTAATGTCACTAATGCAGCATTATAAGGCAATGAATGTCATTATGTTTTATCTGGCTGATACACTAAAAATTTAATAGGTAATAAAGACCTCCTCAGTTCTTTCTCTTGAGGTAACTTCCTCTCATGCCTGTTGTTGTCACAGCCAAAACCTGTATTTGTCCACGGTAACACCTCTGAGTTGAGAAGAAGGTTTTAACACATATTATCTCAGCTCATTCCCCTCGTCGGCAGAGGACTGTGCTTAACAAAATCTTGTCAGGACACTTCCAGATACTCCTTTGGGTTGTGTGTTATTAGTAATTGAGGAAAAGAAAAGCCTTGGCTATCAGGAAGAAAAGCCTCCTATCAGTGAAATGGAGCTATGGGATGTAGAGCTGGTGGAGATTAGTTTTAACGCCTTAAAAAGCAGTAAGTGGGAAATTGTCCATGGTGGACCAGAAGGTGTTAATTACTAACAGTCAACATGGGTGCAAGCATCAGCCGCTTGCCACCAAAAATAAATTGCTTCTAAAAGCCACCTCACATATGCTACAAATGAAAACAACACATCTACCAGATATCATTAAAAAAGAAAAAATATGAAATTGCTTTTTTTGTTATTCTGGAAAACAAGAAATGAGGGAGCAGTAGGGATGTCTTTGGAACAGAAGGGAACCATAAAGCCTTAAGGGCCAGATTCTGTGCAAGTAGGACTCCACATTGCAAGCTGTTCCTTTAATTTTAGTGCAACAAGTTACTGAGTATTTTCAGCCCACCGTTACTGAGGGCTGGCAATAATTTGCTAGTTCAGAAAGGGTTTTATGAATCCATGTATGTCTGGATGAATTCTGCTTCTAGGCTAAGTGATGAGGTTATAGCATATGTCAATGGAAATATGGTTTTCCCTAGAGTAACTGTAATGTCTTAGATTTGACATATAATCAAATGTGATCTGTGCCTTTGAGTCAGGTAGAGAGTCCTGTGAGACTAGTAAGGACTGCAGTCCTGTTACTGGAATGTCATTTTTTATGCATTTCTATCTAGGATTGGTTTATGACATTAGTATCTCAGTCATATGTAAATTCCTGATTTATCTGCTATTCAAATATATATCTCCATTTAGATACATGAACACCCCCCCCAACATCCTTCCTACTTCCCTAGAATTGACTGAAACAGGCTACTTGAAGAAAAGTACAGCACTATGTACGAGTTGCTCTGTTTTACTGCAGTGCTTGTCAGCTATTTATTGAATGATAGAAAGGGCAAATGTCTCCTTTTTAACTCAGTTTCATTCCACTAGCAATGTTATATTAACACAAAGCTAGTATTATGCACTTAACTTAGGTAGGTGTACCAGAACTTCTTTGATATTAACACCTTTTTTTTGTTGGCTGCCCATAAGAACATGCCTGGGAAACAGAGAGAGTACATGATTTAAGCCGACCAAACTGTATTAGTTATAATGTACTTTGGGCAATATACGTTGTACCATTGAGATGAAATGTCTTCTGGAAAGGCATCGATCCCTTCAGCATTTTCAATGAGAAGCCTTCAGAAATATGGGACTTTCTGTTCACTGAGGATGACAGGGAGTGATTTTGATTAGAAAAGATGCATTTTGTCATTGTCAGGTTTCCTAAGTATGCTCGTGCCTCTGCTGTAGAACAAAGAGCTCGGTTATCCCTCCAGTGTCGAACAAAACCTGCACGAGCTGAAACTAAGCAGCTTTATGGTCCTCTCTGCCTGTGACAAAAGTGGTCCTTGGTCCCTCAAGGTGACCCAGCCCACACCTTGGCCTGCAAATGCAGGGCAGACGTCCCAAAGAGCGGTGGCGTTCCCCTTGAAGCACAGGGGAAGACACGTCAAGCTGCCCCAGGTCCTCCTGGCCCTCCCGCTGCAAGGGGTCGGGCTAACCCTGGGTTGTAAAAACGAAACATGGCAGCGAGCATGGCTTGGGACCAGAGAAAAATAATGACCTTCAGGTCTTTGGTATTCTCGTAGCAGCACTGCAGAGTCTCCCTGCTGCGTTGCGCTTTGCAGTCTGCAGTGCACTTTCTCCTAATTACTCTGGGCTTCTAATTAGGGATGCCAAACTGTGTGGGATATGTTTATTATGAAAATGGTCAGCCAAACAGTCCTTTTGTCTGGGCTTTGAAGAGTCCTTTTCATATTCAGAGGGAATTCTGTACTTCAGGAGAAATGAAACTAGAATGCTGGCTATTTACAGGCACTTCAAATTGCAGGGATCTTCTTTGTAATGTGCAATTTTCTGTTTTGGATAGCATGCTCACAGGAACAAGAATTTATGACGTTATGTGTTCAGGATTTGCCTTTCGCATCATGGACACCACAGCAAGCTAGCTAGAAAAAAAACCAGTATGACTAGAGCCAGATTCCTGTTCAGTCCCATTTACATCATCGTTGTGTTTGTGTTTGAATTTTCCCTCTCCTGTTAATTGAGTTTTAAAAATTTCCTGCTGTAAAATGCTAAATGCTGCTAACCTCTTCTGCATGAACCTTTATTATTTTACTCTGTAGGTGGCTACAATTCATTAAGGTGTTGTCCCGATCCGATATCGGGGAGGTTC
>RSEF01000003.1:70693645-70708517 GCA_003993805.1 Himantopus leucocephalus | reverse complement strand
TATGGTTGGACTTAATGATCTTAAAGGTCTTTTCCAACCTAAATGTTTCTATGATGCTATAAAAGATGGCTTTAGCTTAAAAGGATTAAACAAAGAAAAATGTTAGAAATGGCTCAGATTTTGAGACAACGATGTCCTCAATGTGGGTAAATTAAATTTACTGCCTAAACATGAGTTTTTTGCTTAATGCCATCTCACCCTGCGTTGTGGGGAAGAGCAGTAAAGACACTGGGTGCTTTGGGAGGCTCCACAGGAGCTAACTTTACTTTGGCCATTTAATTTCCACCCCTCAACTAAAAGTGACCTCAGGATGGACCAGCCTGCAGATACAGCCAGCAGCCAGCCAGATCCCTGGGAGCAGGCAAGCCTCCTTTCCCCAGCACCTCATGGGGCTGGGATGTAGAGAGCAGCCTCTGAAACTGCAGCTCAGCCCTGTCCTTACGGGGCTTGTACAAAAGGGGAGCCACTATCACCTGAACTGCAGTGGAGGGTGCTATCAGGGTTGGTTTAACAGATTGGGTCATTTTCTGTCTCTGACCTTCCACTTTGTTTAAAACATGCCTTTAATTTCCTTTCCGATTGAGTCATCAGTAGTGACTTCTTTTTCCTGCCTAAAGTATTTAGATTATTAATGTGGGAAGAATGCCCAAGACCAATACGCATTCATTCCAGGTCGCTTAATTAAATTTAATTTTATTCTAGTTGGATGGTGAGTATTGACCAATTTGCTTGCAGTTAGTTCCTGGCCTATTTCACTCCTTTCAAATGCCTGCTTAGCAGCACAGTGAATCTTCTTTTGGCTATTAACGCTACAAGGAAATAGCCCGTTTTATTTTTGTGAAGACCCTGTTCTCACCATAGTTAAGCAACACAATTGCTCTTGGACCAGCTGACTCGCACCAGCAGGAAATATCATTAGATGGTGGTGCAGTCCGACTGGGCAGGATGCTGGAGACACAGAGTGACACACAACAGGGGCAGCCATCCAGACTCTTCTCCACAGGGCACAGAAACAACCTAGAAATGTGTTGCAAAGTGGACTATGCTTTCCTTAATTATGGGACATTTCTCCTTTCTACTCACCAAGGTACTGTAAATGACAAACAAGGCACATCTTCTCTACTCCACTCCACAATATCACTCTGTTTATAGACTAATATTAATTCTATACAAGGTGATAAGAAGCTGATTTGAATAATCTCCTATTGAGAACACTGTAACACCGGAAGAAGCACACCGTCGACTTGCAGCAATAGTCCCCAAACTCTTTGAATCCAGTTCTTTCTTGCTATTTAATGCCTAATTTACACCTGTATTAGCACAGAAGTCAGCAGAGTCAGATCAAAGAAAGAGAGAGAAAGAGAAAGTAAGAGAAGAACAGGAGTTTTATGATCTTGTTTTCCATTAGAGAACCCTCTAAGGAGAGCATGGAAATAAGTACCTACAGGAGCAGAAAAGCTGTAGGATCTCCTACTTTTGTTCACAAAGAGCACTCACTAGAGACACTAAAATGCTTGGGTTTATACAGTGCCCTTAAGCATTATTACTTATTATCATTTATGTAATTACAAGCTGTGTTCACAGCAATAAAATAAGGCTAAGCTTGGGTAGTATTAATAGCCCAACTAATTACACCTCTATAAAAGGTTTATGGGTGGTATAAATTTCAATATTATTACTACCATGCCATGACACTGGCTTTGTCTAAATGAAGGCATTATAATGCCAGTCTCCATGTGCTCTATTTTCACTCTAATTCATTAATAATTAGTGAAGACAACAGGATATAGGAGCATTCCCACCTGTCTGTAGGACCAACTTAAGTCATGTCTAACCCTGCAGCTACAGTTAGAAAAGCATTATCACTCTGGATTCCTGTTTAGAGATGGAAAAGTGCAAAAGGTTTTTCTCTCATTTCTACGGTCATTTAAAATTCCAGCAGCGTTCCTTCGGCTGTGCCCAACCTTGTCAGACATCAAGAGCAATCTGAGATATTCAACTGGAAAATTAAAACCTCTCTAATCTTCTACTTTGTGAATTTGTTCTTATTAATAAAGAGACATGGCCCTACTATTACCTAGACTTGGAAACAGCAGAAGATCCATTTAGGCAGGAAACACACCAGCTTAATGATACTGCTTTGTGGAATACTTCACAGTATTCTAGGTCATATTATAGATAAGTTCAGCAATCTCAGAATGATGCTATTTGGTTTTAGCAAATCAAGATTCATTTAGCTCTTTGAGTAAAAGAAGGCAGGAGAAGGCAAGATATTATGGAAGTGAACCTCAAAGTTTATATATGGTGTAAGAAAGAAGGATCTGAATTTGTTCAACATTGTTCTACCACTTCCCGTATCAAAACAGAGCTATAGAATATGGATTGTTGCTATTTCATTCAGTAGGGCAAGTAATCTTCCAACAAGCTAGCTATAGTTGCCACTGGGGCATCTGAACCAAGCTGAAAGTGTAAAATGGAAACACAGGAGTGCCTCTTGATCAGGTGGCTTTTCTTCCATGTTACCACGACAATTGAGCTTTCAAATGTGATGGATTTAACCAGGCAACTGGGAACAGCAGAGAAGGAGGGGATGCTCACTTACTGGAGCCAGAAGATGAAAGGCAGTCTGCCAAGGCCAGACAGAAGAATATTGATGGTGATCATCCAGAATCAGGAAATGAGGATCCATCTGTTACTAGAAGGAACACATTGCCACATACCGTTGCTGAGTGGGAGGGCGAGATGGAAGGTGAGAAGTCATTACAGCTGGTTTTAGAAAGGAACAACTGGGGCCATTGCTGGGGCGTCGGGCCACTGAAGACTAAAAGCTTTTTTTAAAATTGGATTGGAAGTGCCTGTCATCCAGTGCATAGCTGCATCCACACTACACTTTACAAGACTAAGGCTGCAAGACCCATAGAGGCTTCCAGTACTGGATTCCAGCTAAAGTGCTAGACGACCCATAGTAGTCACGTAGGAGAATAGGACTACTTCATTATGTTCCAAAGAGTTTGTTCCACAAGACAACCACCAAAAGTGGCAAATAGCATCTTGTTGTCCTTCATATTCTGTACTGGATGCCATAGGCTTTCTTCCTTTTACAAGAGGAGGGAGCAGATAGCCACCATAATAGTATATAAGGGGCTGTGTGCTTTTGGTGGCATGGGACTCCTCTGCACTCAGTGAAGGCTGTACAGTCCTTTATACTTCTAAAAGCTGGGATCTGTGGGCAAACTGCTATGCATTGGGCATAATACTAGCAGCACCATTCATGATAGTCTTTTCTCTGGTTTGTCACTGCTTTCTTTTGCTTTGGCCAAGAACAGCACAGGCAAAAGTAACCTCTTCTTAAGAGCATCAAATTACCAAACCTATTGATCAGGCATGTACTGTTTTCAGTACAGCCAACCATAAACATTCAAAAGTTTATTTCAATGAGATATCTCATTCAAAATTTCAGAGACAGCTTTGAGAATCACATTATGCCGAACATACTAACCTTGAGATTAAAAAATAGAATTTGAGATTCCATGTTTGAACTCTTTTCTTTGCAACCATGTAAGAAACACTTCTTATAAAACTCAGAGGAGATATTCTCAGTTAACAAAACTAATTGAGGGTTTTAAAGAAAAAAAACAGACACATATTAACATTAATCTCTTTAAATTACAAAAGTGTTCTATAAAAGTTGGCAGCACTATTCTGTACAAAGCACAATCTTTGGCAGTTCACTTCACTGCCTCTGCTGACTTTCTTTCCTGTCCACAGCAGAGAAACAAGAACAAGATTATACTTCAAACAACTTGTTCAGTGTTATACACTGAATCAAAGCTAGAAATAGAATTTTGACACTTTAAATGTGTTGTGTAATATATTTGAACATATGGGGTCTAAAATAAAATAGCTTTTAAAGGCACTCAGCTACCACAGTAATGGACGGATGGACAGATAGATAATCTGTGTGCTTTTGATGTGATTTACTGCCTTCCAGGAACCTGTGCTGTACAGCACTGAAACTGCAAATTCCCTAAGACTCTGTGCTTGACTGATCTCTAGCCACAAGGGGCATACCTTTCAAACATAACTTCATTGGTTTTATTTCCATGGTAGCAGCTAAGAAAAGGGTATCCCACTCAGACTAACTGCACCAATATTTGTGATGAAATGTTTAATCATCAGATCTCTATAGGTTACTATTTATATTTACTATAATTCAAAAAGATACAGATGCAAATTTGCCTGTGTTACTAGAGACATAGCTCAAAAGCTGGTCAGAATCTTCTGTGTTAATAAAATGCCTGACTTCAAAATAGTCTATGTTTTCTCAAAATTCACTCATATGAAAAATTCTCATTACAGCTTAAACATAAATCAAATCCTTGTGAAATTTCATTCAATTTCTGTCTGTGTTTTAGATATAGATGTGATTCATTATTGATATAGTGAAAATGCAGGTCCATAACAGAGAAAACCTCCTGTTCTAAAATGCAGGTTCTTTTCCTTTTTCTCTTGCTCTATACTACATACGTCTCCTCTGTACTATGATTCTTTCAGACAAAAGCCCTGAGAAATGACCTCAGAATTTGGTCTTAATGTATCATTTCTTTTGATAACAGCGTGCCTTGTTCAACCCGCTATTTCTGCTCTGATGTTCATTTCGTTTCTCCTAAAAATAGTAAACAAGTTGCATCCATATGAAACTGTATTAGAATAAAAATTGTTCCTGACACGTTAACATGGAGTAGGTGGAAAAGAAGCTAACGCCTGACTCAGAATCAAATGCATCATTTGAGGGTAGTTTCAAAGATGCGATCAGTGGAGAAGCATTTTCCATCCATTGGCAATATTTAGAATAAATCACAAAAATGCTTATATGATAAGGCAGGGAAGCAGGGATCGGTGCCTAACATTGCTGAAAGGACTCAGTAAAAAAGGAAATCAGAACATCAGAAATGAGAAGACAAAGAAAGCTTTGGATGGCACTGACAGTAGGGACAAGCAGCATAAAAATAATTTTGATATGATGGGGAAAAATGGAATCAGCAGGGAATTCCTCTGATCACAGATGCAACACAAGGCTCCCAAATTAAGCAGAGGAGAACTGCTGTTCTCCAGGCATGCTGACTCACTCAGCGTTCTGCAAGCCTACATCAGTGTTTTGGTCTCAGCTCCCACTGCTCATTACAGCTTTGTTTTCTTGATTTACATGTCTGTTTGTCTGTTCAGGCAAAACCTTTAACAGATTTCTTTGTATACGATCTCAAAAATTGCCCAGAAGGCTACATGAAGATCATATTGTATTTATGTTCTGAACTTAAAATAATAAATCACTTTCTGCTGCAGTTTGCTTATTGCCTGGTCCATCCAAGTCCTAAACCTACATTCCGTGCTCAAATTCACGGCCATCTCTATTTCAGCCTTAATTTCATTTTGTCTTTTCAACCAGAACTGGACAAGGTCAAAAGACAATCTTTGTCTGTACAATTGTTCACTGAGGCTGTCAAGGAGTTAGAAAGGGGTGCCATCAACTCTTGTCATTAAACTGAGCTACTGCCTAAAAAACCCCAGAAATTTGCAGTTTGGATAGGGATGGTCTGTTTTGTAATAATATAAAACCCAGACCTGACTGTCCAAACAGCCAGCCACCATGTAACCATCTGGAGACTGTGCCATCAGCAAATTCAGACATCCAGAGCATAAGGTATCACAGGCTGTGCCTGGTTGCTGGATCTGACAAGAGGTAAACCACAGACACATCATGGAATCAGATTTCTACTTCTACTTGCTGGAACCAAAATCCTTCCTGTCCCCTAGGCCATTTCACCGCTGGAAAGAGTGGCAGTTCATAGCATTTACAAGAGATGATCACTGAGCAATGTTACTTTGTGACTCTGGTGCCATTCTGAGTTGGGGAAGCTGAGATTAGTTCTCCAGGAACTGTTCTTGAGGAACTATTCCAATTAAGTGCTCCTGTCTGCAGTCCCTTTCCACAGCAGTTCCCTCACAGCGTCCTTTTGTAAACCAAACCAGCAAAAACAGAGTTCCAGCAGTGATATTTCAAATCCTCTTCACAGTGACATACAGGTAATTGAGTATCACTTTCCCATGCTGGGAGCACTTGACCACTAGAGAGGAAGAATGACCTATGCAGGTCTTGGGGAGGGACTTAGACAGTACTGGTGGAAATACTCCCGTGTTTTCTTTACTCAGAAGAAAAGGCGGGCCACAATCTGTGGGATTCCTGTTTTGTGACTGTACAACTCAGCCACAGAAGCCTGCCACACATCTACCAGACTGGTGCTTCAGGCATAGAGAATGACCCAATACAACAAAAATAATTCTCTTGTTAAAGGTACTCCTGTGGTGCAAGGGCAGTTTCCAAAGCAAATATTTGCATTTCCTGAGCTTTCCCACCCTGCTGATGTTGTCTGACAACTTTGCTAAGATCTCCTTCTCTGACCACGTCTCCCTGAAGCCTCATCACACTCAGTTTCTTATGCTTATGTTTTCCTTACCTACTAGATGGCACCCTCCTTTGAGAGGATGCACTGTTTGTGGTTGGCCAAAGATTTACAGAAAAATAAATCACCTGATCGGACCCCTTGCAAGATGATTTCTTGTATCTATGTATTATCTCTTGAAGACACTTTTCAAATACTAGTTCTTAAAACTATAGTTGGTGATTGCTGATATGGTGGTTCAATTGGGTCACACAATGTTCTCTCCAAGTTTAACTTAGGAGGTCTTTTTACTGTTTATGATCCTGTCATTGTCACTATGCTTTTATAATTTTCACAAATATACTTTTGGAAGAAAGTAAAAAACCCACAACTTTTCTCATGATCATTTAAAGTTCTGAAATGATTATCATCAGTGTATCTATTAAAACACTTATTGTCCTTGCTTTAAAGTTAGCAACGTTAATAGGTAATAAAAATAATTTGCAATGAAGAAATCAGTTTATTAAATTCCTTGGAAGGGAATGGTTTATTCCTGAATGACACTTTGTAGCTAAACTGTTAAAAATCACTATCAATAATTTGCTCAAAACTCTTCACTAAAAATATAAATTTTGGCTTCTACAGCTAATCAGTTCCAATCTAACAAATACGACGCTTTGTGAGACTGCAAAAGGCAATGACAAACATCAGTGCTATTGATCCTATTACCTGCTACTTCTTAATTCTACAGCTTTTTATACGTGCCAATAATGTCTCTCTCTATACCCAGGTTTTCATGAAAAATTCTGCTTCTTTTCAGTGTTGATTACATTTATAACCAATAATCTGTCAAGTCCATTAAATACTATTCAGTACACAACAGATTAAATCCATAAAACATAGTAAACAGAGCTCAAGAAATTACAAATAAAAGCAATAGTGGGAAATATTAATACTATGATAGATCATTTTTTTTAGAAGAAATACAGTCAAGCAGATTATCTCTCAATGTTGTCATTAACAGAAGATAGATTGTTCCCTCACCAATGTAGGATTAGTGGAAAATATGGAAATAAACACAGGCCTCATCAAATGCATGAGAAGAAATGCCTCTGCAATGAATATGACAGAGAGAGCTGACAATGAATTTCCATTTTTATTCCACTGTTCAAAATATTAAGAAATAAGGAGATGACATTTCGTCACATTGCTGATAAAATATGAAATATATTAACAAGGACTAAAAAAAAGTCTTTTGTGAAAATTGAGAAGGAAAGTTAGGAAAGTTGATAGAACCTGACAATTTGCACTAAGCAGCTCCCAATTAGGAATGAGTCGCTGCTGTACTATCAGGTGGGTATGTAACAGAAATTGAAGACAACTGTGAAACTTTTAGGAAGATACATCCTGTTTAAATTTGAAAGATGTGATTTTCTTTCTTTTGTCAGCTGGCTTGTGTTTATTAGACTGTTTAACTTGGAACTTCAGGTGCACATGCTTATAAACATCTATTTAAATGCTTCTTGGGTACATTTGCTTAGAAAACCTTCTATACAAGCTCATTGACATAGCATCTCTACATTTTAGACCCCCCCTCCTTTTTTCATGGAGAGGTCTATCACTGTCTTTGCTGCTTGACAAATGAAACAAGCACCTTTCTTTTAAATCAAGATTGTTTTTACATCTAGATGATTTAAAAGAAAAACTAATCGGCTGTAAAGATGACATATCTTTACGCAGCCTTAGGCACGGATACAATCCTTATAAACACTGAAATACAACCTATGTATGAAATGAGTCAGCTCTGCTAGAAATGTTTCTATCATCAAGGCATAGTAACGGTGCAATTCTTTCACAGACACTCTGGGAGCTCTTCTTCGCAATCGTGCATTTCTGTTAATAGAAACGCAAACATATACAGCAAGAAGCAGTTGTGTATACCTGTCCAAACTTCAGTGTTACTTTGTATCTTACATTTATCTCAATGAGCTGCATTATGAAAAGCTCCTGGTGATCGTGATCTCTATTTTGAAAAAGGGTCCTGTACAGCAGTCATTATATTATTGGAAAAAATACTACCATAAATACCACAGTCATTTGTCTTCTTAAAGGCAGGTTGTTCTGAGATCTGACTTGAATTCTCTCACCTTGAAACAACACCACATTTCTTTTCTGCAGTGTGCTATATCCTTTCAAGAAAAAAGAACCCTACTTTCTTTTTTATCAGTTTTATTTCACTCCATACTTCAGAGGAATATTCCTCTGATAAAGACAGACTATTTTATATTTTCTAAGCAAATAACAATAGAAGAAACAAACACATTCAAAATCCTCACTAAATTAAAAGCAACTGGATTCCCACATCTATAATATCCGATTTGCCAGAGAAAAAGTGGTTTTGAGTGTGCAGATCTCAGACCATCACACACTGCAGATCCAGAAGCATTCCCATGTAGTATTACCCACTCAATTTCTGTGTTACAGCTGCAGTGTGGGGAGAAAAGTTGCGAAAAGTTTTATTAGAGTCTTGCTTCTCCTCGGTAACTTCCAGTGATTATTACTTGCCCTATACATCCTCAATAGGGCACTTTCCCACAGAGTCTTCTGTAGGAAGAGGAGAACACCAGTGGGAAGAGGAACATGTCACTTAGGACGTGACAGTGATATATACCAACCATATTATAATCTAAACAGGAACTAAAATACCAGGGCGTACATTTGTTGGTACAATGTGCCTGTCCCTTGACATGACGTCTCCACCTTGCCCACCTGACATGCTGTGGTTCCTCATGTGCCAGCGTCTAGGAGTGCACTGGGGCAGGACCATTTCCAGCCTCCACTTAAAAAGATTTCTTACTCAGACTTCTGACTGTGAAGCTGCCTCTGTAACTTTAACTCCTGCCAGCCTGCTGCCCCCTCAGCTGGCTGGTTTTCTTAGAAAGCGCTCAACCCAATGATTTCAACCCAGTGACTGCCTGGCTAAATGGCCAAGTCCATTCATTCCTCTTATCTCCAGCTTTAGCAGGGACCAGTTCCCAACAAGCATTTCCATAACATCAGGTTTGGCTTAGTGATGAGGGCATCGGAAATTCACTGGAGTCCTTCAAATGTTTTTATTGCTCTCTTCAGCTTTGGAATACAGTCTCAACAGAAAAGACTTAACAGAGGACATCTTTTGTTTTAACACAAAATTTAACCCACAGTTTCAGCATGCTGTGGCAAAAGACTCCATAGGATCCTTCATCAGTGTCCATGCATCCAGGAATTCACCTCAGGGCATGCATGGGAAGAGCTCACTGGCAACTTGGTTCACAGAGTTATTGGCAAACTTCTGTCCCCTTTATGGCATTTCATCAATTTGAACTGTTATAAAAGCTGTGAATGGACATGAGATGCCCATTCGTGTTACACCATAGCCTTTTTCTTATCACACACTCGTCTGAATAAGTGTGAAGCCTAGCTCAGGAACACCTGAAGTTCACTGGGTCTTGAGATGATAAGCAATACAAAATACTACTAAAAATAAATTCTACTGATAATACATACAGTTTTTTGTATATGTGTATACATGTGTGTGCATATATGTAATTATATGTGTGTGCATGGAAAAACTCTTAGGATCACTCCATAAGGGCAAACCCTTATGTGTTCTAAACCACTACAGGTTCTTTAAAATGGAGCTAAACCTCTTCCATGCCAAGCATAGGAAATAAGAGCACTAACTAGTTGTTCCCCTTGTACACCAAGCAGCTGAAATCTTAATAGGATACTCAAGAACACGTTCAGACAAAAGATTTCAAATAGCAATGAAAAGGTTTCAAATAGCAATGAAAACAAACAGCATACATCATAATTCATCACCATGAACATGCAGCTCCTTCACTTATACCATCCATGGTGCAGATCCATTTTATTAAAGCAGTGACAGTCCACCTCTACCCTGGGGTATTAAAACCTCCTTTGGAACTAAACAAAACCAAACCAGGTATCAGATCGCACACAGATATGCAGACAAGCATGGACAAATGATATTGCGTAAATATTCTAGTAGCTGCACAGAAGCAAGTTCATGAATACTTAACTCAGAAAAGGTACAGATGCATAATTTTCCTTTGAAACCTCATTTGTTATATTTCTGTAACAGTTACAAAAATATCCCTGTGAATTGACTGTCACTGTCATATTAGTGAAAACTAAAGGATAAGTGCTCCTCTGAGACATGCACCTGTGTATCTGGAGAGCTCACTACCTCTGTCAGCGAAGCTCCCACCTTCCCTCAAAGATTTCTCCCCTTATCCGGTGAAATGTGTGCAAGAAATGGAGGAGGCTGCTAGACGACATATATCATCCTTCTCTTTTCTCTTTAATGCTAAATCAGGAAAGAATGTAGGGAGAGGTTCTAGCAGAGCCAGTTGGTAATGAACCTGAGCTGCTCTATTCAGTATCGACCTGGGTCTAAAGCATCCTCAGGGTTTATGAACAAAAGTTTCAGCCAAAGGGAGATCTAAGCCAAGAGGTGAGTCCCCAGGTCCCTGAATTCAGAGCGTCTTCCAGAAGTGACTCGGTGCTCCCGCCTGTGCTCGGCAGCTTATGAGCAGAAGGGAGAGCATACAGCACAACTGTAGCTTGCATATCGAGAGCTAAATTTGTAAACAACTCTTTAGATGAGGCTGCAATTATTATTATAGCACTATCATCCAGAAATGCAACAGGAGCTTGAAGTAACCATATGCCAACAGCTAACAGCTCAGCCAAATATAAAGGAAAAAACATAGTTACAAAATGGTGGAAAACCTCATAGGATATTTGCATATTTTTGCCTGAAAGATGTATTTAGTTGTAACAATAATAATATGGATTAGCCTCACAATAATGGAGATGAAGAAAGGGGAAATTACTGCTTGTGTTATGGCTTGGTATTAAGCGTGAGCCAGAAGAATAAGTTGAAAATAGAGATTTTTCCCACCAGCATAACTTTATTCCCTTGATTCATGTTGTCTCATACTCCTTGTTTTAGAAAAGGCAGTTTACTTAGATTAAGTTTCATAGTTGTGGCTGTGAGTTACCTGAAGCACCACATACGCTCTTTGCTCTTTCCTCTGTGCCAGTACCGTCTTGTTACAAGAAGCTAATGAAAACAGAAAAAGAAAATGGAGAGGTGGACTATTTCCTATGTAAGAGAAATATACTGCACTCCCAAACCTTCAGAAAGGATGTGATCTTCATAGGGACTTTGCTGCAAGTCTTGTGTATAGTTTACAACTTGGATCTGCAAAATGGGATGCTGCTGAGTCTTTGATTTAATGAAAACTTAGGAAGGCAATCCAATTCACTGCAGGGACCGCTTTGTTCTTTCATTATGATTCTTTTTTAATGAGAAAGACGATCGCAAGGATAAACTCCATTCCTCTGAATTTTTACACTAATTACATACAAAGCACCATTCTGGCAGAGCGGGACTTATCTCCTTCAGGCAATACAGTTATCATCTTGTAACCACACTTCAAATCTCCCGTATGAACGCTGGAGCTACGTGTGCTGAATGTGGATCCTGCTACCCTGGCTAGCTGCTTGAATTGATGAATGTTTAAATATTCAATAAATCACAGGCAAACACTGATACTGCGTGAAGTGGCAGAGACAACCCTTGCGTTCTGCTTACAGCTGTAGGATCAAGGGTACGCTATTTTATCAGAACCATTAACTTTCCTCATTGTGGTGGGAAGGGATGGTTGGTTTTGTAAACAGCACTTGAGATGTTTATGTATTAAGAAGAGTCAGACCTATACACTAACACTACAAAGGACAGTTATCCCTTAATTCTACAGAAAATCAACTGTTTGTAATTCAGCTCACACCCTTAAGAGACAATTTATTATTTGACATACTGTAGGGCAATCTGGGCTAGATAGGGAGCTGCTTTAACCTCAAATAAAATTACTGAGAACCACATTCACCCCTGCGCAATACTCTGATACTGCGGACCAAATTTCAAAGCTCAGTATGAGCTCGCTGTTATGGTATCTGAGCGCTTCCAGGTTGTGCCGTGCAACGTCTGGCTTTCCATAGGCTGAAAAGCCTTGGGTCTTTTACCCATAACATCTGTGCCCCTATCTGAATCTGTGGTACAAATACAAATACATGTTAATGGCAGCTGCAGAGGTGGGGACGTAAACCAAGCAGCAAGCTCCACAAGTGTTCAAACTGCACTTCCTCAGACCTTCCTCGAGCCTGCCCACTCATGCCTCTAGTCACAAGGTTTTTCTTCTCAAACAGGTACTCATGCACTTGTGTTCAGACTAGCACCATGTTTGACAGGCTGGCGTGGTACCTGGAAAAGTGTGCAGGGGGAGCTTCCCAGGCTCAGCAACAAAATCTAAATCCTGATCCAAACATAAACGCTTGCAAATATGTAGCAGATTTGCCCCAAGTCTCAGATTTATGTGCTGGAATCACCACGAAAAGCATCACAGTACAAAATGCCACACTGTGATAATTTTTTGATTCTGCTAAATTCCACTAGCTACCTGCGATGTTGCAGCTGTGAGCTGAATAACTGCATCGCCTCCTGTTTTATTGCATCTGGGGTTTCTATTTATGGACTTAGTGGCATGGAATGACCACATCTGGCTAAATGTTCCTAAACTGTATGTACGTACCCTGCTGAGAAATGCAGTTGAGGTTTGACTGTCTAAAGAATATTTGCAAAAAAGAGCAAGGTCAACAGCAACGAACATCTGGAGCAAAAACCTGAACTATCTGCAAAAAGGGATGTAGATGGCTATAATTTAATGGGTTCTTTACAAGTAATAAGCATAGATAATGTATTTACTTTTCTACATCATGCCTTATTCTCGAGCAGTATATTCAGTACAGACATTGCCTCACAGCCATGATGCAGCATCTTGATGCACACACCGTTCATCATCCAGGACTTTGGCCAGCCTAAAGCTAGGCATCTCTTTCATGCTCACTGCACTTAGTGCCCATAAGATTTGCTCTCATAAAATATGCACCAGTCTTTGAACCATGGTGCAAATCTGAATGTTTTTTCTAGAAGAACCTGGTTAAGGGCATAAACCTGGCAGCCAGAAACATGACCAGGTCTGAACTTCCTGCAGTGAGAGTGACCTGAGCATCTGTGCTTTGAACTGCCTGATTTGAATCCTCCAGGGACTTTGTTACAAGGAGAAGTACCCCTAGCTCACATGCAGCCTTAGTACAAATTCACTTCTCTGTGTGGACAAGACCTCCCATTTCCTCATTTAGGTCAAGAGGATGGTAAGAGAATTCTTTTTTCGTTTTTTTTGTCCTCTTGTCTGCACCAGCAGGAACAGGAAAAATGAGGTGCTCCTGTCCTTTCACTCAATGCCCTCTTGCACCTTCTTTTGTCTCTGATGGCACAAAGAATACTTCTTTGAGCAGCAAAGGTATTCTGAAAGCAACCTAGTAAAACAAGAGGCATCTCTCGACTGAATGAGCTGCATCAGGAATCACGAGATACTATTACAGAGAATGCTACAGCATGGATGCTTACTTAGGCCTGGCCTTTATTGCTTTGGGGTCATCATGAGTGTATTAATGTTTGCATCATTAAATCGTGACACACAGTGTTCATGCTTAACTGCTGCCACCTGCACCCTAAAGGAACTATACTTTCCAAGTTTCAGTTTGTATGTGCTGTGGGATGTACATGATTTATTCCAATGATAGGATGCAAGATAGACTATGCTGCTTTGGCCAGGATTAACAGAAGGACACGTATTTTGTAACACATGATGCGTGCTGTACGTTCAGACAGCAGGTGCCTAACCTAACAATCAGGAGCACGGAACTGAGAAATAAAAACATTAGAAAGAAAGGGCTGAGGTTTCTTTTGAGCCTTTACCTGCCAACACATTTTCACTATATTTGGGCCCAGGATTCCTCTCTGTAAGTGTTTATTTATACGTTGTTAAACAGCTGGCAAAGCAAAATGCACCTGATGAAAATTAAAATTGACTAAGCCCTGAGATACCCTCAGATGTCTGGTCCCTTGTGTGGGTGGAAAGGAGCAGCAGGGCCAAAGCAGAAAGCATCTGCCTGCTGGCTTAGTGTAACAAGAACAGCTGACAATGAAAAACCCTGAGGACTGAATGAAACAAACACCCAACCACTCCAGTAGGCATAGCAAAACAAAACAACCAAAAGAAAGAATGGTCAAGTCTATTGGTTTTAACCCTGCCTTTGTATCACCAATGTGGTATATGGTTTTTTACCCTGTCTTCCTACCAGCTATGTGGAATAAATCATACTCTGTTGAAATTGCATCTGCTTCTGTATTATTCTGTAAGAATGCAAGAAGACTTCATTGGACTGGAAAGGGAAATTCTGTGGTTTTGGGAATCTATCATAAAGAATAGGATCCCAAGGTCCTGTATGGAAACTATAAA
>RSEF01000003.1:70678411-70693635 GCA_003993805.1 Himantopus leucocephalus | reverse complement strand
TCATGTATCCATTTGTGTAAATGGAAACCAAATTTTTAAGATGCTTTACATGTATTATTATTATGTTGTCTTTTAATTGTTGGGAGGAAAAGTGTGCAAATAATTCCATATCCAGAATGGTCTTCAGCAGAGAAGATAAAAAAGTATGAATGTTCTTTTGCAGCCTTTTAATTTGCTGACCAGTCTTCTGAATGTTTTATCAGGACTAGAATGGAATCTGAGAAATGGACCAATTAAGTGGTAGATGTCTTAGGTACTTTGTATTGTGTATGGGACATATTAAATGTGGACTCAGTTAATTTATGATTCATTTGTGTGTTCAGTTTCATACACTGCATTTTTACCATGACTACTGTAGTGTTTGTTTAGGGAGTCAGTAGTCATAAATTTTGTCTTCTTATTAGCCACATGCTAAAGACCATTTTGTTAAGTTTAAAGCTTTAACTAAAACTTAAGTCATATATGTCCTTTTTGAGGTCACAATAATAGTGAAATGAGGGTTTTAATTTAAATTAAAAATTTGTAAGCACAGTCTTTTAAAATAATTTCTTGGAAAAGGCTAGTCATTTTTATCATTGACAAGCAGTAAGTATTCTTTGGTTGTGTCTAAATTGTTTGGGTTTTTTTAATCAACAAAAATTATGGTTCCTAAATGTATCATTTATTCAGAAACTCACGCTTTGTGCAGTGTTGTCACATTGCTTAGTTTTGCAAGGAGCACAGTCAGATTAACAGGGCTCTGATGAGTTTCATGGTTTCTCATTCAAACCAGTCCATTAAACTTAATGGGGTCGTGTGAGAAATTGCCACAAATGCTGCTTAATAGGCAGGAAGAATCAAATAGTCAGGCCCGAGGAAGGGTAGAGTGTTCTTGTCTTTTGGAGAGCTGTAGTTGAAGTGGTGAAGTGACACTGGTGAGATAATGGAGACAGTCCTTTCTTCCAGCAATTAGAGAAACTTAGTTTTGGATGCTTCCCACCTAGGAGCTGATGGTGAAGTTGGGGTCCCCATAATATTGTGTGTGGGCTGCGTGGTTCAGAACTGTGCAGGACAGGCTCTTTTTGACCCAGTACCACTTGCGTATCTGGTGTCTGTGGGGATGTTGAGGCCTCAGGCTGTAGGAGCTACAGCTGTCACATCCTGAAAAATTGTTTTCTGTCCTGCAGTTGTGTAATGTTATGGGAACACTTAGGAATAATGATTTCATTGTTTGTAAAGCATAATCAGGGTTGGGGTTTTTTTAACCTACTTTTGCCTTTAAGCAACATTTCTGTCTTTAAAAAAAATGCCTGCAAAACATAATGTTAAGCAAATATGCTAGTATATCAATATTTTGATATTTATATTGCTTTTTTGTGCATGTGCTGGGGCAGAAGCCACAGAGTAAGTGCAGCATTGTGGTGTGCTCTGTTGTGTTTCATAATCCCAGATCCTTCAGCCTTTAAATCAGAAGGTTAATAGTCCCAACCAGGAGTGAATGTTTAAACACATACGTCGTTAAACTTTCTGGAGTCTGGTGTAATTTACATGAGTACACGTTGCTGAAGTAGAAACACCTTGTATACTTTATTTGCCTATGAATTTTGGTTTGATCCATGGCAAGATCCATAGGGACCTCTTTTGTAAAATTAGCTATTTAAATATATATATACCGGAGGTGTTCTACTGGTAACAGAATCAATGGAGCTCATGAAGTCTCACTTCCTGCTGATTAGTGGGGAATGATTTGTCCTAAGGCAAACGTTGAGCACTTCCCGTGTCACCAAGACCTCCCAATTCAGACACCCCCAGTTCTCTCCTGTGGTCTGTGAGTTTCCACAGCACAGCATCCTTTGCCTTTTCATCTACCTACGGTTTTGGTTAGTTGGCTGGACAAGAGGCAGCAGCACGGTCACTGGCTCAGAACTGCACGTGTGGTGCCTAGCCACCGCGCTGTCTGCTCTTGTCTCTGGGTGGATTAAACAAACTAGCTAAGGTCTGACTCTTCCCACTTTTCCCTCTGTGAGGGCAATAATTTGTCATTCTTCCCCACTGAGCAGCTGTTTTGCGCAAAACTTGTCTGTTGTAGGAATTTTAATGATACACACCTTTACCCCTTTAATGGATTTGTTTGAATCTCGAAAATGGATTCAGTTCACATCAGCAGGGAGGGAAGGTGCAATAGGGAGAAATGTACACATACAGATAAAACAATGGGACTAGATTGCCTTGTTCAGGAAACTAAGGTGAAATGTTACCAGTTTTTGTGGGGGTTTTTATTGCTAGTATGGTTACGTTCGAGGTTTCATGAAGTCCTTGCTGCTGGCATCTAGAGATGATATGGTGGAAAAAAATAATCTTTCATTTTAAAAAGGCAGTTTTCAGATCGGTATGAGAATGAATTAGGTGTACCCTAAAGGCCTGAAATGAAAGGAAAATTTTAAAAAAAGTCTTTAAAGAATATTTGCTACTTTAAAGGCATTTGATGAGTGCTTGGCTTATGACTTTTAGTCACTGGAGGCTGGTTATACAATGGATATTTTTGTATGTATCTAGCTTTCATTTGCTGAAAAATCTGTGGTTTTTCTAATATGTCCTTTATGCTTAGTCTTTTTTTGAGCTAGAAATTGGTATACCACAAAGTGCATCATTACAAGGCTCAAAAAGCTTTCATTAGACTTTGACGTTGACGGAATTCAGGTTTTCCTCTCATTTTTATTTGGTGTGGTGAATAATGCCAGTGCTTCATCCTAGGATTATTCAGGCCTATGACCTATCTTTCCAATTCAGCTCAGCTCTATTTCGAGTCTTCATGTCTCGGCAATGGATAAGTCTTAGAAATTTTTTCATACCAGTTAGCTCAAATAAGACTCTTGTCTATACTGCAGAAATTATTGGAATAATAGCTCAGAAACCAAAAAAACCTCTTCCCAAAAAAGTCGTTTTTTATCTGATGATGCCATTTCTCTGTTGGCCCCCAACCCCCTGCAACTAGTTTCCCTTTCAGTAGTGAGAGGTAGATTGTTTCCTGTCAACGTGGTATGTTAGTCACCATCATCCCACTTTCTGAAGTTTTCTCAGTCTGTGTGTGCTCCCTCTGATGCCTTAGGTCTCAGAAGTTGTGATATTGCCATCTTCTAATGCTTCATTCAAGCAGCGAAGGTTATGAGAAGTGGTAACGTGATTTTAGCATGCCATCTGTCTGCTTCCTGTTGTGCAGTTCTATACACAAATACCTCTGTATTTGTACTTCTCTGTCATGTTACATTTATTCATCATTTCCTTCATGTATTTACATTGTAAGTTGTTCAGGGCAAGGTCCATGTTTTTATTCTTCGTTATGTACCAACATAGCATAGGATCTTTGAGTATGGCTCTGAGATCTTATAAAAATAAATTATTTTTGTATAGTTATTCTAACAATCACTTTTCTATGAAAAATGTACAGGTGGATGAATAAGTAGTTTTTTATGAGAGTTCAGACCAACATATGAAAAAAATTATGAGATATGATACAAAATAATCGGAAGAGACCTCGATGATGTTTATTTTGTTTTTACGGCTGAAAGCCTTCTCCTTCCTAATGAGCAACACTGGTTAAGACTTCAAGGACTCCATGACTGTCAGTGCAATCAATCCCAGATTTAAGCTGAAATTGATTATATTGACATCTTAAATAATCTTATGCCAAATATGTATTTTATATCAAACACAGCTTTTTGATAACTTGTCACTGCTTGAATGGGAAATAAGACCTGTTGATTAAAAATAGAAGGATATTATGTCTGGACTGTTTTTTCTAGAGATTTTTTTAATTTGTTTTCTAATTTTTGCAATAATATTTATTGAATGCTCTGCAGAATAAGTATTTTTCTGTTGCTTAATGCCATGATTTATTTTCTTTTATATTTTACGGAAAGAATAAATTATACATTCTTGACGTATTTTAATTGAAATTTTGTTTTAATTTTCATAGGTGTAAGATTTCTGTGAAATAGAAAATACCTGGTAAATGGCAAAATATCCCCCAAAATTGAGTGAATCTTTAGTTAGCCTTTCAAAACTATTCTTCTGGTATCATCTGTGTGTTAGATTGTTCCGAAGATAAATATTGAGTTTTATTATTTGATTAATTTGACCAAGGTCTGCAGTTTACTCGAATTGTAGAGTTTTATTTAGAGTTAGAAGTAGCTTGATTATAGACCAATGGAGTGATAATCTGAAAGAGTAGCTCTTTCTGAAATAGCATGTGTTTACTGGTACTTTGTGGAAGAAAAGAAAAAACAGACTTGTGGGATTACCTTTTGTCCCCCACCCCAGACAGATCGGATTAGTACTAAAAGTTGGTGTGTTTTTCTTACTCAGAACAGCGAGGACAAAAAAGGTAAGAAACTAAGGAATTTGTCTTGTATAGTTGACAGCGTATGGACTGTAATTGGGACGGTAAATTCAAAGAAATTAACAGGAGTGTGTCTAATAATTATTGATAAATTGGAGAATGTGTTTGAATGAGGTACTTCAGAAAAGCAAGTGATTCTGTCAGTAATGCAGTTCTTCTTTTCTTAGTCTTTTCCATAGTGTCTCACAAACGTAACTTCTCAGAGCTCTCCGTTAGCAGCCAGTATTGAACTGAAACATTCCTCAGACCCCTTCAGGAAAAGTTAGTGATCGCTATCCCCAGACAAGAGGTGGGAAAAGTGGAGCATTGAAACAAATGATGTGACTTCCTTTAGTAAAGAAGAAACTTGGTTATTTTCTGGTTGATTTCAGTAAGCTCTGGCTTCCATTGTAAGGCCCAGACCGGGTACTTCCCATTGCCATTGGCACTGAATTCTTGTTACGAATTCTCTTGGTCTGAGAAAAGTTCAGTGAGTCAGAGACAAATGAGCATAGTGACCTTGCCAACAGGTGTCAGAATAAAAGGAAAAAAGAGCTGTGCAAATTCTGTCTCTTGTATCCTGTTTGCTTGATTCTCCAGTTCTTTCTCCATCTGTGCTATAGGGTAGATGTAGGTTTTCATGGTTAAATCATACTTCCACAAGCCACAGTCCAGTCCTGCTTCTAACTGTGTGTTGCCTGGGGCATAGACTTACAAATGAGTTAGCAGAGAGAAACTAAGGTTGTTACCTTGCAGTGTGATACTTGCTAATGTGTGATAATTGCTAATCTGCAGTTGTATACTGCCCTAAATATAGAAGAGTTCCTCTTTTGGCTGCATCGGCAAGCTACTGTTAGAGGGTGTTATGAAAGTAAACATACTACCTTCTCTTCAACCTCTGCCCCTTATTGTTCCCCAACTAAAGTTTCTGTTCTCTATTTGTTGTTTGGTGGCTCTTCTTAATCTTTCCTAACCATGAAGCTCAATTGTCTCCTATGGGTGGGTGTTTGTTACTTCTGCCCCAACTGGCTTCTCCACGAATTCTACAGCAGTCGCAGGTGACCTTCAAAATACGTGACATCTCTCGTTTGACAGTCTTCTTGGAAAGTACATCAAAAAAGCTAGCAATTAAAGGATTGGTACAGTTGCTTGTGCAACATTAATCCTCACTGTGCTTATGCAAATTGAAACATTATAATTATATGATCTGGCACCATCTTTTTCTCTAGAACCCCTGCCTAATGCAGTGAATGCTGCTCTCGGAAGGCATGGCCTTCGCATAGTTCTTGTTTGTGCTCGTCATTTCCTCTGCTGTCTCTGCCTCTGGTTCTTACTGAGTAGCTTCCAAAATGTAAATATGAATGTAAATTCTAGATCATATGCAGAGTACTATTTCTTTTTATTATGAGTTGGACAGTCTCTTTGTGATTCCTTTGGAGCATCATGCATGTCGCAAAACTGATAGCCATCATTCTTGCTGCTTTGTAATTTACACAGGGAAAGAACTTTTACTTCCCCCTCCCCCCCGAGCTCTGTTCTGTTCCTTATATGCCATTCTGTACTAGGCGAGGCTGAACAATATTAAACTGGTGTAATTTATCTGTTCTGCCACTTTCTGCTCCTCCAGGCATTTTGAATTAGAATGGACGAGTGTTTGTGTGTGTGTCTATATAAAAAAAGTAATGAACGTTAGTACTTTAGCTGTTAGTACCTGTTTGAAAGGAGGAAGATGTTAGTGGTCTTTTTTAAAAGCAGAAGTACATGATATAGCTATAATAACAAATAATATTAAAGTAGAAGTAATATTGGTATACATCATGTGGAATTGTAACTGGGTCAAACTGTGCCTTCATCATTAAGGTCTCACTTATCTGCTCTGTACTATATTATCACCTTTTATGCTGGTGATATTTAGGTTTTTTGCTGCTTTAGTTCAGGTGTGTGTCTGCTTTTGCTTGAGGGTAGATAATCCATAGCACAGAGACTTTAGCAGTGGCTGGTCATTGAGGAGACCAATGCAGTTTTGTAAGTAACCCATTTCTCTAAAATTATATGGCTTTACGGTACTTTAAATGTCATCTTACTGTAGAAGATGATTTCTGCTTTAGAACTCTACTAGGGTTTGCAAATTACTCATTTTTTTTTGTCATTCTAGCAGTTAGAAGGTGGAAAGCAGTGATTATGTAGTTGAATGGGGTGTTTGTTGGCTTGCAATTTGATATTCGCTAGAAATTTGAACATTAGTATAATGTTATTAAATTACCTAAAATACACTACGTTAATATGAGAGGTTTTTTTGAAGAATCAGTTTTGCTTTTTAGTTCCAAATTTTTGGAAGCAAAAATGTAATCTGGGAATTTACCTAAAAATATTACGCATGATCAAAATTCCCCTTCTCTAAGATCATCTTCTGTGGGGTTTTTTTTGTAAATAGTAGCTTTCAAGCTTAGATAAATGTTTATATATATAAATGTTTATCTTATAAAATGCTGCTTGAACTTATGGGTAGCAAGTAACCTGGTAAGCATGTTAGAACTTGTTCTTTTATTCCAGATATACATACTACAGGTGAACTGTATTTAGAATGTTTCAAAACTACTCTTTAAAGAGTTGATAACTATTCCTCGTTTTCTACAAATACATTTTAGGGGCCTATTAATTCATAGCTCCTGGTTTGCCCATCTCATTTACTATTTCAGTTAAGCTGTTGATAACAGACAAAGTGTAAATTGGGTTATTTGATTTCAGGATTGCATTAATAATTGTCATTTTACTTTGATCAATTTTTTTAATGAGATTTAATGATTTTTAAGTTTTAAATTACNCCATCTCATTTACTATTTCAGTTAAGCTGTTGATAACAGACAAATTGTAAATTGGGTTATTTGATTTCAGGATTGCGTTAATAATTGTCATTTTACTTTGATCAATTTTTTTTAATGAGATTTAATGATTTTTAAGTTTTAAATTATGTTTACATTGTTCTTCTTGTAAGTCCTACGTAGATTTAACGCCATTGCCCTGTTTTGGAGTGGACGTCAGCATCACATGCCATTGTCTGCACAAGGAAGAACCCAGCTCCTGTTGCTTTCAGCAGTATGGTTGTTTGACACTGGGTCTGTGGATGAATGAATGTGGTGGCAGCTGGCGAGTAGAAAAGCCTGCAAATGATCCAGTGCTTAGGTTGGGCTACAGAGGAACTTGTGACAGCATGTGCTCTTACTGGTATTACACTGTATATAGCATATATGTACCAGTGTCGTGGTTTAGTCCTCAAACCAGGACAACCAGCAAATGATGTATCTATCAGAGTTCTGATGACCCCATTTAATCATTGCTCTAACTACTATGATGGATTATGTCTTCACAGGCACAGTTAGTTGATCTGAAGTCTGAACTGACAGAAACGCAGGCAGAGAAAGCGGTATTGGAAAAGGAAGTGCATGATCAGCTTTTGCAACTTCATGCTGTTCAACTTCAGTTACATGCCAAAACTGGTCAGAGTGTTGATTCTGGGGCTATTAAGGCAAAACTGGTGAGTATGGTGGCTTGAATGGAGGATTACATTATGCTTTTCCCTCTCTTTGCTGAAGTTCTTTCTTGGAAGGTGTGAATACACTGGTTACAAATTTTCACATTAAAAGTATTAGAGAGTTAACTTTTTCTTTTGTAAATAACATTTACAGTTGGTTGTTAGCAACCATTAAAAATAACATAAATAATATCAGGATAATGAATAAGAATTTAAGAAGTTGTTTTTACGTAAACTGCTTTAAAATGGTTTCCTGAAGTAGAATAAGAAAATATTTTGGTGGTTTTTAAAGCTTTTCTGGAGACAGAAGTTGCAAAAGGTAATAGGTTCCAATATACAAATACAACCAAATCTTCACGTGTCTTAAAAAACCCTAAAGTGAGCTAAGTCTATTGTTTTTATTGTAGTTATACTCTGATAAGAGGAAGAATGGGATTGTTTTGCCATACAGAGAGAGGGTAGTTGGCCTCACAGTCCTCTTTCTATTGTCATTCTTTCTCTTTAAGAGTGCTGCAGATGCATCTGCGTTGCTATCCATTGCTATGTGCAGCAGACTGTCGTGAAAGAACTCAAAAAAAACCACTGATAATTTTGTACGATAGTTTTTTTAGAAACTTAGACCTTTACAAAGCCCATCAAAAGTTAACAATAATAAATCTGTGCAATTAGTAGTTGGCATTGACTGATAACCAGAATGTAGTCTGCCTTGTTACTAGCCACAACACAGATTCAGGCTCTAAAACTGAGAATATGTCAATTAGAAAAGTAAAGTAATGTTGTATAGATTGTGGTTTCTAACTGTTGGCACAAATCAAAGTCTAGATCTCTGGCTGTTTTTAAAATTGCTTCACAGGTTGGTTGCAAATACCTAGTCCCAACATATGTGGAACATTAGATTAGTCTCCTCTGCTATTTTGTCATGTTAATTAATGCATAATAAAACACAGTAATAGGCTGTAAGGCTTAATGGCTATCTAGGCTAATTGCTGAATAACAGGAATAACCCAAATTCTTCCTGTTTCGGATCCAAAAGCTGTAATTGAATTAGAGCTATGTTCCTAGGTCTACATACTTGCATATTCAGTCTAAAAGTAACATTTTCTGGATTGTCTGCATATAACTTATTCTGTATTCAATTATAGCTTAAGCATGATGAAGCTTCTTCAGAGCTGTTAATAATTTTTATGGCCCTGTAAATAAGCATTAGTTAAATATCACCAGCATTTTGTAAGTGTTAGGTTGCAGGTTTAAGTGTAGCAAATTTTTTAAGCCAACACATCACTGCGAGTGGTTTTGGTCCCTAAATTTTATTAGTGAGGCTTAACATCTGAGTGACATAGAGAGTAATACTCTTAACATTTTTGTTTCTCCTTACCTTGTTATAAACAATTTCTAAAGATATATTAAATCTCCATGCGATTGACAGCAGTCTTTTTCCCACAGGTGACAATAAATTCATTTTACTTGCGTTGTTTCAGATTTTATCTGTGTTGAAATTGAGTTTATTAACAGCCTAGACTGATATTCTCTCCTTAATTCCAGTTAGTTCCTCCTTTTTTTATAAACATCAGGGATAATCTTTTGAGTTTGCTTTACTTTGCCTTTAGGGATTTTATAGTTCTAATGGAGAGAAACTCACTTTTAAGCTTTTGTAGATACAGAAAGCTATAAAGGTGTGGGCAGCTTGAACAAGCAAAACTGAAGCTGCTCAAATGAATAAAATGGGAAGTCTGAGTTGTCGGTAAATAAAAACTGTTGTGCTGACTTTGTGGCAATCAGAAAGCCTCTGAGGGCAAAGAGGGACTGTGTCAACAGAATACGCGATGGGGAAATAAAGTCTGTACTAGTTAACTTCCTGCTTTCTTTGTTAATGACAACCACTTTTCTTTTTAATGTAGACTCAGCATAAATGTATGCCCTGCAAACTGTAAAATTGTACATAGTGGTGAACATTTCTAAATGTTTCAGATTGCTAAGCAATTGAAAACACGTAGTTTAGGCTGAGACCATTTTTAGGAGTGGTGTATCTGCTTAGTCCAGGCGCAATAACTATGTCTTTGTAAGAATATGACATTGCCTAGTGGATTTTTTTTTCCTGAATTTTGCAGTTGACATGTCTTTTTTGCTACTTCTCCCTATCCTTTATGTCCCTCGTGTAATACTTATTCTGATATTATTTCTGAAAGGAAAAAATCTATTATCTAACAGGTGTCATATTACAGAATATTTTTTCTATGACACTTTCAAACTGCTTTCAAGCGTTTCACGTTATCTTGCTATTCTTTATTGAGATTCTTGGTATTTGAGGAGAAAGTATTGTTTTCAATACTACAAAAAGTAACATTTTTAATAAGATTTTTAATAACTTTCACTGCAAAATACCAAAATTGCTGTTAAGTACAATTATAGAAGTGTGCTGGTTCTTTATGGCTTCTAATGAAATACACAATCTGCTGGTAAATTTCTTTTGGAATAAATAATTTATGTTGTTGCATTTTCTTGAAGTTCCTATTGTCTGTTTCTCTAATTATGGAACTCTTTTCTTCTGTCTTAAGTCTGTCCTTTCTGTGGATGAAATGGTAAGTATGCTGATTGCCTTTTTTATGTTTAACTACTGCTTTTGTTTTGTGCCACAACTTCTATATGTTGGCCTCAGAACCTGGCAAAACAGATCTGGCTTTTTCCTTCTTCCTGTCTCTTGGCAAGATGCTGTGTAAAGAATTTTCTTTGCTTTTTAGTTTTCCTTTTCTAGTTTTGGTGCCCTCTTTCCTCAGTCTGTGTGTATTTCATTTATTACTGTTAGAGCTAACTTGGGGTGATATCTGACAGCTTGATGTTCTGAAAGATTGTTCTGGCAGTATCTCAAAAATATTCGAGGTGTTATACAAATTCTAAAGCATAAATACTGTACACATCTACCAGTGTAATATGAAGTATTTTACATTTTGTATTTTTTAAAAAAAAATCCTATCATTTTTTCCTTATTTTCACTTTTCTCAGTTCTTTTTATGGGCATGATTTAATATGATTTACTGGCTTGTGTAACATATAAACTCAATAATACATAGATAAGAAGAAAAGGTGATGCAAAGTTAACTTTTATCTTTTGGTCTTTCACGGTGATAGACTTGACAAATTTTTAAACAACTTTTCCTCTTTTATTATGTTATATGCCTCATTATCATTGCTCAGTATTTGCTCTTTGAAAAGCCACAGGATAGCTGGTAACTGTAAGCTTTGATCTTCAACGTCGCAGTTGCATTTTTGGTTTGGTGTTTTTGTTATATTACCAACAGAAAATACAGGTTTTTCTGTTTTGCAGAACTTATGCAATACTATGAACACTAGAAAGCATGAAACGATTCTGTAGCTTCCTCATTTTTTTTAAAGATTTTTGGAGACTTATCGCATCTCGTGACAGTCAGTCAAAAAAAGACATGTCCTTTCAGTACATCTTCAGATACTCTGTATTGCAAACCTTTGATTTTTCTTCATGGTGATCAGTTGGAGACAGTCTGGAGTAGCATTAAGAATGGCTTCAGGGTGTAATTTTCCACCTCAGTCACAGAGTAAGAGTCATGGTAATGGAGAAAATAGGAAAAAAACGATTCTATGGGATTACATTGTTCCCCATATTTTAGGTATAACATTTAAAATGCATGACTAAAAGTGATTCCACTTAGAAACATAACATTTGACTTTCTGTTTGTATTTAATTTAAATGATGAATTGAATTCAGAGAAAATAAATGGAAAATTTCAGTCTTGATGAGAGTTTTTAATCTGGCTACTTCTATAAATACAGTAAAGTGTGCTACGTGGAATTTGCTAGGGTAAGCAATCTTGGATCACTTTAGCAATTCACTTTTCTGGAGGAGACTGGAATTCTTCTCCCAAGGTATATTTCAGGTACATCAAGGAACTTGTACATCTTTAAAGCTTTTTTTTCTGGATGGAAAACAGAACTGGTACATTATAACAAATTATTGGTGAAGATATTATGTATGTTTAGTTCATGACTTTTTATTCAGTAAATAAAGCATAAAAATATCCAATGAGGAAGAAAATGGAGGTTTGGATGTGAATAATTTACCTTCATATGTCTGTCAAATTCTAGTCTTTGTCTTTTTATACTTGTCAAATAAAAGATGTTCTAAAAGTGAGTACATACACAAACAGGGGGCCTATACTATTTAGAGTAGTATTGGCAATACGTACATAGCTAACATAAGTGTTACAGGAACACTCCATCTGTATACTGACTCTCCAGCTACTGTAAAACGAGTGTTATGTCTGAGCTGTGACCCTTCTTACAGATACAGCGTGTGGCAGAGGCAGCGCAGCGTGTCAGCACTCTTGAATTCTTGTAATTGCCCTTTGGCTACTGGTAGTAGATGTGAATTAAAATAGCCCAAGGCCATCATAATATTAGAGAGAATTGGTACAATTTTAGAAACTCCTATTCTTCAGATGTAGATTAGTCAAAATTAAAAAAAAAAAAAGGTACATTTCTTAGAGTTTTTTTTGTGTGGTTTGTTGGTTCTTGGTTTTTTTTTTTTAACAAAGCTATTCTGCACTAACTTCTCTTAAGTTTTGTCAGGGTAGGCATCTTCATGTGTAGAATCTCTGGCTTTATTTTTGTGGTCTTGAGAGTCTCATTTGGATATATCCTTGGCTGGACATTTCTTGGTTGTTTGCATGAAAATAATTGTAAATTTAGGGATAATACAGACTTAACATTTTCTTGACATCTGGTCATATTAAAAATTTTATTAAAACAGTATTATAACACTGAAATATTTAGTGATTTTCATTTTAAAAATAATCTTCTCTCTCATTGTTCTTTTCCGTTTGAGGAAAAAGTAAGGACAATATTCAGGCTACTTAAATTTTGCCACCTGTGTGTGACAGGGAGGAGCACTGTTGCTAGTTACCAGCCTTGGACTTTGAACCAGTATATGCATTTTGTGCTAAGGAGTTGTAAGCTGGCTAAAAATCATGCCAGGAGCACAAAGTTGACTGCAAAGCTTCCTCTCCCCAGAGGGGAGTATGCAAACCACTAGCTGCAGTGTCAGAGTCCCTTCTTTCATTTGTTTTCCTGCGTGCATGTCCTGTACACAAGAGCGTTACTACACATTGTGCGTACAGAAACAATAAGCGCTCTTTCATTATTAACTTTGATAAAAGCTTTCAACTTTTTTTTTTTTTTTTTTTAAGGAGAGAGAACTTGAAGCTAACAAGAAAGAAAAAGTGAAAGAAGCTCAGCTGGAAGCTGAGGTGAAGTTGCTGAGGAAGGAAAATGAAGCTCTTCGTCGACACATCGCTGTGCTTCAGGCTGAGGTTTATGGAGCGAGATTGGCAGCCAAGTATTTAGATAAGGAACTAGCTGGAAGGTATGTAAAGTCAATCTGTGTCCCTTAGCGTGAGATGTTTTTGTTGTTGTTTTCTTCCCTTGCATCCCCAGAGGCAGGTCTAAAGTTAAGACTAAGCAGGAAAAGTCTCACATTAGCAGAACAAAAGGGAGAAACAAAAAATCCCTACGGTTATTGCACTTGCACTAGTTATGCATGACTGTGTGCTGGAGCCAGCTACATTGTACAACTCATACACGTCATTCATTTTTCAGTTGTAATATAACATGTTGTTTTACTCTCTTTGTCATTATGTAGGGTCCAGCAGATTCAGTTACTGGGCCGAGATATGAAGGGACCTGCTCATGACAAGCTCTGGAATCAGCTTGAAGCAGAAATACACCTTCACCGTCACAAAACCGTTATTAGAGCTTGTCGAGGTCGGAATGATCTAAAACGACCAATGCAAGCACCACCAGGACATGTAAGTTGAAAAGATGAGCCATTCCTCCACAATTTCAGCATTTGTGGAAAACAGATACAAGTTATTTCTTCATTTTTGTGATTGTTTTCACTTCAATATTGTGTTATTTCAATTGTCACTTCCAAATATATAATTCTTTTATATGCTGGGGGACAGTTCCATGCTGAATAGCATATCCCCATAAGTGACCATGAAAGATGATACAATTCCTTTGACTTACCTAGGAACACTCAGTCCTTTTGAAAGCAGACTCTGCTCTGTGTGTGTATAAATATGAATTTAACAGCATAATTTTGTTACGTAGGTTTCAAAATGTGGAGCTAACGTATTTACAAAAAACAAGAATAACATTTTTAGGATAAATCTGAACTGAAATGAATTCTTAAAAATTTTTTTAAAGGCTTGGTAAATTAAATTGACAGTCTGTAAAATAATTGCTCCCCCCCCCCAGGTACTTTTTAAAATAAAACCTTTAAAAGGCATTTCACTGTGGGTAACCTTGGTAGAACGCACCCAACTTGTTACATGACCTGTTAATCACACCAGTGTTCAGTGCATAAAACCAAACTTTTTCAGCAAAGTGCTTTACTTTGCTCTGTTCTAAGTACCTTAGTTGGTCAGATGGATCTTACTGCTTATGTTGCTAATTGCATGTAAAATGTTGGTGGACAAATATGTGTATGTGTGATTTTAAGGGTATGCAGAATGACAACAGCCGCTTAACACAAGCAAAATAAATACCTTGATTTATTTAGTCTTTCTTTTAATTTTGAGTTGAATGGCTTTTGGCATGGTTTGTTTTTATCATAATGAAAATAAACTTGAGCAAACGACCTCTTCCTTGGGACTGTATTACATCATCTTCTAGTTTTAAATTGCAGTTTACATCATACAACTTTTCAGCAGGGATCACCATTCCTTCATGTAGTCCCTTTATATTTTTAATATGTGGCTGGTTGCTTTCTTTTGAAGCTAAGTTCTCTGTTGTGCATCACTCAGCACTGAAATAATTGAAAGAATTATTCCTCACTAGGTACTCCTGAAGANTTGAAAGAATTATTCTCATCAGGAGTACCTAGTGAGGAATCTTTTCTGATTTCATATCCTGTCTGTAAAGGGGCACTGTAAGTTTGTCCTGCTTGCAGATAGTCTAAAACTCTGTTGCTGGTATACTGCCTGCATACAATTAAAAAAACATAAAATGCAGAAATTCATCACTCTTTGGTTCTCACATTTATATTTATGCTATGTTTGCTTTTTATCAAATTAGGATCCTGATGCCTTAAAGAAGAGTCAAGGTGTTGGTCCTATCAGAAAAGTTTTGCTCGTTAAAGAAGACCATGAAGGACTAGGAATTTCAATCACAGTAAATACTTGCATTTTTTTTTCCATGACATAGAAGATGCAATTTGAATTTGTATTTGTAGTTCTGTAAAGTATGTGGATCAGTGAATCACACATGCACAGAATCACAGAATGGTCAGGGTTGGAAGGGACCTCT
>RSEF01000003.1:70663341-70678311 GCA_003993805.1 Himantopus leucocephalus | reverse complement strand
TTGGAGATGATGCCCAGAACAAGCTGTTCCATCATCTTTCCAGATGTGGAGGTGAGGCTGACCGGCCTATAGTTTCCCGGGTCATCCTTCTTTGCCCTGTATTTTTAAAGCATACCAAAAAAAGCATATGCAAATCTGTAGCTGTGGTCATAGAACTTGAAGACTCTTTTTGATAGATTAGAAAATAGATAACTGCTACTTTATGTAAAACTTTTTATTTCAGCTTATGTTGAGGGTACAGACACTTTAGCAGATTAGCCAGTGGTGAATTTCAGGCGTGGTAAGTCTGTAGCAGAGCAGAAACAATCTGTGAACTAACTTTCCAAGCTTAAATGTTGTGAACAAAAGCTGTATTAACTTTTTACAACAAATTTTGAGAATTCTGACTATTATACTTTTATTCTAAATATAAATATTGTTTCTTGCAAGTCAATATGGTGCCTCATATGCTTTTTTTAGGAGGTTTTGATGTTGTCTCATCAGCTTGTATATGATTCTATACTTCCATTATTAGTTAGAATTGTCTCCTTTGAGTCTATATTTGAAATTTGTGCATTCTTTTGTGGGGAGAAGAATTGGGAGAAGCATCTCGTGGTGTTCTTAAGCATTCTTTTTGTCTGAAGCGTGCTTTCTAATTTTCTATAATAAAAGTTGAAATAAGCACTTTAAGAGCAAGTACCAGAATGTTCATTTTATGCTAATGGACATCTCAGTTCATTAAAGTCTACTTTTTTTTATAGGGTGGGAAGGAGCATGGTGTTCCAATACTGATCTCTGAAATCCATCCTGGACAACCCGCTGATCGATGTGGAGGACTGCATGTTGGTGACGCTATTCTGGCAGTAAATGGAGTTAATCTAAGAGATGCAAAACATAAAGAAGCTGTAACTATTCTTTCCCAACAGGTCAGTTGGGACCTGTTACCCATAGGCACATTTAGGTGCTTCCTGTGTTCTGCCTGTCGAATTGCCTTGAATTGTAATGTTTTCTGTTAAGCTCAGTGTTATGCTAAGCTACAGTGATTCCTGAAGCTGTATCAACTTACACTTAATCCTCTTATGTCTTGCAATTTAAGGAGAAAAATGCTGGGTCAGTACTGGTTCATTCAAACCCATGTATTGGCTAATGATTCTTCAGTAAGGCTGTTGGAAATCAGCTTGTTACATTGCCCCACAGCAATAATTATTTAGTGACATACATTTTATTCTTTTATGACTGGACAGCTCCAGCCAAACAGTGTTTCTCATATGATTTGTGGTCTACAATCTTCCTGCCTTGCTTCCTGTTTTCAGACAGTTAACAGGTGAACATAATTTATCAGAAAACTTACTCACTAGAAGTCACTGTTTGAAATGTATTGGAAGATAACTGAGAAGTTCAGGTAACTGGTAAATCTTAGCTATAGAGCTGTACTTCTTTAGTCTGTAAAAACTGAATTCAGATACATATCTGAAATACTCAACACAACTGTAAATGTGTTTACAACAGTAAAATGCATTTGTTTTAGTATCCTAGCTCATCTGGGTAATGCTATTACATAGCTGTGCTCTAGTAAATAAATTTGTGATTTTCATTGCATTTTAGAGAGGTGAGATTGAATTTGAAGTAGTGTATGTTGCTCCAGAAGTTGATTCAGATGATGAAAATGTAGAATATGAGGACGAGAGTGGACACCGTTATCGTTTATATCTTGAGGAACTGGAAGAAGGTGCAAATTCAAGTTCTAATAGGAAAGATGCAAATGTGGATGTCAAACCCTCACAAGGTAAACCTTCTATAAATGTGTTACATGCAGTTTAATCCTAAAGTCTCAATATGCAAACCAATTTCTGGAAAACACAGTTCTTACATTCATTGTAAAATCAATCTACTTTTAATTCAATTAAACTACTAGTAGGCTGTCAGTTTTTCGTTGGTCCCTCACTTATTGGCCTGGTTTACTTAGATACAAATGAATTAACTGAATTAATTTGGGGTTGGGTTTTTTGTGATCACCTTTTCCCAAAGGCTGAAATTCAAATTTGCTCTTATCTTTTCCTGACTCCAGTCTAGAAGGAGTTAATTTGCCTTAACACTTTATGTTGTTGGCTTCTTCAAATACATTTTTTAGATCAGTGAGGTATAGAAACAATTCCTGTTTTCCTGCCATAGTATGTTCTGCTAAAAGTCTGTTAGCTCTTATTTAGCAGTCATTTCAGCAAACTCTCCAATTTCTGAACTAAGGCTCACTGATCTGTCCTTCCCAAGATTGCTTCTCTTCCTTAAATAAAATTTCTTTTTAACTTGCAGTGTTTGATAAGAAACCAAGTATTGATGGACATGAAAATGGAGACCTGGGGAATTCAGTTGAAGCTCCGTTAGAAGACACTGCACCCAAATTAGCCCGTTCTGCTGAGTCTTTATCTTAAAAACAAACAAACAAAAAAATGAACTGGACAGATCCCATCTTTGGGAACAACTGATAATCAATACTGACTGCTCCAAGTTGCATATACTAGTGTAGGTTGTAAAAGGATGATTAAATGTCAAAGGGGACTGTATTACTGTTGCCTGGAAAAAAGGCGGTTACCTCAGGGCTTCATTGTGAGCAATTCTAAATGTGGAAAACTGTCTTTTGCGTGACACACAGTAGTTACCTAACACATGGCATGTGAAATGAATTTTCTTTTAGTAATAAGCACCAAAGCATGGGATTTCTAAAAAGGATAACCTCAACACATTCAACTTTTAATCTCATTGATGCGCCCAAGGAAGTAGAGTAAGATGTGGCCAGCTTCATTTTGACCCTTTGATGTTTTAAAGGGACAACTGATGTTCTGTTTGGTGTGAAACAAGCTTTAACTCTGGAAGGATGGGGGGGTGGGGAATTGTACCATTGCATCCATGAGTTTTGTACTTAGGATTTATGAACGGTAGCTTTTAAAAAAAAAAACCTTTTTCTTTTTTTTTTTTTTCCCTCTCAGAATAACAAAAATCAGAGCTTCTATTTGAGCAAAGACCATCAAAACCCAAATGGGACAAAGTGAAGTACTTGCTAATCGTGATCCTTCAGCCCATGATCATTTTATGAGGGGAATTTTTGGCATTATTGTTTTAATGAATTCACTGCCAGTTGTTCCATTTGAGACTTGCTCCAAAAGTATTTAAACAGAATATTATGGGGTTTTAAAAGCAAAATTAGTTTAAAAAATACTCACAGTTATGTGGGCCCTTTGGTATTTTTTTTCTGAGCATCATTAATTTAGCATTCATTCTTGAATGGATATGGTTATTGCTAATACAGAGTGGTTTGAGTTGGTCATCATTAGCTTGACCTTATGAAATACTGAGTGCTTTTGATGGGTACTGAACATGTTCATTTCACATTAAAGTAATCTTTAAAGAAGTGAAAGTTGAGTGCACAGTACTTTACAGGAGGTGCTCAGAATCATACGGTGTCTGGCCCTATCTGTGTTACGTTATGGCAGTCGTATTAACCTATAATTGTCTTACTGTTGAAACAAAATGTTACTCCTTTTGTAAGAGCAGCGTATCTTAAAATAGCTTTTAATTGGTGTACATCTAAAGGCCTACGGCATGGCTGCAAATGGGAATGCTGAGGATGGTTTCTTGGCCAGTTTCTCATACTCCATTTGTAGATCTCTTGGTGAAGTGCAGCTCTCTCCACATGCAAGCTCTACATTTTAATTGCATTTATTATTTCAGCCTGCAATGCTGACTTTCCTGTTCACTGCTCTGCAGACTGCTGAATTGTAATGTGAAAAGATAAGATTTTGTACATTGAGAGAGGATCTAATGTGAAAAGACATCTTTGCAAGTGTCACTATGTAGGATGCACACACATAAGAAAAAAACCTTGAAGGCCTTTAGAGTAACATCAACTAATCTTATGTTCTAAATTGTGATGTAGAACACAGTTACTTGTCTCTCCTAGGAGCACTATATATATATGTTTATAGAAAAAGCCTAAAAATGTATATACTTTATTCAAAGATTTTGCTATTTATAAATTCCTTAACTTCGCTATTTACATGATCGTTTTGTGTATGTGTGTGCGTGTGCGCCTGAGTTCCACTTACTCAGTGGAATAACATCATTTGGTTCATTTTTTATAATAGTCTTTGTCATACAGCATACTGTTGAAGGTTTTTAAAATAGTCAAAGCTGTACAGTTTTCACCAAACGGAAACTGGTATTTAAAAATAAAGCTGTGTGAAGAAGAAACAGGTCCCCAGGCATGTTTCTTTTTCTGAAGCTTCGGAAACTTGAGGACACATTGGCTGTGTGTTAGCAGATGAATCCACTGCCATAACTTTGCATCCAGATTTGTGTTTTTCCCACAATTACTCGAGCAGGCTGCACTCTGAAACTTTTTGTGGCCTGGAACACTCAATGTCCTCTCTGTCAGAAAGGATAGTTCAAAGCCAAGTAGTGATCTTCCCATCTTTGGAAATCATCGCTGTATGAAATCTTGCTGCAGTTGTAAGAAATGAGGCTCGTCCAACTAGTCTAGGAAATTTTTAAAAAGGCATTAAATTTGCCTATACGGTTTCCCTTTGAGGGAAAGGTGAAATTTTTAATTTATTTGTTCTTCCTTACTTCTTGGCACACCTTATTTTCCACTTAATACTTGTGATTGGTTTTAGCCGTAAGTGGGACAATGTTTCTAGAGTTATTTTCGTAACATTCCTTGTCCACCAGTTTGTCATGTTGCTACGCTCTTTCCTTCATCTTCTGGAAGTTGCCGGACCCTTTCTCTGCACTTACCTTGTCTATTTTTAACCTATATATGAGATCAACAGAAGGAACAATTGCTGAGGAAAATAACTGGCAGTAGAAAAATCAAGAAGCAGTAAATTATCACCAGATTTCCTTCCCTGCACTTTTTATAATGTTTGTTTAGAAAGCCCTGAATGGGAGGATTTTGCTCAGACACTACAGCCTGTCTCCATGTACTCCGTACTTCCTACCCAGCTGATTTAACATACTGGTTTATTGTAGTCATACTGAGATGCTTAGAGATTAATATTTAAACTGAGAAAAGTTTTGCAAGTTGGGATTTCCAGATTCAGTAGACAAACGTGTATTCACCCCTTTGTCAGTAACTGGAAGACTCAGTCCTGCTGATTCCCAGAGGTTGAATGAATTAGACTCGGAAGAATTTCCGAGGAAAGTCAGTATTCAGACTTCATTTTTATTTTTTAAAGTCTAAAGCAGTTTACTTGTGTGTATATATATTTTTACTTTAAAAAAATAAAATAATATTCTAAAGAGAATTTTGCATATTTTTTTTTTCAGTAGATAATTCCTTGCCTATTAAAAAAATCTTCAGTGAGACAATTGTATTTTAAGCTAAAGGTGGACAGTGTTTGTTGGCGTCTGGGACCAATGTTAATTAAGAGCATGTAAGTTAAGGAAAGTGCTTTATGGCAATAAATTTAAACTCTGATCAAAGGCTGTATGTAGTATTTCCTTTGTAGAATTGTATTCTCGGCAGTGAAGAGGGTTTGTATCTATCTCAATATATGTTAATCCACAGTTGTATCAAACAAAATTCAGGTATTTATTGTATCTGTCCAAACGTTATTACATCATGGATTAATCTCATTTCTGTAGCAGTTAGAACATTTTGCAACAAATGTATAAATCTAGTTAAGCTGAATATAATATATTTTTATTAGCCTGTAAATAAATATACTCTTCTGCATTGCAGTGACTTCTGCACCTAATTCAGACTGGTATTTTAATTTTCTTCTGTTTTTATATATAACATACAGACACCTAACCCTGTGTGTGATCTTTCCGTTAAGCATGTAGTCCACACCTGGCCAAAAAGCTGATATGAGGAAAACTGAAACTACACATCATGAAGTTTGACACTAATCCAGCCTTGGCCAGCAATGGTTAATGGCAAATTACATTTTAAAAAAGAGTTATAGGACGTGTCTCAAATTTCATAATTTGAGATGCATTTTCTGCTGAATGTTTTTCAATAAAGAGAAAAGGGAAATATTCGCAGTGTCTGGCTGTATAATAATACCATAAATATTCTGAAGCCTTTGGCTAAGAAGAGCTATAAAGACTCAAACCTGTAAAAGGATTAAGTCATTTGGGTAAAATTGTAGAAACTGCCTTTTTTCTGTCTTTTTGTTTGTTTGTTTGTTTTCCATGCATTAGGAATAATAAGTATATTCTGATTTTTCCACTGAAGTTACACTTACCTTTAAGTTATAATTTTTAGTCCTGATATTAAAGTCTTTTTTGTTCAGATTAAGTGTCTGTTTTTTGTTTTAAATTACATTTTTTAAAAAGTCATCTCTCACCTATACTTGAGTGGTCGTATTGCCCTAAAGCATCTAGTTCATCTGGATGAACAGAGAGCTCAAATGAAAGGTAATGGTATGGTAACTGTGGTAGTAGTATAATTATGGTGGTAATTAAGGATTTCTTGAGAATGCGTAAGTAGAGTGGAAGACTCTCAGGGTTGGAACTGTCTCAACAGACCAGGCTGAGACACGTTGGATGAAAAGATATATAGTGTACAATTGGTGAGGGCTAGAACTGCAAGTATTTATTTTTTCGTTCTCTAAAATTTTTAGAAGGGTTTAGATATGGGTGACTTCAGCAGATGGAAGGAAGAAGGAAAGGGGAGAAAACTTACACTTAGCTGAGCTGTCACAAAACAAGCAGAGGATTAGAGACAACCATGAATGAAGATGGAAACGGACGGAAACAGGAGGAAAAAAAAAAAAGTTTTCTGTATGTCACCTGGGGTCAAGGAAGATCATTCAAAATTTCTTTGTGTCCCAGTACCCTACTGAAGGACCTCAGAGGCTGCTCCTAGTGACCACAGTCATTGAATAGTCCTCTGCGTTTTTTTTCCACAGATCCGCACATGACAGAAAAGAGGAGCAACGCATCCCGACTCAGGGTATGTGTAAGGACTCCATTTTTGCTGGTTAAAACCTCAGCTCAACGACCTGAAAAGAAAATTACCTAAAATACTTGAAGCTTGCCTTTTGTCCAGAATACATCTTTTCCAGTACTCCATGATTTCCAATTATTAGAAACTGTAGACGTTTCACAGTTGGAGGGGAACCCAGGAGTTGAGAAGTGGCAAATGTTTTGCTGGCTTTGAAAGAAAAACAGTATTTTTTTTTAAATTATTTTTTTCTTAACAAGGCAGTTTTTGGTTCCTATGCTTCAGAGCAGCCTCACCTTGTCTGTGTTTGCCTGGTGAACCCCTGCCGCAGAGGTGCTTTGGTGTCTGCTCCTCATGCCCGCACCTGTGCTGCGCAGGACAAACGGGGCTTCTAGGCAAAAATGGCTGAATAAGACCAAGTGCTATTTTTGGAGGGTTTTCCCTTTTTAAGGGAAAACTCAAGTCACTTTGGTAAATTTTCCACACGGTTTACAAGTGTTTAATTCAATCAGCTGTCAAAGTTACTGGGCGTCTCTTTGTCGGCCTTCTACCTAGCGTGCGGAGACTTGTCTCTCCCAGCTGTACCGAGGGGAAGCGTCGGAGCTGCCAGTGCTTTGAAGGCTCTGCAGGAGGATGCTCTTCCAGTCCCCCGTGCGGGGTATGTTAGAAGGGCATTGATCCCTAAAAAAGAATCCAGGAAAATGGTTAAATTTGTGCTGGTTTTTCTTTGTAACTTTCTACTGGTGATAATGATCAAGTTTCCTTGTTTAAGGTTTCTGCCACTCTGTATTTCTTCCAATTTCCTTTTTGATACGTAAAAGCACTGCTCCTGAACTGCAGCCTGAGCCGTCTCCCCAGCATCCCCCCCACCAGCCGCGGGGCCATCGGCTCCCTGCTGCCTGCTTTTCAATGGCTGGATCTCCAACAGGAGGTTGGGAAAATGTAAAAACAAGCCAAGTGAAAGTACAGGCGTTCACAGACGTGTTTTGATTGCCCATAGTGCTGGAAGTCAGGGGTGCTCGGGAGACATCGGGTAACTTTTCTGTTGAATTTCAAGTCTTCAAATTATTAATAAATATATGTCAATCTCAATAATCCTGTTGATTAAGTCTTAATTTTCCTATTAGCTGTCTAAAGATTTGCACAGCTATTACTTCTGTGAAATGGAATAAAACAGAACGGCATGAAAATATTTTTATGTAATGTTACTTTATTTGCTGTTGTCCAAGTGTTTTATGTTTATTATCAATTTGTTTAGGGGAATGAAAACATTAACAGTCACGTTGCTGAACCAGAGTAGTTATGTATCCAGTCGCCTGGGCTTACACCGCTGGAAATGTCCTTGCCCAGAACATTTTCCTTCCGACCAGAAATGGGATGTCCATGTTCACTCCCTGGTGGAACAACCTGTGGTGAGTTTGCCGCTGTTGACTCTTCCTCAGCTAAGGGTGGGTGAAGAAGGCTGCTGTGGATTGCCTGTGCTGATCCTCTTACAGGATCAGAGCCTTTGGGTTACAGCCACAAAGGCATCAGTTCCTCTTGGTTTCATTTATAATTTACGTGATTATTTATGGTTCTGTGGGAAGGGATTCCCAATGGGCACTATGACTTAAACCCTTCCATGGATGCGCACCTCAGCGGCTGAGCCTTGACAGCTTTGAGCTTGAAACTGAGGAATGGACTTTTTATATACGATAAATGAAGAGTTTTGTATAACTATCAAATGAGTGTCACTGCACAGTTTCCTGTTGATTTGATCTTCCTTTTTGTCCAGGTCAGATGTTTTGCTAATTCTCGACAGATGTGGGCTGTCATAAGACAGTTCAGGGAGCTAGCAGAAATTTTTCAGATCTGTTGTGCTCCTAAAGTGGTTTTTCTAAATCCAGGTCACATATTACTAATTTTGAAACTGATTTTGTGTTAAAATGAAGGACATGGACACTTCTATATTAGCAACACCGCTATGTATTATAGTATGTTAATGTGGTTGTCCTGAGTGATCTGGTTAAATAGGCAAGTGTACTTTTATTATCTCAGTTTTACGCTATTTTCAAAATCAAAACTCGTGTAGTACTTAGTAGTTGCAATTTGTGATCAGAATCCTAAGGATTTTAGTGCATTTGTATATTTGCATTTGTATTTCGTGCCAAAAGGGGGCAGCAGCCTCCTTCAAATCTTCAGCATTAACCAGATTTGGAGAAATAGAACCTATTGTTTTGTGGGTTGTTTGGTGGTGGTTTTTTTTTTCATTTAAAAAATAGAAAAAACTTTATTCATTAGAACTATTTCTAGTGACATGTACTCTTAAGATAACAAACATCCAGTCTAATTCACATCCTGTAGCAAGTACTTTGCAGGTGACATCTTATGGTAAAAAATGCCCTCTATGTCTCTGTGTAGCGTATGTACATGCACACATGGATACACACAGACAATTATAATTTCATGTATTCATGACTTGTTAAAGAATGCTTAAATATCCTCAACAATTACTTTAAAAATGAGTGTTATACTCTCTTACAAGCTCATACCCAAGCAGGGAAATTTTTTATCTGTTTGTGGACAGATTAAGTCTTTTTAAAGGAAGGGACCAAATGCACCGATAAAACATGAAATGAGGTATTGAGTAGGTTTGTCAGCTCTCCTGCCTGCACTTTGCCAGTGCCCTTCAAGCATGATACGCAACCAGGCTTGTCACATTCCCAGCATCTTTGCTGGAATGGAGTCTGCTTATGGTCATGTCAGACGATGGCCATAAGAAGTGAAAAAAGGGAGATGGTGCTTACGTTTTGCTCTAGTCCAGTTTCAGACAGAAGCTTCTCGATCAGAAGAGAGAGGAAGGTCAGTTCACATTGACCCACCATCATCTTTTCTCCACTGCTGTTGGTTTCCAGTGATCACCAAGTGGTAGTGCAGTCTCCAAACTTTGTTTGCTGTCGTTAACCAGGTGATCAGTGAATTTGTCAGCCAAATGTTCTGTGGCATAAAATATTGATGTCCTTGATGCTGGTCCTTACACAGTGAAGTGATTGTACTATAAACGAGGAGAGGATGGGGTGTGACTTCATCTGTCAAAAAAGGTACCTGTAGAAATGAAATGCATACCCTAAAGGGGTATCTTTATGAATACCATCTGCCAGGCATTTGTAAGATAGTAGAAAAGTTATTGTGGCATTGTTACCAAAAGTTTGGTGCACTTTGTGTTGTGGCGTGTCAAAAAAGACTTGTGCTGCATTTTATGATGAGATGCTGAAAGCGCTTGGATATCTGTGGAAAAGAAGTTGCATGAGCTGTCCACAACCTTTCCACGTACGACTCTGGCATTTCCATATAACAGGCATGCTTTATCCAGGTCACCTTACTCAAATTTTCTAAAACTGTCTGTCAGAACAGATGGTGTCACTTAAGGATAAAAAGCTTAGCCATAGATGTGAAGAAAAGTTGCCTCTTCAAGTGAGGTCTGCTCGAGTGTCATAGTCTTTATCACCTCTGTCTTCTCTCCCTGCATGACAGAGGACTTTTTGCAGGTTTGCAATTGGTGTTTTCAAAGGCTTTTACATTTTTGGGTGGGCTTGATTTGTTGTGACAGCTCTGGACAAGTGGCAGCATAGCTGCGTGGCTCAGTTTGCCCATCTGTGAAATGGTTGCCTGGGCCACAGAAATTAAGCTGTGTAAAATACGTTTGTAAAGGCTGAAGTTTTTAGTACAAGCTGAAGGCATTAAATGGTTCAGACCAGAGGCTGGGTAGTGGCTAATGTAACTTACTGTCTTCCTCCGGTCTTTTCTCCCCTTCTCTTATGGCAAGCATCACCGTCTTCTCTGCTATCTGCCACTTCCTGCGCAGGAGGACTTCTGATAAGCTCCCTGTCGTGGGTCAGGCTTCAACCATTGCTGTGTGTTTCTTTATTTTTTGTATTAAATTGTTCCTGGTGTTTCTTTTAAGCCTGGAATTTTGGCATTACTTTTTTGTCTACCTTCTAGTAGGCAACATACTTGTGTTTTTAAAGTCTATTATTGTCTGTTGTCGTCTGATGTGGCTAAGAGATCGTCGCGGGTTTTGAATCATTTGTTAACTTGTAAATTTCCACACTCCTCTTACTAGCTCAGACTCTTAGGAGAAAATGCTGGATATTCAGGGATACTGTTCCTCTTTGGGTGAGCAGACAAGGCAGATCATTAAGGGAGCTTTTCCAGTAAGGTCCGTTAAAAAATTTGTGTCTAGTCAAGATTATGGATTCCTGAGGTCGGTTCAAGGTGGTTAATCAGGACACAAAAGGCTTAGTAGTAACAGTACTATGTCATATATGTTGGCTTATATTTTTTCTTGTGCTGAAAAATGATGCTGTGCTTTAACTAACTTAATGAAGTTGTCTCCTTCCTGGATTTCTCTTTTTAATACCTGTGACCGTGTAAAAATAAATGGGATGATAATCTCTTGGATGTCGCATGGCAGCTCAGTACCCGTGTTGCAAGTGGCTGAATAAATAATGAATTAACTCGGCCCAGGACAAGAGGTTACTGAATAACCTCTGCACACTGTAGATGGTAAATGTTTTTCAGGACTGGCAGACGCATAATGTGAGGCCAAGCCCAAACAAATATGATGAAGTTTGAATGAAAAAGTCTCCAAATTCTCATGTCCAGACTATACAATGAGATAGCGCAGAAAGTCAGATGCTAGGCGTCCTCCTTATCATGGATAACATGAGTTTTCCCCGGCTAAGGATGTCTTCCCTCTTGTCTTTATCTAGTTTGGAAATACTTTATCTGACTCCTTCTCCTGTGTCCTTTATGGATGGTAGGACTGTACCGGGGGGGGCTTCAAAAAAAGAAACCCTCAGGAGAGGTTTCTATTTTAAGTTTGAAAGTGATTGTGCAGAAACGGCACCTTCCCTTTAAATAAGCATGTTCCTTGAAACTTATTCCGTCTTCAATAATTCCTAGGTGGTGCTGCTGCTTCCTCATAATGTTGTTAGTCTTGTTAACCCCACACAGCTATGGGAGTGTAATTTTCAGTATAGGTGTCAACAACACTGATGAGTTTCGAACGAAACGGTAAATTCCACTTTCATTTACCCCATGCTGTACTATGGCAGCAGAGGTTGGAGATCAGTACAAGCTTACATCATCACTGACATTAAGAAGAAAAGGGCAGTATAGAATTTTTATTATGGAAAATAATAAGGAAAAAAGGAACAACACAACCTTGTCATTCCTAGGGTCCGGACTGATTACAGGCTAGGGGGACCCTTTAGACACCCACTTGCTGCGCAAACCTAACCTGGTTTTGGGGAAGGGATGAACAGAAGAACACTGATGAATTTCTACGAGGTTACTTTTCTGTGGGTGCCCAACCCCGCAGGACTGCTGTGAGACCACTGACTCCTTTTCTTAGAGGTCACAAAACTCCTGCTAATTTTCTTGCTTTTTGTTACTTGTCCCCCTGAATGGAATCAGAACTCCCTGGAGAAAAATTACTGGCTTACTTTCCCTTTGGCAAAAGCCAGGATGCAGACAAATAATTGAACTTCATTTAGTTTTTATTAACTGCCTCAGCGGTGAATTTATATGCACATTTTTGAAGGCGTTGCTGAAATGCAACACTACTGTTTTAAGGTCAAAGGCTGTTAGTGGAACCTAGTGTAAACAGTGTAATTTGTTATGGCAGTAGTGCTTCCTTGCTGTGGTTTTTAGAACCCTCAGAAATAGTGAGTGAGTGAATCCTCATGTCAGATGATTGCCACCTGTATTATATGGATGCAAAATTGGGACTTACTGGGGATGTCACAACAGAGCTGACCTGGGGATTTCCCTTAACACTTCCCAACAGTGGGTGGGGGTGGGAGGCACAGGGCTCTACCAGTTGCTGAGACTGGTCACCCGGCTTGCTTTGTGTTGCAGATGCAGGTTAGACTGCCTAAGCACTGAAAGGCCTCAGGTACCTTCTGCAATCTTCTGCACGGCCGTAAGACCATTTTCCTCCAGTGCACTGGAGATGAGTCCTGGAGCAGCTCAGCAGAGAGTCCGGCAATGATGAAGCGGCACTGGGGAGGGCGCAGCAATCCTTGCTGTTATGTCTGCATGGGACAGGAGTCTCCAGCACCATGGAAAAACAAATCATACGTGTTTTAATGACAGTGATCCACCAAACAGTTAAGCACAGTTAGGTGTCTGCTCCTGTAACAGGACCTGCAGCCTGACGTTCCCATCCTGTGTAGGGAGTATTTCGTGCCTCAGATGAGGCTCTGCTAAAATCCTCAATGGCAGTTCTCTCTCCGTGAGGAGAAAATCTGCATTAAAAACTCAGTCTTCCCAGGGTTTAGCCACGCCAGTAACGCTGACAAGCCATGGGATTCACAACCTGCTTCTAATGGCTGGAATCCAACCTCATGGCTTGTTTTTTTTTTTTAAAAGAACGAAGCAGGGATCTCTCCTTTTAAAACACACAGGTGTTAGAGGCACTGCTGTGACCACTGCCGTGTTAACTCAGTGGTTACAATACTCACCAGACAGACGCAGCAGATGCAGGTTGGCCTCCGTTCTTTACCTGCCTTCCCCCATCTTTGCAGAGACTGTTGTAGCTGGTGGGCTACTGAGCTGTGCACAGTGCAAGCCGGTGGAACCCACCCTGTGGAAGCTGTCTGGAGAGGCAGGTGAGGCCAAGTGCTTGATCCAGAGAAAGACAGGAAAAGAGAGCAGATGGTGCTATGAATGAGTGAGTGGGACATCTGTGGAGCTGGGGAGATCCTAGTTCCAGTCTGCAAGTCAAGGACTAATTTTAATCTATTGCCTGTTGGATGTAAAGATTCTGGTAGGTACTAAGGTAGAGTTTCATATCTGATTTTAAAACTCTAGAAACTAAAAGAAATAGGGAAATACTATTTAGAATTACACTTGATAGGGAAAAAAAAAGCTTTTGTATTGAGTGTTGCAAAGGTACTTGACAGAAGAAATAAGAATTTGCAATCTATTTCCCAGTCTAAGGAGGTGAAAGCCAAGAACATTTGTGTTTTTGCTGTGGTGTTTCAGGAACTTTTGTTGTTTTCTGTGGGTTTTTTTGGTTTGTTTTGTTTTTAAATATAAGGCACTAACTGGAAACGTGTGCTAAGCTGTCATTTTTGGGTTTCGGTTGTAGGTAGCATACATCACCTTTTACATTTTCTTACCTCAAGAGCCTTCTTCAGTTCCCTTGGTTGGAGACGTGGAGTTACAATGCCTGACCCTGTTCCTGGCAAAGTCGGAGGCCTGCTGCCAACTGCAGCTGGGACAGATAGACCCTTACTGCTACGATCAGTTAATATTTAACCTTCTTGTGAACTCTGGCTTGGTTTTACCGTTCCAGCCCACTGGGAGTGCTTGCTCAGGAAAGAAGTTCGTTACGGAAATGCTATTGGAAGCCTCCAACGGCCAGAGAGGGTCAGGCTCTGCTCTCACAATCTCTAGAGACACTGGAGAGAGACCCAGAGCTAACACAGCCCTTCCAAGCATGTAAATGTCTCAAAATGGGTCATACGTTAACCTTCACTGTGGAAGGAAGATTTTTAAATGTGTGATGTTTGATAAGGCTGCCTGTGTTATACCTGCAACTGTTTTTGATGGTGAGAACAGCCTAATGTAGACAAGCTGGAGTATGATGTACCTGTGTGTGAGAACCCATTCAGAGGTAGAGCATGAGGATGAGCCACTACCACTGGGAACATTCAGGCAGTCCCCTTTCCTTCCTACACCAGGATTTAGTACCTCCACCACCATTCAGGAAAGAGAGACTACACCAGTAGGAATTTCCCTTCCATATCTGCTGCTAGGGTCGCTAAAAACTTCCTTTTTCCCAGGCTGAGGTGGAGAAGCTCAAGGTTTTTTATGTTAACCGCCCTCAGCAGTCACTGAGACGTGAACCATAAAGCACCACAGCAGTGACCAGAGGCTGTGAGCAACCACCAGAGCTGCCACACTGCCTCTGTCCCTGTCACCACCAAGCCACTGTGGCACAGGGAGGATGAAGATGTTTGGGGAATTATTTTAAGCTATCTTTTTGCAGTTCTGCAGGG
>RSEF01000003.1:70646125-70663241 GCA_003993805.1 Himantopus leucocephalus | reverse complement strand
TCCCAGAAGTATATCGCTTCTGGACATTTTAAGACAAACTTTCAGATTCAAAGTGACGCTCCAAGCGCTGCAGGCAGAAGGGCAGCGGACCGTCCCAGTCCCTACCAGAAGCTGTTTTGCTTCAACAACGCCTCTGCTGAAAGAGGAGCCAGCTACTGTGCGATACATTGCACCCATCCCCACGCTTTTTCAAGTTTGTCCAAAAACAGAATTAAGGGTAACATTAACTGCAAAAGAAAAACTATTTGAAAACAACTGTGCTGATCTGCCGTCTCGCAAATTTAACTGCAACAGTAAGCCACACACACGCTGTGTTTTACTTAGTGGAAAAATTTCAAATAGAACTGTTACACTAAATTTGTAAGACAGAAAAATACCTAGTGGAGCCATGAAGACTTCAGGAAGTTGGCTGCTTTGTGCCAAGGAACAAATTTCCTTATAGTTTAGCGGCAAAAGCATCAGCTAGGGCTTGAAAGGGATTTAATTCTCAGCTGTAAATTCACGTTTTGGTTCCACACGCGCTTCATGAAAAAAACCCACAGATGGACAGTTGTTGGGTTTGTTGTTTGGTTTTTTTCTGTTGTGGAGTGCTCACCGTGACTTGAACCCAAAACGGGTTTTAGCCTTTCTACCTGTTTCTAACGTGAATAGCAAGTTAGGCTCAGCTCATACGCTAGATCAAATTCAAGCACGTAAGAATTGCTGCTAAACAAGCAGCTGGGAAGGTAGGTTTGAGCACAGTATTTAAATGCTCAGCTGCCTTCTCTTGTGCATGTTATGCTTCAAGTAGTTTTACTTCTTCTACCCTCCCAGTAAGAACTACAGTGATACTCTATCTTCGGTTATCCCAGGGAAGGAGATGAATCACCACAACCGTAAGATACACTATTTACAGCTGCCAGTACAACAGCAGGTAAAATAGAGACGGAGAAGGAGGCCCCTTTTCCTTAAATAGGCATTTCTGCAATCCTTTCAACCCCCCAGGTGAAAAGGAAACTTAAGAAATTCTCCTTAAATAAAAGCTATGTACAAATTGCACACATTGCAAATGGAGCACTGAGATCAGTTACAGAAAATAAGATGTACAGTCTTCACTGATAACATCTCTCTTGCTATAAACAGTGATAAACAGCATATGCTTTCTTCAGATGTCAGAACCCAGCAAGACTGCAATATTATGTACACAGGGCTTGTTTGCCTTCTGCCTCCCGCAGCGGAGCCCCTCCAAACTCTGTTTTCGCTTCACAAAGCTGTGCAGCGACGTTCCCGCGCACGGCATCTCTCCGGCTCGGCAGATCACAAGAGAGCTGTCATTGCTGTCTGGCTTATTGGTTTTAGGCAGTCTCTGGGCGTTGAGTAGCCCTCGCTCCCGACGGCATTGGGCTGGGGTTTCTGGTAGTCCGTGCTGTAGCTCACAGAGGCCAGAATGCCGTTAACTTTGGGTTTGTCGTAGTTTATGACACTCTGGGGTGTCTGATAGTCTCCGTTCCTCATATCGGTCTTACACGAACTAGAGAAGCTGCTGGCAGAAAGGGAGTGTTTCTGAGATGAGATGACAGGTACGTTGTAGCCATTTTCAGGGGGAAAATTATTTTCTCTTGCTATGTGCCGCTCTATGATGGGGGTGGCATATTCGGGCTCTTGGCTGGTCAGGGGCAGAGCGTACTCATGCCGGTTAGCTCTGTGCGGACAGTGATAGTGATTTTCGAACTCTGAACTCCCCCTTCTTCCCTCATCTTTGGTGTCCATGGGTCTAAAAGTAGATCCTTTCCGTGTTACCGTCCCAGTCCCGATCATGAGAGGCTGCTGGTAATCTAAAAGGAAGCATGAACTGCTCAATAAGGCACAGATGGATTATTTTATGTATCCAAGACTTAGGCACTGGTAATTATTTTACGTTGAAAAATGACTCGGTTATTGTATCAAATGTGGTTTTCATGGATGTGAGGAAATCCTGCTCCAGCACCAGTCCTGTAACCTCCTTCAGTGAGCAAGCATTGCAGAACATGGCAGCAGCTCTTCCATGGAGGAGCTCCAATCTGCCACTCCTTTCCTTACTCCCTCCCTCCCTTTCCCCACCTACTCACCCAAATAAATTAATGTCATTTCTGGAGTATATTCAAAAGTTCTAGAAAAAGAGAAGTCAACAAAATATTTGCAACAAGCTGGACAAAGGCCATTGCATGGAGATCCACAAACAAGTTCTCCAAAGCAAGTGTTCCACTTTTGAAACAATTAAAATGCCCAGAGGATTATTAACGAGCCCGACCAAGCGCTGGCTTTATTTAAAAGGCATCTCGCAGTAGCTGACTGACAAGAAGGATGAAGTTAGGCGGAACGGCAGCCAAGAGAGTCAAGGGAAGTGTGAAATGCACTAAGCCAGCTCAGCACTGCTGCAGGCGCCCGAGCAGGGACGAGCCGTGGGAGGAGAAGCGGGACCGGCACTGCCGGAGGAACCCGTCAGTCACCCTGGTCAAGGAGGACAGCAGGGGTAGAGCTGGGGATGGGCAAACAGCTCGAGCAGGAGCAAGGAGCGAGATGGAGAAAATGCAGCCTCAAGCAGCGTGTGTTTGCACCTCTAGTCGAGGAGGCTGCCAGTAAGGAGGAGATCTGGACTAACAGGGTTTTCAAAAAAATCGAGTAAAACTATTATGAGAAAATTCAGCGTTGTAACTTTCTCGCTTTGGTGCTAGTGACAATCTCTTACGGATACATACGGTGGCCTGAACAGCTCTAGTAAATGACACTGCTAAAGTATCATGTTTTGACGCAGGCGTGAAGAAGTTAGCTCAGTTTCTGTTCTGGCATCGTGGCTCATCTGACATGAGCGTTGAATTCGATCCCATATGTCCTGCGAATCTTTTTGGCAGTTCCTGGCTGCTTCCCAAACTTCAGCATGTAGGGTGAAGGTGTTATGATATTTCACTAAGTAAGTGGTGCAGCTCTCCCCGGCATCGCTGCCGCCATCCCCAGCAATCTCCTTCCCTCAGGATGCAGCGTCTGGACTTGCTCCCAGCTGCCTTTGAGAACTGGCAGCCGGGGTTTCAAAAGGGGGGGAATTTTGTGTGGCATGTTAACCTGTATGCAATTTGCATGCCCTCTGCAATTAAATTATTAAATGGCGCATTTCTGGGCTGCGTTCACATTTTTATTTCATGTTTCTTGGTTTTTTTAAGGAGACTGTAGGTGGAACACTAAGGCTGAGGAGCTGCCTGGCCAGACTGAGCGTCCAGAGTTCCCGCACGCGGCAGGAGGGGAGGATGGAGAAAGCAGAGGCTGCCCAGACACGGCCAGGGGAGCCAGATAACCATGATTTGTGAGCAACCTTTATTCACTCCTTTCCTTCATGAAATAAAACTGCTTCATAGGTTTTTGCATATTTATATTGAAAGTTTCTGTAAAGGGTTGAAACCATCTTTGAAAGATATCCAGGGTAGCACCATATGGAATTACAGTAACCATCCATTTGTTTTTTAAATGTATTTCTCTGCCAAACACATTGGAGAAATTCTAAGGAATTTCTATGGCCTGGAGCCTGGAAACAGCAGATTAATCTTTCTGGAAGATTGCTGATCACTGATCCCATGAAATGGCTGGTCTCACTAGCCTTTCCAGACAGACTAAACTAGGCAGGGATAAGATGTGCTAAGAGGATGAATTAAAAAACCATCCCTTTGGGATGCAAATAGTACTGATGCGGGGATTTGCTCTATCCAAACAGTGACCTGGAGCCAAAGGTGCCACAGGAGAGAAGCACTGTGGTTTGGTTTGTTCCTTCTCTCTCATCTACCTGCTTCCACTTCAGGGGACCTCGCCTCCAAAACAGTTCAGGCACCAGGAAAGCTGCACAGGGATCTCAGCACAACTTCCAGCGGAGCATGAAATCCCACCGCAAATCAACTAAGCAATTTTTCTATTATACTTCGTTCCATTTCCAGAGACATTTGTGTTTAAATAGAAACACAAAAATTAGTCAGCAAAGCCAAACTATCCTATGCGAGGCACATTCTTGCACTGCATCCGTGCCTGACTGCCTCCCATGGTCACCTCCAGCTATAACTATCTCAGAGTCAGGAAATCTTTCCCGAAAACTCTGAGAAAGAATTTGCAACATAGTGTTGGGGTTTTTTTTCCACTGATATACATTTAGCTGCTTCACTATACGTCTGGGATGAACACAGATAAATCCGTTCCTGGGCCTCAGCTTGTGTCAGAGCTGGAGCTTGTAACATTGCTGGCCCATCCCGCCCCCTGTCACCCGCCCTGCATGCACAGCAACATGAAGGCATGGCAGGGGGAGCAATTGTTACCTGCCATGTCACTGGTGACCAGATCTAGTTTTTGTGGTGTCTCCTTCTCATTATTATAGCTGATGGTAAATTCAGTCGACTGATGTCTGGTGAAGGGCTGCTTGATTTGTTTCCAACAACCTAGGATAAAGAAATACAAATAGAAGGCTTATTGGCAAGTTAAATGCTTATAATCAGTAGGCTTATGAGAAAGTTTAATTTTTGGTGTTCTCATTGCTGTCAATATATTAAAGTAGTTAAAAAGCAAGACTAAACCAGGCTGTTCGTAAAAAAAAAAAAACAACAAACCGACCCCTAAATTTGGAGGGTGAAAAAGTGAATCATCAGCTGGGATTTCTGAAAACAAAACTTTATAGAGGGTTTTCTTGGCAAGAAGGACTCAAACTTTGTAGGTGCCTGCACTGATGCCTTAAAGTATATCAGGAAAACAGGAAAATACCAGCTTTAAATCAGTTACATGTTTTGCCATTGCTTATCTGGCAAAAATAATGCTTAATAATTTCTTTTTTTCAGTAGACTAGTATGGCTTCCTTGATATCTGAGCACATACCAATTAATTCATTCTCACAACACCCTCATGAGACAGAAAAGAGAAAATCCACTGTGTCAGGCACTTGCCTGGAGCCTGCGACAGGAGGTCTGTGGAGAGGTAGGTTTGTCTCCCAGCTTTCTGAGTCCCAAGCCTGGTTCACCAGGGCTTAGGAGCTTGATTTATGAAGCACGCACACGCTATAAATGAACTGACTGGGTAAGAGGCTATCTCCAGTTTCTTGGGATTTGTCCTCATTAGCAAGTGAGAAAGGATTATGATGTGACCTTGAAAAATCATATTAGCAAATATGATGTTAAGTACAAATTAATTTTCTAATGAGGGCGAGCTGCAGTGGGTAACAGCGTTCCTTTCACTGACGTCAGCACCTGCTGAGGGATGGAGTTTTGGAGCTGAGCTACTGTGAGGCACTTGTCAAGAGACGTGGATTGCTTAGTGGTTTCTTTTTTTAAGGGAAAGCCGAGATTCAGAAGGATATTCTTCTACTGAGATGGCAGGCCAGGAAAACCAGCTAAACCCCAACTTCCAAGCTGATGCGGGACCCCGCTCTAGAAAGCGTTAGCAAGCAAGACAGAGATTGTCACTTCAGCGGAGTTTTGCAGGCATCTCTGAAGCACAGACCTCAAGCCAATCCCCTATTCACATTTTACACATGAAGTACAATTCAGTATTGTTAGGCTTTATAAATACAGTCCCAACCAGGGAGGGCAGCGAGATGGAAATATTAAAGCCATAAAAAATTATTAGCCCTTGCTCTCTTGGAGAAAGGCAATCCCCTCTGCTGTAGAGGGAAAAAAAAAAAAAGGAAAGCAGCAATTTTCTGCGAAATAGGTATTTTGGAGGAGGGAAGGAAATGGAGGGCACCTGGGAGCACTCTTACATGCTAATTTATGCGCTTTGTATAATAGATCTTTTGCTAATTGCCTTTCTGTCATAGAAACCAAATTATATTGTTTCTCAAGGCACTGTGCTAAGATGACACAAGTGGGATTATCATTTGCCATTTCCCTTGCATGAAGTAGTGAATTTGAACAAGGAAACGTGGATGCTATTTCACAAGCATTTCATGCTTAGTTGCATAGACTCCTTCCCCTTGGCCCAATGGACAGGACAGGACAAAGCGCATGATTCTCCACTAACCTGATTTCTGAGCACTGGATAATCCGTAAGAAAGTCCTTTGGCTTCTCGCCTGCAAGGAGAGGAAAGCATTTATAAACATCTGCACTCACAGCATTTCTGCTTCATGTCTTAGCTTCAGCAGAGAGAGCCTTTGTGTTTAGCAGCTGAGGACAACACTTTCCTTGGAGTTTCTGGAGGCCGCTGTTTACTAGAACATAAGGCATGCAACCAAACATTTTATTTTTCCCCATCTATATGCAAGTTGTGAGTGCCAGTATTCAAATTTCTTGTGTCTGGCTCTCATCGATTTGATGTGTCCATGTCCGTGCGTGGCACTCCAGGTTATGTTTTTGTGGGTCTGCTCTTGTGAATTCTTTGGCTAGTTTATATAGATTTACTGGGAATCCAGGACAGAGCTGGGTACCACTAGCGATGAAGCATCATCACCAGCGCATTGCTTATACTTCCAAATCCCAATCTGCTGACAGAAGCATTTCCCAGCTCCAGATGCAAGTGCAGGTTCATATGAAAGGACATCTAGCAGGAACCACAGTTAGCAGTGCTTCTTCCAGTCCTCTGACTTGTGAAATGAAGTGGCTTTAGTTTTAGCTGCTTCCCAGCGTATGCGTACAACTCCTTACAGCTGGGCTCTGCTTTCAGCCCACTAGGTTAAGTAAGTGCTCTAACTTAAGGGACTGGGAAGCAGAAACACAACAGGAGGGAAATGAAAGAAAATGGTCCAGATAGATAGATCAAATCCTCTTTTCACTGAATTTTTACTTGGCTTTGGTGTGGAAACTATTCCATCTTCAACTGCTTTACACCTTAGTATTTGTGGGTATACGTAGGCTGAAGGGAACAGCTGGTTACATTGCACTGTGAATTGGGGTGTGTGGTTCTGACCCACTTTACCTTCGTTTTTGTCCGACTAGGGGAGACATACAATAAGAAATACAATTTACAGAGACACAATATGAATTCTACTTAAAAGGGAGACTGCCGAACAGGATCAATTTCCAGCTCCCTGGTAAAGAGCGTTTGGAAAGAGGGCACGTTGTTGGACGTGCTAGCTAGGTAGCCACAAATGCCTCCTATGACAAAAGCCAGTATCTTACTTGCGTAGGGCTGCACAGATACAAATTCCAGAGAACAGGAACAGACACAGCACGATGAGGACGGGGACAATTATGGCTGTAAGCTTTAAGCCTGAATGAGGAGAAAAAAAAGGATAAAACTTTAAAAGGCAAATTACTCTGAAGCTATTAATTTTTACTACAGAGAATACAGCAAAAGGCAGATGATCTTGCAGGAACACTCCTTGCAAGAGAGCTTGAAAATGTAAAACTATAAAACTGCAAGACCTGTCCTCAGCCATACATGTACCTACGTGGAACAGTGTTGAGATGAGAGAGTTAAATATACTTTCTCAAGGCTGACACTCGGCTCAATATCTATATGCATCCTCACAAAGAGCAGTTCTTTCTTATTACACACTAGGTAACTTTAAAAAGCCACTTATAACAAGTCCGCTTTCAATTGCTTATAAAACTGCGAAACGAAGCTGCAATTTTACATGCTGAGTATCTGGCTCATGCTGAACTGCTTGAAACATTTCAGTCAAAATAGTTCAAAGATTTACAGAGGTTGGAGCTAGGGAAAAACCTGTTTAGCCCCTGTTAAATTCTACACACCGTGGTTTAGAGCAGGGATTTGAAAATTAGCAGTGGGGTGGCTTCTGTGTCAGGAGTGCGCCATTCACTATTCCTACAGACATTTACCAGGCTGTGAGAATAATGTAGTACACATGTCCACAGGGTATTTACAATTTAGCAGATCAAATCTCAGTAGATTTCATTTTCAGTGAACATGGATACAATTTACCGATACGGCTGCACAGATGAACTGAGCTTGCTCTTGGCAAGAGCAATGCACTTTCAGAAGAGCTTTTTTTCTTACAGTGATTGCTTCTTAAAATCAGTTTTTTACAGAGACATTCCTACAACTATCAGCTACCTAACAGGTAGCAGTGTTCGGTGCGGTGGGTCCAGTAATTCCTGCCCGGCTATGGGTCCACCAAACAGTCAGTATAAGCAACAAATTTTGTTTGCTTGCTTTTTAAGATCTAAGAAATTAGCTCCACAATATTAAAGGATGAAGATTGCGTATGCAGGGAGAAGTATGAGAATTAAGGTTTTCTGACCCCCTCGTGAACACAGGCATTATGAAAAAGTGTTTAATTACCCAACCGTGCACTACTGTATGTTACTTCGACCTGGGGACCTGCTCTGGGAGGAGTCATGGTTGCATAGAGAAGGTAACCTTTTTGTGAGACCGCTGCCTCACATATTACAAAAATCATAAAATACAGGAAGACAGTGAGGAAAAGCTCCTCCAAAAAATGCTGATGAGTGCTCAGTATAGTCCCTTGAGCCACCTACCAACCATGGCAAATAAACCAGTATGACAGGGAAACCAAAGCCTGATGTTTCACACATCAAGGAAAACGAAGGCTTTCAATCTCTTTCTGTGCCTTAAGACAAACGAACCTATGCTTCTCCCTCTCCTCTCTGTCATTAACCTTTAATAAAGTCTGAAGGGAAACGAAAAGTTTAGATTTGTGAGAAGGTTTAAGGTTCGCTCAGGCTGGGCTGAAGATGTAATGCATCTTGGGGAAGATGCAGCACTAGGTAGTGTTACCCAAGTTAGTTTCTTCTGATGGGATGGGCTCCGTAACAGTCCTGTCTTCTTTTCCAAGGGAGGTTTCTGTGCTCTGACTTGGTTTCTGCCACATTGAATGCGTAAATGAACTATTAGCTGCAAAAGAGAAGGAGGCATCAGTGGCACTGTGGTAGCACAGAGGGCTTTGGAGGCACCATGCCTGGGGAGCACTGCTTACCCCATACCTTGCATTATTCGACAACCCATCAGCTCGAGCTTCAATGCTATTCTTTGGTTCCAGGTTTGAGGGATAATTCGCACGTAACGGGCCACTATGGGAGGGATGAAGTTATTGCGTACAATGTCACCAGAGTTGGAGTTGCCTTGGAATACCTGCAGCGAAACATAAGCACGTTGTTTGCTCTGTTTTAAAAGTCCCTTACTTCAAAGTGCTCCTGACATCCAACTGCAAAGATTTTCATTATCCTAAAACTAATATATTGATAATCTGGGATGCAGCCACAACATTTTCGGAACTGAGAGTCCTGGAAAGAAATAATCTTTTTAGTTCTGACAGATGATCACATTTTTCCGTTAGCTCAGAGAAGAAAGATTATCACTCTCTTTCAATTCTGTGTAATTTCTAGTTAATGTATGCTGGTATAATGCTATCATTTTTTATTTAGTAGCACTGCAGCACCCTGACTTGGGCAGCAGGGGATAAAAAAGTAAAAAGAAAAAATTGAAGCAAAGTATTTCTAGATGTTTTAGTAAAATGGTCAGTTTTCTGTATCAAGCTTGAAGAGTGATGCAGTTGTGTCTCTTCTTCCCTCCTCTTATACAGTATTTCCCAGAATCAGCTCAGCCCACGTGCAGAACAGCAGTCCTTGCAAAATTACTTCTTGGAGATGCTTCAGAATGATCTAGGAAAACTTTTAAAAGCCTGATGAGACAGGGAAGTGAGCTCAGCATATCTCAGACAAAATGTCACGCCACGTGGGGTTCTGATGGGACAGGTTTTGTCATGCACCTTAGCTGAAACTAAAATATATATAATGCTTTCATGAGGTTATTTGTATATAACAAGTCATTGCGGAAAACCGCAAACCTGCAGATTTTAAATAGCTAGCTTTCACAGTTCAGCCACCGCTAGGTTGATTTGTCACTTTTTGGGCCAACACCACTTCAGTTCAACATTTAAAAATATAAAACCAGTTAACGTTGCGCAGTGAAATTCCTTGTCATGCGAGCTAAGAAAATCAGAGCAAGTAGGAAATCTCTCTACAGCTCTCCCAAGTTTTTAAAAACTGCCGTCAGGACTGAGGACCAGGTAGCGCCTTATCCTGAGGCAAGCTGAGCTCCCTCCGAAATGATGAGTGAAGGTCTGATTTTGAACACTGTGGGGGCGGGGGGGCTTTTGGTGTGGGGTTTTTTTTTTGTTTGAAAGGAAACATGAGGTTTTCAGGGGAAAATGTTATTAGATGAACCTGTGCAGCACATCCTTTGTCTGCAGGAACTAGTTGCACTGCTTTTACCTGTTCATTGTCAAAGTCACTCAGAGCCTGTGAAAGCTGTCGTGTGGACAGGTATTTTGGTATAAGAGCATTTATTTTATGTTCAGTTACATCAGTTCCTAACAGATGTAGGCTGTGCCCACAGATTTGTGTCAGAAGAGTTCTGCCAGCGAGGGGCAGGCAGCAGTGCAGTCCCTGGTGACCATAACACAGCCAAGCAGGAGCTCGGTCCGCAGGCACAGCTCCACCAGCAGAGCTGTGCTTTTACCCGACTCGGTTGTTCCACTCGTGGCGGGGGTGGGTTGACCACCCCGGTGCATTTTGCAGCTGAATCTCAGCTTTGCTGGTGCCATACCGACCTGCTTCTTGCTTCTGCCCTAGTACAGTGTTCCTAGCACAGGCAAGCTCTGAGCTGAGCTAAAGACTTGTCCAAACAGCCTGTTGTACAGCTTTAATTACACTGTGTTCTGTTTCTTTTTTTTAAAAAAAAAAAAAAAGGATACACACATACACATGCCTCCCTGTGTGTGTCTCAAAACGTCAGCAAGCCCTGGATAACTTCTTTGTTTCAACAAGCTCGCTATCTACTCCACGGCCGTAAATTACACTGGTGAAGACAACCCAAGTCTAGACAGGTCTGAAACTCCTAATCTTTCTTGACAGTGAAAGCCTGCCCTTCAACGTCAAGGCAGCGTACGCATTATTGCTCTGTGTTTTCTTCCCCCTCCCACTTTCCCTTACCTTTTCTTCATTGCTCAGAATCCCTTTGTAAGTTCTCCATTTCGAGTTGTTATTTTTATAGTTCATTGTAAATGTCTTTACGTAGAAGTTGAAATTCAGCATTGTAGATCCAGAACCAGTGGTCTTAATCCCTTTTAACAAAATGCAAAATACATTTTCATTTGTTAGGTGTCTGTTTTAAAGGAACATTTTCAAATGCAAACGCAAGCCAAAACCATTCGGAGAGCTTTGCTTTCAAAGTCTTAATTTATTTTTCAAACTATTTTGGAATGGAGTTTAAAAGTTGGGTGAAGAATGGAAATCAGTTTTAAATTGTGAATTTAGAGCTATGGAATTTTTAACAGAGCCCAAATTAATGGCTCCAGAAATGGTAATTGCTTTTTGATATTATCGTCCATATCGTCTTTAGCAGCAACTGTAATTTACATTTTTACAACTAAACCAGGAGTTGGAAACAGGAATTCCTTTCACCTGGGCCACTGGTTCAAAGGCTATGACTTTGCTGTTTCTTATTGATTCCAGAACTGCATCATAATAGATCCTAAGCAATCATTTATCATCCATCCAGACTCTGCTGGTCACTGTGTAAGTATTTTGTTTTGAGCCTAATAGCATGCTTACAGATGAGGCATACATGACAGTTGAGTTCAATCCTATACGCCTATCGGAAGACCAGTCTTGTAAATAGCCATGATTTTTTAAATAGGAAAATAATATTCCTCAATACAGAACATTTCATTACATTTAATGAAAGAAACATTGCATTAGTGCATTATTAGCTTTTTGGCTACATTTAGTTTCTTCTCCAGCTGAAACCCCCAGCTTCTAATAACCAGCCAGTGACCTACCTGTTATTCTCTTCTTCTCTCCCAGGTCTATCTCCAGCCATTCACGATTGCTGCTGTGGTTAGAGGCCCAAGCCAATCCTGGGGCTTGAAGCCAAGCCTTGTCGGGAGACCACTGGAACAGTTGTCCAAATTCGTTGGTCTCCTCCCAGTAGGAAGATGCAGTAACCTGGCTCTTGGAGAGGAATCCCTCTTCCAAACTGAGAGATTTGTTGCAGCCTAGGAGTCCCCACACAGACAGGCAGAAGGAATTATTTTGCGTTTTCACAGCATATTTTTATATTAGGCTAGCAACATATGAAGACCACCCACAACCGCAAAGTCGGATGTTGCTTAATCTAGTGCTAGCCTGATGCCATCCATTAGCTGTGGTGTTTGCCAGTCAATTTGTAGTGGATGATCCAGTACCAGAGTGCTGTGGTCCTTCTCCTTTACCAGTTTAACTCATGACATCTTCTGACTACATCTGCTATTTTTGCCACTTTGTTTTTTAATCTCTGCAGTTTTGTCTCATTCCTGTGAAGGCTTCTTACATGTTTAAATTTTCCTTCTGAAACATATTATTTATTTCGAGTTTGGCATTAACTAATTTTGCTGTACAAAACATTTCTCAGATGAAGGCACTGTACTGAAAGGAGCACTTTACTGTAAATATTTCATGATTCTCACCTGCAATTAGGGCTAGAAAAGTTACTCATTAGAGAAGCTCCTTGATACTGCTGCCAAGAGGTGATATCATGAAGATAATAGCTGGAAGTAAGTATTACAAACTCCACCAAAGAACCCGCAAAATTTCTACACATGAAAGTTCTTCAGAGAAAACAGGCTCGCAGAATAATGTTTCAATGAAGTTAAAAATAATTCCCTGGCAGTTTCAAAGGCCTATACACGCTCTACTATTTTCAGTGGAATAGTAAATGATTTTATCTCAGATGACTGAAATATGATTCAAATGAACGAGCGCGAACTTTTCCCCCCTCTTTGCTATGCTTTATTCAAATGAACAGCTTGACAGATTAAAGACACTTTTGCATCTTGGAAAGTCATAAACAAAAACTCGTTCTGTATCAGTGCAATGTAAATATATTTTCATTCCTCTCTATGTTTTCATTCTCTTCTTGTATAATGAAGATGGAATTTATAAATGTCTGAAGAAAAACTGCTTTCATTTTCTGCCACCTAAAGTACATTAAAATGGGATTATCCGATTGCCATTTTTCATATGCTGGCACCAGAAATGTAACAGCAGAATACTATTTTTGTTTCTCTTCTATGTCCATATGACCTATTCCTATTCTGTGCTTTTTTTTCTAGCTCACCTCACATCCCTTCAAATTTTTTATTCAACTTGCCAATTTTAAAAAATTGCTGTCCTAAAATATCCTTCCTAGACACAGCCTGACATTCTTCTGATTACTTTCCAAAACTTTTACAGCAAATACTTAAATAAAAAGGTAAAATTCAAATAGCTAAAAATAAAGGCGTTAGTCTTACCGTTTGAAGTAAACATAAACCGCTTATCTGACAGCGAACCACTGTAAGAAAAGAAAAAGGGAATTGAGCCTTTCAGGAGGAGGTCACGGGAACGCTGAGGTACAGTTTCAGAATCACTGTTTATCTAGCAAAATATCGCTGGCCAGACAGCCGCTTGCTTTACTGGCAGGTTACCAACCCCAGTAAGAGCACTCTTGTGCATCTCTCACCATGACTGAATTCAGATCGGTTTTTTTAATGGTTTTGAGCAATTTTTATGCTTTAAAGTGACTCCCCGTCCCATCAGCCTGTTACTTTTGCTGCACACTTCTGTTTTCTCCTCTGCACTGGCCCTCTGCCACTGTGGGAAAGTTTTTCCCTTCTGCTCCTCAGACCAGAAACATGAGAGCATTCAAAAGAGCCAGGAATGGGAAAGCTAACAGGGCCTGGAGCTACCGGCAGTGCACTGCTCCTGCACCGGGCCCAGGTCTCTCCTCACCTACAGCAGCTTGAATTAGAGCAACTTCACTGAAATCAGTGACTTTCTATTAGTCTAAGTCCACATCTAGTCTGAAGAAAATCCAGCCTTAGGCTCCGTGAAAGAGTTATGCTTGATGGTGACTAAAGCATGTCAGCTCTGACGGTTCCTACTTGGGCTACAGGCGTATTGCAGCCAGCCTGAATGAAAACTACCCCTTGTTTTAATCTGGACGGGAACCAGTTCTGTTATAACCCCGACCAACAGCGCTCATCAGGAATGGGTTTTTTTGCTCCATTAACAGGACCACATCTGTGGCTCCCCTCTTCTTTCTCCTTCTGACATGGACTGCTTTGCTTTAGGGGAAAAGCCATTTCTTGGGCCACTCCACACTACCCTGCACAATGCAGGACAAGATAAAATCACCACTGTAAGGGAAAGCTGTGCTTTCCCTTAGCCTCCTACGGAGCTACTTTCTGACTCCCGACAAGATGCCCCTAAGGTTTCATTCCAGAAGAGATGACTCAGACTGGCTGCCTAATAAAAATAAAAGCCCGCGTTTTAATGTGAAATTAGTTTGGATTTCTTGAAAATCTGACCCCTTCAATGTCGCTCCAATTAGCTGCACGCATCACTTGCCCCTTTTGAAAAGCCTTGGCCAGTGTGACTGAGCAGTAAAACAACTTCTGCGCTTAAGCATCAAGACAGCTCCCTTTCAGGCTGCCCTTTGTTGTTGGCCAGGAAAATTTCCCCCGAGGTACCGTCTGTGGGCTCACAGTGGTGTGCACAGCTATATGTTTTGAGAGCACAGAAAACAGGGAATAGGAAAGCAGTCCCATGTCAAGGTCAATAAAAACACTGCCTTTTTTGTCACTGAGGGAAAACTAATGACTACAGGCAAATGAAGCCCTTCAGAGATGCTGGAGAGCACTGGGAGGGAGCTGATTTATTTGGGCACGTAGGCGGTAGAGTAGCTAGAAGGAGAAACTCAAGCCCTCCCTCCCACATCTTCCCCCCAGGCAATCCTCAGGGGCGATCAGATGTGCTCTGCTTGCTTCAAACCAGTTCCACATTACAGCCAAAACAATTTTTGCTTTCTTGGTGAATACAAAGCAATTCATTTCAAGAGAAAAGAAGAAAATAAAAACCCAGAGTGATCAGCAAAACCTACCCAAAACAGAAATTACAGCGCTCCTTGAATACTTATTTATGATATAACACTTTGTAATAAAAAAGTCACCCAGATCCCTTTCAAAGAGAGGGTTGCAGTTTTAGCAATAAAGGGAGAATTTCTAAGGTCTATAAAGCTATGAAATCAAGCTGAAATATTTCTGCTATCGTTCTGCAAGTCACCGAAGAGGACAAACTAATTCAGTAAGTGGTAATTCATCAGTTTCCTAATGTGACAGGTGGCATTTGTCACACAAATTTCACTTTGTCTTTTAAGGGATGGTGTCGCCCCACGCTCCTCATTTTCCTGACAACCTTCAGGATCCTGCCTCGCCAACAGTACCGGTGGCAGGACTGCACGGGAGACCTGCACGGGTAGCTCTGCAAAAAGAGGATGCTGCTTCCCATAAGAAATTTCCGTTAGCATCAGATACTTTTTACTTTTTTTTTTTTTCTCTCCCGAGTCGGTCTCAAGCAAGCTTTTTACAAGCAGTGCAGGTTAACCCCAAATCTCATCTTTCACAATTCGTGAGCATGCAGTCTCTTGCATTTTCAAAGACGAATGATTTCACGTGCGTGGCCGTATGGTCACAGGCCAGCTCACATGACAAAGTTGAACCCCCGTATGTTTGTACTGGGGTATCAGGATTGCCCAGTAAATCCAGCCACTTGATCTTCATTATAGCATTTGCAGGTGCAGGTCCACACATGGATCATGAGAACTGAAAACCTCGCAGATGCCGGAGAGTAACAAGCGCACCAAAAAATGGAGTCAGGGAGTCCAAGGTCAGCTCTTGCGGGACAGTGAGCGAGCGAGCTGTAACTCCACTGTCACATTACAACGCAGGTATTTAACAGCTCGATGCACTCCAGCAGCAGCTTTTGATGAGGTCAATTTTGGCTCAAGTCACTAAACAATTTAAATCTTTAATATTGAAATCCACTATAAGTGAGAATTTAAAAACTTGAATAAGCTTTTAGTTAAGGGCATCTAAAAAGCTCTTAAAGCACTGCTGTCTAAGCACCGCAGTGGCTGCTCTGCAGGAATTTCTTGCAGCGTGTAGGTATCCCAAGGACAGGGAAGCCATGCAGCTTTGGAAATACCTCTTACGAAAGCCTTTTTAAAGCACGAAATGCATTGGTTCATTTTCTTAGTAAACAGGCCCACTGCTTCTAGGAATACTTTTTCATGTTTTGAAATAAAAGGGTTTCCCCACATCCTCCAATTTCCCACTCCTGAGATAATGGGCTTGCATCAGCAGTACATCTGCTCCCAGGATTGTCCCAGCTGCCAGGAGCAGCAGAAGCATCCCAGGAAGCGCTGTGCTCACACTCCCATTTTTCTCAAAATCTGTGCCATCTAGTTTGCAGGCATCTGACCCAGTATGAGCCCGTTTACCTGTGGCTCCCTGTANGGGCAATTCAGTCCCTTCAAGCTGTGCATCATGCTCGAGGAGTGCCTCTCTCTGCCCTGGTACGCAGCAGAGCCCCTTGGCTTGCTCTCTCAGGGGCCTCACATTAAATGGGCTAAACCTGAGCCCTGGACGCTGGCTTCAGCCTGGAAGCGCACGTTTCGGCTCTCCTTCAAGTCAATGGAAGTTTTCCCACTCGATGTAATAGAGACAAGTTTGCATCTCTGCGGCTACTTCTATTACTCACGTGAAACGTATTGGATATTTTGCGAATAGCACCATTTAAAGGATGCTTGGCAATTAAGGCAATAGGTTAATTACGCAAACAGTGTTTTCCCCCAGCACGTGTACATTTGCTGTCTTATCCGCTTCATTTGTTGCCCACTAGCTCTTGTGCTGTGAAAAATACACAAACGGGAATCCCAGCTGCCTTTCATTATAACATTTTATGTGCTACTGTCCAAATTACTCCTTCTGGGATTCTCAAGGATCACAAACATAGGAATGTATGTAAATGGTTCTGTAACATCTTTAGATAAGGCACCAAATAGTTAATTTAGGGTTTTGCTAAGCTGGCATGTGTGATGGAAAGAATTTGTATTATTTGTTTTATGAAGGGGCTTGGTGCCTGAGCTGAGTTCTCAGCTCTGCTTTGCTTGAGACAAGTTTATATTAATTTTCTTTGGCAATTAACTTTCAAGAAAAAAAGAAAATATTTAGGCTTTACAGGCCTTCAGCTAGTGGTCTACATTCTACCCAGCTTTGTATACTCCAGTGCCATTATATATAAAGCATTTGAATCTGTGCTGAAGTTTAAGCATAGCAACAGACCAAAATAATGTTTT
>RSEF01000003.1:70625037-70635679 GCA_003993805.1 Himantopus leucocephalus | reverse complement strand
GATCTGAAAGGTCCCTTCCAACCTTAATAATTCTATGATTCTAAGCAGTTACAGTCTTGGGTGTATTCTCGGTTTCCACTGAAAACTGGCCCATTGAATCTAATGAAGCCAATATTTCAGATTTATCTTTTAAATACTAAAAGCCAGAATGTGGTCTCTTTGCTCACTCTTGGTTTGTCCCTTCCGCTATTTGTAATGCTCCAGAGAGACATATATTGTGCAACAATATAGTTGCTAAAAGTTTGACTAGACAAATTGCTGTTTCTGTTTCCCTTCATTCCCTCCACTTGTGCAGGGCATCCAGAGACAGAAAAAAGTGCAGAACTTTCAAAATGTTGAATGTTTAAGAGGTGAGATATGCTCTCATCTTCCTTTGCCTGGAATGAGACATAAGAATGACCAGAGTCTCCAAGGAAGCGTTCTGTATAGTGGAAACAATATTCACAGAATATTATGCCGAAGAACCGAATCCATTTTTCTTTGACATACGCTATAGCAAAGCATAATGTATCATCTTTTTATACCATTTAATAAGTAGAGCTCATTAGCGTTATTTGATTAGCTGTATGAATTGCGGTCTAAAAGACCGTAAATAAAGAAATTTGTGGGCAAACTGTAGAGGATTTAAAATCATATTTTAGTGCCGTATTACTACATTCCGTTGAGAACTATTGATAACAGTCAAAGTTTGCTGAAGTTAAAGGTAGTTGCAAACAGTCAGTATCTGGTGAACATACAGAATCTGATTCTTTACAGCTGCTTATATCTCTAGCTGTTATGCTGGGAGGAATCTAAAAGGCCAAAGAGGCCCTGCTAATTTTTTAAAATCTGTAATTTCCTTTAGCATATGTATAGATACGGTGTTGTCTGCTTAACTGAGTGGAAAATTAGTTTTCTCATCCTCCTTATTCTCAGTTTCTTGGCTGAGATCTGCCTTTGTAAAAATCACATAGCAACCTGCTCCTTCACTTTCACTGTTTGTGCAGTAACAGTGAACTTAAATACCCTCTGTAGACTGCAATGGAAGTTTTGTGTTTCCTTCATGCTTTCCTCCTTTCAGCTTGGAGAGTGTTAAAATAGAGAGGAGGTAAGCTATATGCCCTCTTACTACTTATCTGCCAATTCTTATGCTGCCTGCAAGGGAATATGTAAATAGTCACAGCACAGCTGACAACTCCAAGGCATGTCATCCTGGATCCAGCTTCTGCCAGCTGCCTCCTACTAGCCGGTCTGCGCACAGGTCTGGTTCAGGCCTTTTGCTCTGCTGTTAGGTCACTTCAGAGCAACGGGAAAGCATTGTTATCTTATAAATAGACAACCTTTCTCTGTTATGGAGAACTCTTGGTCCTTGGAGTTAAATAAGCAGAATGTAGTGCCGGTATAATACTAGCTCACAAAATATTTTCCTAAGAGAACAAACATAGCTCTAACAGCTTGGAATTTATCCATGTTGCTTCTGCAGTTCTGAAGTTCAAGATTGTTTGGATGTGCAATACATCATGGGAGGTACTTCAGTTTATTTGTGGTATCATTTAATTTATGACTTATCTAAATGCTATTTTAAAGTCCTATGGTCAGGATTACAAGTTAGGGATGTCTTTTCATGGTCTGAAACAGTTGCTTCATAAACATTTCAGGACGAAAAGCAAGGATATTTTCTGCCCCGTTGATTGACCCTGTGCTTGCATTATATTCAGTATTACTTTCCTCAGCTGTCATAGCAAGTATATTTTGATTAAACACCTCATTAGAAATAAATGAATTGTGTTCTTGGTGGTAGAACTGACTCTTATTCTTTAACTGAATTCAGACTAAAGCTGTCAGATCATGTAGAGAGATATCCAAAAGCAATGAAAACAAATCCATTAGTGCCAAGTATGTGTGTGTTGTCATAACATTATTGCAGCATTAATTATTTCTAACACACAGTAACAAAGTGGCACTTCGGTAAGAATACAGATAGAACATAGACTACATGTAAACTGGATGAATGATATGTAACTATAGAAAATCAAATATCTTTGAAACAAAAGAATCTCAAGTTTAAATAAATTGAATAGATTGGCCCCATGTCATCTTCATAATTTATTTATTAAAGAAGCAGGCAAAATGCATTGAAGACCTAACGAAATTCTTAGTGTTGTATACAGGTTTTTCCTTTATTGCCTGAATAAAAGAGAATGGTTAGATTCTTTTTAGCAATATTCACTAAAATCCTTTTTCAGAGGGGCATCTCCTCTAAATAATAAACTTTGTTACTGTCTTTGCCAAAATATTGTAACAAATGTAATCAGCATACCGCTGATAGTCATCATACTGAAATCAATGACAGAGGTGATGCTTTGTGAAGAAACATTGAAGGTGCAGTATTTAAGCTCTCAAAATGAAGAGGCCTGTCTAGTAAAGCTCTACAATCACATCATTTCGACAGGCAGAAAGAGTTTAAGTTTTATAAAAGGGTGGAAATGGAAATGATTCTGTTCCCGTTTTACAGGTGAAGAGTGGTGGCAGAGGGAACAAAATCCCCAAGAGAATTTTAAAACCTAACCTTCAATTGCAAGCAACAGGAGGTAGATGTGAAAATATACTTTATAGAGACTTTGTTATGTATAAGCAGACAGAAGCATACGTTAACCTGAAATTTGGTAATGGCTAGTTCTCAGCAGTAATTAACAAAATATCTAGAAGATCCAAATAAAAACCTGAGAGCTGTTTGTTATGCTTCCATAACATCTGCAAGCATCATTCTCTTGTGCTGTTTTAACATTCAAAAGTGGTCTTTGTAATCGTCACACATAATACAGAATCCTCACTTACTCACCACTAAAATACTGGTACAGAGCAGCATAACATAAAGGTGGACTAAGGAAATGATAATTGGGGTGGAGAGGCAAGCTTATAACTGTGACCCCAATGTTGCAGAGGCTTGTACATGTATTTGTTTGAACTCTAGAATCTGCTAATCGCTCTGCATGTTATACTTTCAGAATAAGTTCAGTGTATATAAAGTCTATGTAGAGCTACGGCTAGGTGGCCTCAGTACAGTGCCAATCCACAACATGATGTCACTTTTCACAGCAATTGATATAGATGAGCACATGTTGTCAGAAAGAGTGAGAAGAGTCAGATAACCTGATCATGTAGAAAATGTAAATGGAAACAATTATCTGTTGCCCGCTGCTGCAGGGCATTAGCCCCACAGGGACTCTTGGATATTGTCTCCATGCAGCCCACCCTTCAGAACGGGTTGCTGTCTCGGCAGTCACCACAACACCATTACCTTATGAACCTTAGGAGGGAATACGTGAGTCAGAATCCAATTTTATCTTGGTTTCACAGGGATGTCTGCTTTGTTAATAGCTACAGCAGATTAAATACAGAAATATAACATGTTCAAGTTATTTTAATTCGAGCCAATATAATAAAATAGGTATAAATGGGAACCATTGCTTCAGTCATCAAGGTTCATTATCCAGTCACAAGGTTTCAGCATGTTGCTAATTTTTTTGAGTGCTTGATCAAATATTGAGCTGTGAAATGTTCTATATGAAATTGTTAGTATTCATATTTAAATATCCTTTGTTATTGTTTTTTTGAAAGCCTTCCACCCTGAGGTTAGTCAATTTATTACCTAAAAATTCTTTTTACTTTCAAAATAAAATATATATAAAAAAATTCAACTTGCAGTACTATAGTTGGCAATGCATGTCTAAATCTGCTCCCAAAATGGAGGGATTTTTTTTCTCCTTATAAATTCAGAAAGACAAGTAATTGAAAACGTTTTGTAACAAAAATCCCATCAGTTTTGAAGTGGTTACATTGCCCGCGTACAAACTTTCAGCCTGATTTGATTTGAAATTGCATGATAGTAAATGTACAAAATTGGGGGCAAAATTGTTAAAAGCTGGCACAGCATGGTTTGAGCTCTTGTCCAAGTAATGCTGAAAAATAAGGGTGGTTTTTCACCCTGTATTTTTGCCTTTATCTGTAAAATATTGCTCTTGGTGTAACTGCAAAGTGAAGACAATTATTTTGTAATGCCGTGTATTTGCTAGACGAGCACAGGGCTAGGATTCATAGCTGATTCACTCGATTACTGTTTTCAACAATGTTCTTACCAGGATATTGCTTTTTGGGCACTTAAGAAAACTGAATAAAATTGGATTTTATGCAAGATGAACCATAAAGGAAAAAAAAAACCCCCACCATTAGCACATGGTTATTGGCCTTAAAAAACATAAATTGTCAATTTAACATGATGTTTTTGAATATTCTGATTTTCTTATTTTTTTTTAGTATCAGGAAACAAAGGTGCCTGAAAACAGTAGCACAATTAACATGAAATTTATTAAACAGCATAGTAATTGCCTTTTATGTGTTTCAAAATACAGCTGTGGTTCTAATTTTAGGAAAAAATTAGTCCCATTTGTTCCAAGCACTACAGAATCCCTCTTGATGTACCACTGGCTGAAAAAAATAAATCAATTCTGCAGCTATTGCTAGTAACATTAATTTCTGCTGCGGAGATAATGCACTCAGTAAAATATTTCTTACTCTATCTCTTTTTACACATACCCAACTAGGAAAGAAAATGCAAATAAATCCATAGCAGCATTGCATCTTCTTATGGGACAAAATCCTGAACCTGCAAAAGTTGATGGGATTTTTCACTGCTGTCTTTAGTGAACTAGGCACCTTTTTCATGCCTGCTATTTTTTCTTTTTTTTAAATTAACTCATAGACTTCACAATACATAAGGGTTGACCACATATTAAATATATTCAACTATCAGGAAAATAGATAGGGTTGAGACAGTAGTATAAGCAACTTATCTATTTAGTGAGAATATTCTATGTAACATCTAACTTAAATCTCCTTCTGCAATTTAAGCTTGTTACTTGTCGTGCCGACAGTGAACATGGAGTACGGTTTACTTCTGTTTACTTCACAGCAGTCTTTTCTCCCATGCAGTGAAGAAACCTAACTCTTTCAAGCAGAGGTCGTTATATTCTAGATGTCAGATGACCTCATGATCCTTTCTGGGCTTTGTTCAGTTGTTTCTCATCTTTCTTGAATGGGATGCTGTAAATCAGCTACAGCGTTATAGCTGATGTGATGAATTTCCAGATCTTGTAAGGTTTAGTTCATGTATTTAAGTGCAGCACATCTACTTGTACGTGACATGTACCAACATGCATATTAGTATAGTTGACTCTTTTTTTTCCACAACAGGAGAGTTTTAAGTTAATTTTCAGCCTGGAGGTCAAGAATAACCCCATTTTTTTTTTTTTTTATTATTTTTTAGAACATCTGTCATTGCTATCCTGTATTTTCATAGTAGGCTGAAAATAGCACTTTATACTCACACTTATTGCACTATATTGCATACATTTCAGTCAATTTCTTTGGTTTTTTTTCCCCCAAGACTCTTCATACTATTTAATCAGAAATTGTTTTATCAGAAAGGAGCCTTACACACTTCCCAATGGTACGCTAACCTTTTGTTGTATCTGCAGTGCTATCAACAATAGTAAAAAATTAGCAAGTCTTTAGTTCGTGGCTCTAGGCAAAATAATAGTTGTCTTGGCATTGAGAAGATAACGTTGGCTCCAGCTGAATTTTTCTTCTTAACCATGTGGAAAATCTGCCAAACAAATGGAAACCCTTGAAATGGAGCATGGAAGAAAACTTTCATTGATTTTTAAATCCATCCTGGCTAAATAGCAAGGCCAGTGGTAGGAAGTTGTTCAGCGCTTGCTAGGAGGCTGTCAAGGAATTGTTAAATTAGCTGATGACTACCTTAGGTTATCCAGAAAAGCTACTGATTCCCAATGATGCTGTGCATTCAGTACCTGAACTGCTAGAGGAAGAAGTAGCACATCTATGCAACTAACGCAGATACACAGCTGCTGTGTTTGCCACTTCAGGGACTGTTACTTTTGTCATCTAAAGGGTCTGTAGATAGGGAATTAAGTAAATTGATGGCAGTATAAATGCCTGGTGCCTAACAAAACAGAAATGAAAGAAGAATAGAATAAGCATTTAGTGATGAAGATAGGGGCTAGAGCTGAGGTTTCTAAATGACCATCTCTTTATTAGAAATGTTTTGTTCCTCTGGCACAATAGGTGTGGGTGCTGCATGCCCAAGCTGGTGCTGGCATCAGGTGAATGGAAAACAGTGGAGGAAAGTTGGGCGGGTCTTAGTAATTGACACAGAATGTCAGGCAACTATTGAATAGTTCCTGTATATACATTATTTCACAGGAATAATACAAATTATATTATGACATGTTATATACTTATGTCTTCCCCTTAGCCCAAATGTTATGGCTAAATTTTCCCTTTATTCTTTGATAATTGTATTATTTTAATAAGTAGCAAAATATAAAGTGTTGCAAGTTGAATGTGACCAGTTCTCACCATCGCAGTTTCTTGGTGCTTTGAATAATTCCAAAATTGCTTTCAAGGGAACTAGCCACAAAACATGGACACCAGCAGACACCTTGGGTGAATATACATGTGTGTCCTGAATTTTGTACTGATGCAGATGGGGGGTCAGTTAAGCCCACCTATCCCAAGGCAGGTAACCGCAGCACTAAAGTTGGGACTAGAGCTCCCTGAGGTTGTTATCCTGAGGGATTAGATGAGTTAGTATATATAAATGGTTTAGGATCACCACATTTCTCGGTTAGTCATTTTGGTTAGGTGCTTAAAGGACTGGAATGGATCTAGGCAGAACTGGCTAAAATCGTTTTACTTTAATGAAGTGTTATTAGGCTGCATTTGGACTTGGCAATGTTTAGTTGTTTTTACCACTTTGAATTAATTGGTATGCATGGAGTCTAGGGGTCAGGAATATTTTTACACTAGCCATTATGCTTGACCTAAAGTTAGAAAGTCGGATAAAGATGTCTTACATAAGTAGGAAGATTTTTCAGCAATAATGCTTGATGGAAATAAAAAGTGCTACATGACAGTTGTTTTCAGCACAATGCATGATTTGCTAGTAGTGACAAGAACGGGAAGTACATGTCCAGTTCACTTCAGACATTGCTAAGATGTCTTGGTAGTACAGTTTGGAGCTATTACTATTTTTATTCATTTAAAACTTGTCTACAAGGAAATGTCAATAGAGACTAGCTTCAGTTGGTATTTGAAAACAGTAAAATAATTTTACTTGTAAACAATTTGCATTGACTCAGTCTATGGGATATCAGTAGTAGCACAGATTTTAATGGAATGTTATACCTGATCATTAATATTCTGTGTATGAACATGTCAAATTTTAGGGTTTCTATTTGCTCTAAACGCATTTTTTTAAATGTATGTTGCTAACCCAAGAAACAATATATGCTGCAATATTGATTATATCACTGTCTTTGATTTGGACCTTGGATTTAATGTTCTAATTTTTTTCTAACTTGTCAGCCTATGATTTTCCAGACTTGGAAAACTGAACGTAGTTGTAGAGTAGCACAACTGTGCTGCTCTGCACTCCTGCATCCTGAGGGAGCCTACGCTCATACGCTTGTGGTCTAATCAATGGGACTGCCCTTCCAAGCTTCGAATCAGTTTGGCCTCTTAAAGCTCAATACCTATGTGATGAACAAAGAACACGAACAATGAAATATGTAATGCCTGCATACATGGTAAATGAGCAGATTTAAGAAGCAGAGTAGTTTCATGGTCAACGCACTGGAGATTAAGTGTCTCTGAAATACCTTGTTAAAGATTCTCCTTGACTTCGTACTTAAGGCAACGTATTTGTCTGGAGGTTTGGAACAATTCTCGTTATGCTTGAAACTAAAATTTCATTCAGCTATGCAAACTGAGAGGAAATGAATAAACATTGACTAAGAACGAGATGGGTATTTTGTGTTGTATCAGGCACACAGGAGACACTGTATGTTGCTAAAATAATTACTGTTGGCATATATGCATATTTGAGGCACAAATGGGAAAAACTGAGAAAGCTCTAACTAGGTTTCTGCTGTTTGCTAACAGTGTGGTGCAGATGTCTCTCACCCTTTAAAAATATTCTTCACATTCTTAATGATAATGGATTTTTTTTTTTTTTCCTATGGAAAAGCTAATGAACTGTTTAAATTAATGAAACCATCAGGCTGTTTTGTTTCTTTAAATAGCTATGTTATTCTTAAAATACCTTAGCACTTTCCTTGGACCCTTGTATTCATACTGTTGAATTATTATTTGTTAGACATTCTTGAAGGCTTGTAAGCTACTTTGGCATGGTTAAACTAAGAGAGCTGGAATCCTTAATAGTTATTCCATACAGACTGAACTGCTGTATGGTTGGTAAATCAGCTGAATACTTGAATGTGGTCTTTTCCTCTACTGAGGGATGAAATTGAAGGCATTGCTATAGCAATGTGAATGTTTCTGTCTTAAGTTGAAAGTATTCTAATGAAAAATGAATAGTAGGCCAATTTTTGCACTCAAACTTTAGAAAGTCATAGTGCATTCGCTGGGTAGTGTTTTTTATTAGAATTTGCATTTTGGATGCAGTTATTTAGCAACTTTTTTTTTGGCATTTGATTACATACTGTGAATTAAAGGCTCAGGAATTCGGGGGAGGTAAAGTGACTCTGTCATGATACTGCTCCTTTGACATCTATAGACTGGTGTTAATTCCCACCAATTAAGCATTTGACGTAATGTGATCCATGCAGTTAAGCCCCATCACCAAAAATTAGCTGTAACACTGGATGCAGTTTCCAGAATTCAGATCTGAAAATTTCAACAACCGTAACCCTTCTTTAATGTGCTATTTGAGATCTAGCTCCTGATGAAGTGCAATTTATTCTTTCACTAGTAAAGGAGCCAGTACTTCCTAGATAGGCATTAGGATAAGTGCTAGATTCAATAATTAAATGAATAGTAAAATCCCAAATTTATCACATCTCTGATCCCACTCTTGTTTTCAGCCATGGGAGTATAGCCAGAGGAAGTTAAAACTAGTTCCAAAAATTGTTACAATGTTGCTTCTCAATGTCATTCAAAAGTGAGTATTTACATATGGTACTTTACAAAAATTCTTACATCTACTGTAAGAATATTAATATTACTCTTCAGGGTCTTAGATTTGAATAATTAGAAAAATAGCATGAGAATGTGCAGTATGTTCAGCAAAAGAGGTGCTTTTCCAGAGGTACCAAAGCAGTGCTTTTTACGTAGCTGTTTATTATGGATCCTGATTCCTTTGCAGAGTAACCATGCCAGCTTAACGAGTCAGTTCTGTATCGTTTCTGTGCGTATCTGACAATTATTTTATGAAGTCATGTGCAACTGTGAGGGTTTTTTCTTTATGGAAAAAGAATTCCAATATACACTATTTGAGTTCCAGAAATAACGTTTGCCAACTGAAAAAAAACCTCTAAGTCCTATGCAGTCAGAGTGAGGGATTTAAGATGCTCTCCAAGCATCTCTGCTCTTCTGTATGCTGTAGCTTTTGGTCAGTGTATTTGTTAGCCACTCTCATAATGCTGTAGCTTGAACATACATCTGAACATAAAGTTTATGGTCTAACAGAAAAAATCCATGGTCTACTGCAGCTGCAAAACAAAGAGATGCTTCTCCTGAAATTATGCTTAATCTAATATGCAGGTATTGGAATGTATATGTATAGTGCTGCCAGAAAGGAAAAAGAAGTCGTCAAGGACTTGCTGTGATGCAACCATATGCAGAAGGATCTTTTATAAAATATCTGGCTTTTGAATCTGTCAACAGACTCGGGTATTACTCTTAATGGCTTTGAATTAGTCACACGCAGTCCAGGAGGTTTCTGCAGAGCATTGGTGATAACTTTTTGACACAGGTGGCGGAGGAGCCAATGAGGAGGGGTGCGCTGCTGGACCTTGTGCTAACAAACAAAGAAGGACTGGTTGGGGATGTGAAGGTTGTGGGGTAGCCTTTGCTGCAGTGACCATGAGATGGTGGAGTTCAGGGTGCTGCACGGAAGAAGCAGGGCAAAAAGTAGAGCTATAACCCTGGACTTCAAGAGAGCTGACTTTGGCTTCTCCGAAGACATACTTGGAGGAATCCTGTGGGTTAAGGGTCTAGAAGGAAGGGGTGTGCAAGAGAGCCGGTTAATATTCAAGAACCACTTCCTCCAAGCTCAAGATGGGTGCATTCCTATGAGTAAGAAATCAAGCAAAGGAGGCAGGAGACCTGCATGGATGAGCAAGGAGCTAGTGGAAAAACTCAAATGGAAGAAGGAAGTTTAAAGAATGTAGAAAAAGGGACTGGCCACTTAGGAGAAGCATAGGAATGTTGTCACAGTATGCAGGGATGCAATGAGGAAGGCTAAGGCCCACCTGGAATTAAATCTGGCAAGGGATGTCAAGGGCAATAAGAAGGGCTTCGTCAAGTACATCAGTAGCAAAACGAAGACTAGGGAAAATGTGGGCCTGCTGCTGAATGAGGTGGGTGCCCTGGTAAGAGATGGATGCGGAGAAGGCAGAGTTACTGAATGCCTTCTTTGCTTCAGTCTTTACTGCTAAGGCCGACTCTCAGGAACCCCAGACCATGGAGGTAAGAGAGAAAGTCTGGAGAAAGGAAGAGTTTCCCTTGGTTGAGGATGATTGGGTTAGTGATTATTTAGGCAAACCCAACACCCACAACT
>RSEF01000003.1:70610465-70624037 GCA_003993805.1 Himantopus leucocephalus | reverse complement strand
ATAGAATCATAGAATCGTTAAGGTTGGAAGGGATCTTTCAGATAATCTAGTCCAACCATTAATTAATTTATGCAGAGTAGTTCTCCTTACCTGGCTTCCTGCCTGCCACAGATACTTCCATTCCCACACAGTAACCTCTGTGTTGAGCCCAACAATTTAAATCAAACTGAAGCATGTTGAGCATCAGGAAGCTAAAAACCCACACTCAAAGGACTGAAACCGACGAAGTGACATATGCCTGCATGGTTCTGGCAGGTCTCTGCCAATGTCCCTTTCTGTGGAAGGAAGCGAAAGCCCTTCATCCCGAATGTCACTCTGTTTGGGGAGAAAGTCAATCTGAGCATCAAGTGTCTGAGAAGGGTGGTTCACTAAATTTGGCTCCAAATTCTATCTTTCTGATGCTAAGGAGATGGGAAACAAAAGTAAATCCCAGAATACTTTCAGTCAATTATGCACCTAAGGAAAAAAACACTCTTTTTAAGCCCTTGCAAAACAGCAAAACAGCCCACCAGCTATCCTTTTCTCTTGTAATGGCCATTAGTGTGCCCTAACATCAACTATTTCTAGCTTGTGTACAGCCAGGTCTGTAAATAAGCAGTTGGTATATGCAGATGACAAGAAGAAAATGCACTAACACTGTGCTGCCTGCCCCGTCTGTTTCGGGAGAGGCTGTTGGTGTCCCTCCTGTGCCCTGGACATCAGCTTTCAACAGCTCACTGGATCACGGCCCCCTGCCCACCCCCTCATGCTCCCCGGGAACCCCTGGCCCTCACGGGGCAGGAAGGGAGAGAGTAGAGTGAGAAGTTACTGGGGTTGAAGGAGCTGTGGAGTAAAAACCAGGGACAATCTTGTGGCAATACGAACAGTGCTGGCCCTGAGCAAAATTGTGGGGCTGGTCCCTGGAGCTGGGGCCTTGTGATGGCACTTGAAGGCAAGGGACTGACTAAGGAGAGCTGGTGAGAAGGAGAGGCAAGAGCCCAGGCAGCACTGCTGTGGTTTTCCTTCCCCTCCATGGCACACCACGCTGGGCTGGTACCGCCCAGCCAAGCTGCCACAGCTAGAACAGGGACCTCCGCCGTGGCCTACCTTCCATCACTGTGCAATCAAAAGAGTTAGTGCTCTTCTGCACATTAGCGAAGGGAGAAAGGCAGGCCAAATACTGGTCTCAGTGATAAGAGCATCACTTCACTAGGGCATTTGTATTTAATAGCCAGAAAACACTTAAGGGAAGGTTAGGGAATGACCAAAAGAGGCTTCACATGTGCATTTCCATTATGGGTCTGCTAAATTTGCGGTCTCTCTGCCTATGGACAGTAAGGGGCTGCTGGTGGTGCATATTACCTGTGCCACTATTCTCTGCAGACAAACATGGGGAAGACGACATGCTACACCCCATGAAACGGCAGCCAAGCTCCCCCCATGCTGGATGACTCTGACTACTTACGAAGCTGGCTAGAATCCAGAGGTGGTGGCACTTGACACCAACTGGATCCATTTAAATGAGCAAAAAGAAAGTTACAGCTGTAAGACTGAATTATCAATGGGAGAGATGGGGGGGGATGTACAGCTGAACATGTACAAGCCCGGACTGTCTTCAGAGACCAGCATTAATAATAAATATACCGCTTAATATACAAATCGTTTCTGTGTGTGTCTCAAAAACATTAGTACAACATAACTGACATTCACATAGTTTTCTCATATTCACACAGGACAAGCGAACTGTGGACATGTGCTTACACAGACACTCATATGCATTCATCTAGAAATAAACCACATTTTCTTCAACCTGGGACGAACTCATCTGTTCTCTATAAACCCATCTTATCCTCACTTATCTAACATGAAAGAGCCTTTAGAAACCCACATCTGGCAGAGAAGCATTTCCTCCCCTCAACTTTTAGAGACTTAAATTAGCGTAAATCTAAGTCCTACACTATAAGTCAAGATAAAGGTCTGGTATCTTCAAACGCTTTGGGGACTTTAGAACAGAGCTTCCTCCACCACAGAAGGGACACTAGTAACTTCATAATAAACCAAATGACAATTGATGCTTACCTTCAGAAGTCATGAGTTAACAAGAAAGAGTTGCTTTAGGTGAAAATACCTGAGCAGATTTCCTCAGAATCGGGATGCAAAGTAAAATATAACACAGATCCTCTGTATTACAAATATCATTCATTCCACACTGCAGTTGGAAGAATGCTGCTTTGTTTTGTTGCTTAAGAAGTGGGATACTAATTTTTAGATCCCTTTGTTTTAAAGGGATGATCTCCTGGGACCACAAGTCTAAACGTGCAGAGTACTGATAGGGAAAGAGATTGATAGTAAACAAAGTCTTAAAACCAATGTGAATACACACATGTGAATTCCGTAATTTGGAAGGCAATGCCAAAGAACTCCAACGCCAGCAAAGCTCATGAGAAAAGATGATCTCAAATCTCCTATGCAATAAAGTCTGGTTTTCAGATGAAATTAAGAGCCTGCGGTTCAAAGTGAATACTACCTTTCCACCAGTCACAAGAGAACTTATCTTGAAGAAGATGGGAACACTACCTCTGGGACTCAAGAGGTGATCTCTGTTCTGGATGGACTGATATTTTTAAAATTACTTTTCTGAATTGCATAGAAGTCTGAAATGCTAGCCTGACCCAAAGGAGGTGGGCTAGTGCTGAAGCAAGGCAGGCAAGAGCACAGTCAGCAACTTTCTCAAATGCTCTGGGCTACTTAGTCAAAGGGGTGTGAAGCACGAGTCAGGGACAGACTTGACTGTCTCCTCAGACAGAGGACCGCATCCTCCCTCTGACAGTGGGAGGTTTTAGACTTCTGCAGTCTCCTGACAGGATGACTACAGAGCGAGCCTTGCTCCCCTGCTGTTCTCAGCTCTGCCAAATACTAGAACTTCCTAAAAATATTTAAATCTACAGAACAGAAAACAGCTCGGCACCAGTTCCACAGAAGAGGATCTGGGATTGCAGCTGATCAAAACTGCACAACCTTGTACTGCAAAAACCAAACACCACACAAGCAGAGCCCGTAAGACAGATGAGTGCTCAGCCAGAGGGAAGCCTCAACTGGCCAGTTTGGACACTTCAGGGAAGATGTACTAATCAGCTGGAGAAATCTCAAGGAATAACAAAAGCTACCAGAGATCTAGAAAACGTGACCTAGGAGGAAAAGACTAAGTCATATTAGGAAAAGTTTTCTTATGTTTCAGCTAATTAATCATCAAACTGTCCAATCCAGAAAGGCTGCAGAACATCTGCTATTGCAGGTAGCAATAGCATAGACATCTACTAGGAATGACACCACTACAGCTTGTCCTCCCTACGACCCAACAGATGTTAGATAGGTCTTTTCTAGCCCTACATTCTCTCATCACTGTCAAGATTTAGGTTATTATGGGAAACTAATGTTAACAAATTCCATCTCATTGATATTACTGGTACCCACCTCTGAAAAGGTGAACTGCTAAAATATCTACTCTGTAACAAAATCATCCAAGACACAAAAGCCTCAACCACAAGTTACCTGGGTGATTGGTGATACCAGAAAAAGATAAATGGATCTTTTTCAAGCTATTATTGCAAGCAAGTAATATTTTGCACAGCAAGACACTCTGATGAGGTTCCTTACAGCCCTGCCCCCTGCAGAGGACTCCCAGTTACCCATGCATGCGCTCAGACCCTGGGTAGCGTAAAGCTTCAAAGCTTCCTCAAAAAGGACATCAAATTATCATTCAAGTGGATATGCTAATGCTGCAGATCTTAACAGACCATCCCAAATAAAGAGAATTACAGCTTTACACTAGTAGTAACACGAGCCCTGTCAGAGCACATACAGTTTGATGTCAACTACTGAAGTCAGAGTAATTTGACATAAGGCAAAGAAAATCATTGAATAAAATCACAGAATGATTAGAGTTGGAAAATCTAATTCTATTGTAACAATAAAAACATCTCAGCATAATTCAGCTATGGGTGGAAAACTAACGATTTAGCAACTGTTTTAACAATGTAAATGTTATTATGTCCTGAGGAATGACAGCTATTCACTAAAATTATACTTCTATATCTACCTTTCCTTAAAAAGCTGTTCAAATGCCCTTAAGCTGTCTGGAAGAGAACACTGCATGCACAGTGTTATTCTCAGCAGCTTATGTCATATGTTCAGATATTTGGCATTTATTCATGTAGCCCCTATATGCAGTCCTTGCCAAGCAAACAGTGCCAGGGCCACACTAGAGACATCTACAGTGGCTGGCCAGTCTCAACAGACATTCACTATTGTACCAAACACTGTAATTTCAGTGTTGTGAATGTACTGAACAGAGGAGCAACACAGAGAATTAAAATGCGATGCCGTAATTTTCTAAACCCATACAAACACTGTTGGCTCCCTCTGGTGCTAACATATATAACATAGTGTTACAAACTAAAACTGGTGCTAACATAATATAGCATAGTGTTACAAACTAAACCACCAGAGAAGTAAGGCAATGATATAATCCAATTATTTTGTACAGTAGATGACAGACATTTTAGTAGTAAGTGTTAAAACAGCAGATTTCCTCTTACAGACAAAATCCTTAAGTCTGAATTCACAGCCTGCACTAACAGCTCTTATGTGGGGAAAACATGACACACACCTTTAAGAAGTGCCACTGTGATCCTGTGTGCGCACACATATGCCACGTTTTCACTTCCTAAAAGTATGGTCTCCGTCCCATTTTTTAAGAGCAGACTTAAAAACCAATTTCAGGCTCTTATTCATTAAATTGGCAGTGATCCCTAGAGTAGTTTTAAAAAGCAAACCTAAACCACTTTTAAACCCACCCATTTATGCTACTCTGTTCATTTATACTTAAAAATATGCATTTGTTATGCCAAACAGATTATGGAAATCAAATAAATTTTAACTGATCTATTACTAAATTTCCTCTTCAACACAGTGTACAGAATAAAAATCAAGCCACTACTTCTATTCACAGATGCAAGAGGCTGTTTGGGTTTTTAAAAATTCTATTCACAGCTTTGAATTTCCAGTAATACACCAAACTATCCAAATATGGTGATTTAGACTGTAAGCATTATTCCTTGAATCGTTTTTAACGACTGTTTGAAACTTGCTCGCAGCTATTCCAAACTGTTAGATTTCCGATGCAAAACAAGGAAGTTTAATAATCTAGACCGGAAGGGCTGGATTTTTGTTGCCTTTTTATCACTGTGTGGAAAAAAGGGAAGCAGGCAACAGGTTTCTTTTTCCTCCTCCTCCCCCTCCTCCCTTTTTTAACAAGATAGAAGCAGAACAGCTTAAGGATACTGCCCCATACAGAGCCTACGTTTCCTAATTCTCAACAGATTTAAGCACTGCTATGCAGAACAAGGTGTACCTAAACCACGACAGCGATGCAAAGATTGATGTTAATCTCCTCCACCTCCTGGATTAGCGGGGGCCCCAGTGCAATTCCCAACAGAAGAGGGTTTAACCAGAACAAAGAACTGGATAATGACCCTGTGGTTGAAAGGGAGTCTGGTGACAAGGGCAAGAGAAGGGTGTTCCCAGTGCGCTTCCTTTCATCCAGCTGTTCCTTGTACCCGTCAGCAACAAACAGCTGGGTCTGGAACACCATACTGCCTGCTATCCTCCTCCTCCAGCTTCCAGACAGCATAAGGTTAACCCCACTCCGGAGCTTCTGTCCCTCCCAGAATTAAACAAGTCTTGCTGGTATCCTCCAGTTACCAGTTTGTAAATTCAGCATGAGACATGACTTAAGGAGACGACACCTTTTAAAACTCCGTGAGAACCACAGGTATGATGGGCCTTCTCAGCAGACACCTACTACCAAATCTCAGTCAACAAAAGAATTCCTCTTCCACTTCCTGAAAGCATAAATTCCGCAATTTAATTACGACCAACTTGAATCCTAATTAACCACAATTTAGCAAACCTAATGTATTTATTTTAAGTCACTATTCCCAAGTAAATTCAAATTCTGAGAAAAAGTTTAAAGTAAGCTCAGGAGACCAGGAGCTGGAAGACATAGGTTTACTCCCAAACATCATCTTGACTCTCAGTGCAACGCCTCATGTCCCCATACACTAAATATGGAAAATATAAAATTTTCACTTAGTGCTTTGCAGAAAGGTATTATTCACACTTAAGTATTATTAATACCCCATCTAATAAGAAATATAACACTACTACTTTATAATGGAGTCCTATTTCTAGGCTATTGGACAGCAGCTATGTACCATTTTCTCCATGAAAACAAACATATTTTTATTTGTCACAGAAAACACTACTTCTTCTAAAAAAAAAAGGGAAAAAAATCTGTTGTAACATCTTTATAAATATGCAACATCACTTTGTACTAATTTTAAATATTTTAAAATAATTTTATTTCATTTTAAAATAACTTTTAAGACACGCATTTTGCCCAAATGGAGGTTCAATATTCAAAAAGAGCCCTTTCTGTGATGTATTATTATACTGCATCATTATAATTTACAACATGCTTAACTATAACACCAAGTGTCTACTTAAAGGAAATGACTGTAACATCACTAAGTGGTCTTTGTTTTGCTTCAATAGCTTCCAGAGTGTATTTTGCTTTTTCAGCTGAATGAAAAGGAACCATCTCAACTAACTTCTGGTCAGAAATCCAGAAAGAACTGTATTCACTATCATTAAGCGACACAAAAGTATGCCTTGTACTGAAAAAGAACCAGCGCACTGCCATTGTCTATCAAGAAATAGCTTTTCTTTCTCAACATGGACAGTATTCAAGTAACATCAGCAAGAAACTAGGTTACAAACTGTCACTTCAGAAACATCACCCTTCGCTGTAAACACATTTCCAGCCTGAGAAGAATAACACTAACTGCCTTTTTAGTTGCCATTTTATAATAAGNCAGGTTACAAAATGTCACTTCAGAAACATCACCCTTCGCTGTAAACATATTTCCAGCCTGAAAAGAATAACACTAACTGCCTTTTTAGTTGCCATTTTATAATAAGCCTTCATGGAGAGTGCAGAGGATTATACGCTCAGGGGAGGCACCGAAGACAGCCCCTAGGCATCATGGCCAAGGTCCTTACAAATGCTGCTGGCAGCTTGGGCCCTGAGAGGCGGGCTGCAGGTTATACAGCACTACTACTGATATAGCAAGCCTGAAAAAAACACTGTAATTTAGACAGCCTTTAAGCAGCTGATCAAAAGGTTATGACAGAGGAGATCTAAGCAACAGTCAAAGATGTTTCCATTTTAACTACTTAGCCCTTTGGGAGATCACCACCTCTGCAGAATGGGATGGTGTGCCCGTGCCTCAGCCCCCGCACTTGTAACTTTGCGTACCATCTTCAGCTGCAGAGGCAGGTAAAGGCACACAAATATGCCACATCAAACTGGGGAAACTGATGCCGACCTTCCTCACTACAATGCCAACAGAGGTGTTGGCCAGATTGCTAGGGGACAGAAACACCTTTAAACCACTGCAATTCCTTGCTCTGTTGCAATAAAGGAAGGAACAGATCCTGCACAAGCATAATTCTCTTGGTCCCAAAGTAAATTATGCCCAAGTTGTCTATCTCCACCCATTAAAACAGATGAACTGCTAGATGAAATATAAAAACATTCATAATGGATGCCTGCCATTCCTGTGATCAACACACACCTGCTTTACACAGTTCTCCTCATGCTGTGGAGCGAACTATCAATAAGAGGGCACAACTATTTCAAGATCAGAACAACCACTCCTCTTCCAGCCACAAGCCAAGAGTTTATTATTAAAACACAGACTAAGCCAAATGATAATTATGTCAAATATAAAAATGCCCTTCTTAAATGTCCTACATCCAAACTGTGCAGCTCGCTGACATCTGCTAATTTAGTATAAGCTTCATTAAGCTTAAGCCCTTTATTAAAAACACATTTTCCTCATTACAGCTTCATTTTATCCAAACATCAAGAACTCCAGAAATTACTTCAGATATACCAGAAACATAACAGCAGTGAGTTGCTGCCAAGGCCCATTTCAGATTGATAGCAATTTTAATAAGACGTGATGTATTTATTGACAGATAGATTTAGTATTTTATTATCTGAATAATTTGTATGAGCATTTGAATAGGATTTTACCACCAAATGTTACTGCAAAGGCCACTTTCTCAAAGCTTTATCAATTGGCTTCAAATATATTGCACTGCTGTACTTGTTGTGGAAAAGAAAATCAGCGCAATGCAGTTTACCGATTTTCATCTTGCCAGTCACTTCCAAGACACGTACCAGCAGAAAGATGTCTGACACAACCCCCCAGACTGGTAAGAAGCTAAGATGGGGAAGCTGACAGCAGAACTGGCTGTTGGTCTCACTCCCCCTTTTCCATTGCAGAGGCATTAAACCCCTAAGTAAATTTGCAACTCTGTAAAAGACTTTTAGCCAGCAGCCAGTCTTCTCTCCTACCAAGGATTAGCTCTCACATATTTTTGCATAAATATTTGCTGGACTGGAACCTAACAACTTTACTGCGTAAGCAGCTCTCCTGAAAGTTGGATCCTACATCATACCTTTTACATCACCTAATTTAATCAATGCAGCAGGCTCAGGTTACTCACCGATCAATCACAATCTCTTTCTGTCTTAGCAGCCCCTCTTTAATTTTCATTAGAGATTCCCAGTTGCTGAAGTCCTGATAGCTGGTAGCCGGGTAACTTTGACGAGATGTTCCAGTTGGAACCTGCATAAAATAATTGCACAATTAGCCTCCAAAACAGTAAAGGTAAATAATATCCTAGGTATTAGGGCATTTACAAAGCCATTTGTTGTTTCAGAAACCTAACAGTAATTTTTCAGTTTAATTCAGATTTGCTTTATATAAAACGATTGGATTTATAAACAAGTTCTTGAAACAAATTTCAGTCCAGTGTCAGTGATTTAAAACTTATTTTATAATTTCTCTACTAAAGAATTCATAGCTCTGAAAGCAGTTTGAGATTAAAAGCTCATTTAGAATTTAAGCAAATAATTAAGACAAACACTGTGAAATGTTCATCTCCTGTTGCAAGATAACAAACAAGATAGCTTTAGACCTGCTGATAATTACAGATAACAGTTACCATTCCTTTCACTTGTTTGACTCCCACCTGTAACTTGAGCATATAGAGAAAGAGAAATTCACCTAGATGTGTGTGCATTTAAAATACAGAACAAGGGAATATAATGCTGGTTAAATTCTAACTGTTTCCAAAAATAAAAGCTTCACAAGTAACAGGTTTCAGGCCTTCCATTCACCTTCACAAAAGCCAGGCGATTTGTCTCACAACAAACCGAGGATGACTGTTGAACAGAATAAGAACCAACAACATTATGATTTGGAAGAAAAGTAAACAACTAACTTGGATGTTTCAACAAAGAAAATTTTTATACTCAGAATATAAAAAGTATTACAAATATTTTTATCGGGAATTCACATAAAAGAAGGTTTAAGTTAGAACTTCTGTGATCAGAGTGAAGGATCCCAGTATTGGCTGCCATGAGGTATCATCTAATCTTCCACCAGGTTTTTAATCACTGAAAAAAAGATTTCTCTTTTTATTATCTGGGAGACATCCTGGACCATGTTGCCTTTTTATGTTTTTGGAAGAGAGCAGAAGGAAAAGAAAAAAAACCCATGAAAATATGGCTGGTTTTTTTTAAAAAAAAGTCTAGATTTTAGGATATTTGTACTTGTATTGCTCCAAAATGTTTTAAATTTCATTTGAAATTACAATAGACTGCATTAAGACCAAGACATACCACCACCAATTAAGATTAAGTAAACAACTGTCAAGCAATCCATGCTTCTGGTGAAAACTTTACTGTGAGTTGTAACACTGAATGGAGAGAATTTATTGCCTAAACCCCCATACCATGATGTGCTGAAGTCAGGAATCAACTCCTGACAGCTGTGCTCTCTTCTGTAAGTTGCAAAAGTATTTTTTCCCATTCAGTCTAGTTCAGTTCAATCCCTAGCTTGCCCATTGATGAAATGGACAGAAACACATTTTCCCTCTGTTAACGTATAACTTAAAACTAGATATAAGATCACAAGACTTACTAGTTGTAAAATCTTTGAAGACTGTCACCTCCCCCCCCTCCAAGTCCAATTCATCTGCTTCAGGGAATATTTCCTTTGCTTAATAAACTGGATAGCTTCAATGGTGACATTAGTTATGAATTATTAAAAAAACCCCAAACATAATAACCAAAACACATCAACAATTCTACACATTAAACACTTCATGCCAATTTCTGGCCAAAGACACATTGAAAATGTTGACTGTGTTCCTTGCTGAACAATATCAAGTATTGTATCTTTACTGAAAAGGCCATATGGACTGGATAAACAGTGCTTTTTGAGGAAAAGTAAAATGTGAAATAATATTAAAATAAAATTTTGTCTTAAAAGTGTTCACTGATTTATGACTGTAGTTAATATTTCTTATCACATGTTCATTCATGATTACATCACACAAGCAATAAAACCCACAGAAAATATCTGAAAATTCTCTCAATTGTTGCGCCTAAAAAACACGCCTCATACAACTGCTTACTGAAACATAATTTAGGTTTGAAAGTTTTGTGGGAATAAACTTTGTCATATCTGCAATTTCTAGTAAGTCCATTAAATGTCTGCTTGTTCAAGGAAGTTATGTTAAAGATGGCACTGCACTCTACTGGGAGGCAAGGAATGGCAAAGCTAAGTGCTGCTTGGATTAAGATCTATCACCCATTTGTTAACATTTATGATCAATTTAACAGTTGTCTTGCTTCATTTTTCATGCAGTGATCAATATTAGCATTAAAAAAATCCTAAATTGGTGATATCACCTTGGCTTTTTTTGGTTTGGGCAGCAGTCTAATAAAACTTAGGGAAGATACCACGTCATAATTCTTCCTGTAAGTAATACATGTGCAGAGTCTTCAAGGATCAATGAATGTAAAATTAATTTTGCCTGGGTCACTCAATCCAGACCAGATAACTTCGAAGTCATCTTTGGTGCTTACAGAATACCTAAGGATTGTCACATATTGTTCTGTATTACAGTTATCCACATGACTGGCTGAATTAACAGGCACCAGCACAAAACTATTTTAGTGAAATAGTTTTCTCTTAGTCACACATGCCATGTCATGAAGCATGAAGTGACAATATCAGGAACTATCACTGCACTTTGTGCCATGAAATTTTTTCCTTTGCTTCTCCCACTATAGCGCTGAAGAATGCTTTTCTATATCTGCCATTACGCTACAGTCAAAAGAAGAGAAAGAGTCCTCAATGCAGTTGGGATTAGATTCTTACTTTTCAGCGCCAGAAAGTCAGAATCAACCCACAAGGGTTTGACATGATAAACAGGAAATATATGGCTTTATAGAGCAAAATCAAACCATATATTGAGTGAGGTGAATTTTGTCTTTAAGACTAAACTATAAAAATGAAGAGAATTAAAGACAACTATTGAAATATGAACCCATATTAACTGAAAACATTTTGGAAGCCACCAGTGGTTTCTCTAGGAAAATTCTTCAAAGCAAGGCCATTACTTCAATCTATCAGCTTTGGAAACTTAATAGTTTGCACTAAAATTAGAAAGAAACCCTTCAATTTTTGTACAATAAGTGACTATACAAGAAGTCAATCAAATATTAAATAAAAAGCACAGCAATGAGTTTTCCAAAGTCAACAACAGAGTAATATTTTGTCAATTAGATGCTAACAATAATATGTGGGGTTTTGTTTGTTGTTGTTTTTTTTTTTTTTTAATCTAATATGTAAGGCCTCCTTAGCTGACTGACTGAGATGCTTTTAGCTTTGGAATATAGCTAATCTTATGGAATATATAGATGCTGTATATACATATATAACAACAAATAAAATACTATTTTGTATTATAACTGCGTGCTTCAATTTGTCACTCTGAACAGATGAAAACAACAAAAAATATTTCTGTTTCTGATATCATGTTTCAGCCAATTTAAAAAAAAAAAAAAGAATATGCTAAAAATACTTCTTAGCACTTCCCAGAATAACAAGACACTTCACTCATTTATGAGCACATGGTGTTGACTACTCCAAAAAGCTTTCTAGCTGCTTTGAATGGTGTGGTAACACACAGGTGGTCCACTTACATTCAAGTATTTTGTCTCCTAAGGACATAAAAACAAATAGTGAGAGCAAGATACACTTTCAAGACTCATACACAGAAAGCCATCCACAACATCAAGTCTCCAACTTGAATCCTCTACAACTGCAAAATAAAATACCATCTTGAAGCATACAGCATTCTTTTCCATCTGCCCTAGAAAATACAACTATTTTTGTCGCCTGGCACCTCTTCCAAGAGTATCAGCCTTGGACTGAGAACATCTGTTCGGTTAAAACAGTATCCTTTGCACAGTGGCATCCAAAGGTCCTCACTAGCTTGTCTTTTGACAAGGGCTTGGCCTTGACTGTCACAACCTGGCAAGCCTTCAAGTCACTGCTGAGGCACAGCTATCTGCTGGGAAAAAAAATAAAATTAAAAAAAATCTTTGCTGTACTAGTCTATATGCAAATATTTATTGCTGGAACACATTGCTGACTGATTCCATCATGTTTCTTAACAGTGGGAAAATAATTTTTCTCTGGACTAGAGGGTAACAACACTTGGACAACTCAGGCCAATAACGGCTGAGTTTTTAATTGCGCTAATTAAAATTATCTTCTCCAAACATGCTCGTAGTTTCTGCCTGAAACAGGTCAGTGCCTCAGCACACAGAGTAGCACAGCATTCCACGTAACACGCTGTATCACGAAGCAAAGGTGGAGTCCAAAATTGTCAATGATAGCTAATCTCAAAAAAGGAATGGATTTTAAAGGTGGGTTTGTTTTTTTTTTTCTGAAAGTTGCAGTTTAAATAATTTAGCACTGTCTAAACTACAACCGTAAAGTTCTCACAGCCCATTACTAACCACTAGCAGAGTGCCAAAAGTTATGCTAAGGGAATGATCCCTATTGGCCAACTGCTTGCACTGCCCTACGCTATCATAAACCCCCCTCTGTAGGTATCATTCTTCTCTCACTGCATTTTACAGACATTCATTATTCAGGAGAAAGAGAATTCCTTGCATCCACAGCTAATCCAAGGCAAAGAATTGGTGCAACCAATGTCAGCAGGAGCACAAACGGTTCCTTTTGTTGAACTCACAGCGGAGGAAACAAATATGAGTGTCCTCACAGGCTATGCCTCAGGGACACGGCACTTGCCCTACCACCTTACTGGCCAACGAGGGAGAAAGAAGAAGAGGATGGGGCAGCAGCAAACCCAAATGCACTGTTATCACAGAGACGATTCTTGCTCTTGGCTTCCTTGTGATGGGAAAAGGATTAGATCTGTAAAGGCAGAGCAGTGGTCACTGTTGAGCTCTGCAACTGCTCCCCACCCTGGGTAAGGAAAGAAAGATTTACCCATCCCTTCCTCCCCACCCAGATTTCTTCCTAATATCAGGCCGAGTGTTTCAGCTCACAACAGCTCCCTTAATTCAGACAATCC
>RSEF01000003.1:70598716-70609465 GCA_003993805.1 Himantopus leucocephalus | reverse complement strand
GGAAACAAGTACGTTCTAAAGTTTCGTTAACAAAGCTTAACACAGAAACTGATTGCCATCAAACAAGAGAAAATTACACCTTTTCAATAAGCAATTATTAGAAAATTATTTACTCATAGTGAAAATTACTCATATTTCCCTATTTTCAGACTATTTAAATCCTGTTTTCAGCTTACCACATAAGAGGTTGCCGTGCTTCACTCAAATTTACCAGAACACAGTACTGACAAGGAATATGCCCTGTAGAAGTTACTACTTCGACTGTATTCAGTTATAGTAGTTAGGGTACTGANTGAAACACTCTTTCAGAAGTCTGCTCGTTGACCAACTCTCATTAGGCCATAGCAGACACTCCCAGCTTTGATTTATTTAAAAAGTGCTGTCCCATACTTGAGAAATTATCTTAACCGAAATTAAAAGACATTTGGTAGAATGACCTATCATCCAAACCACCCCCATTAAAAATTAATACACGTTCCCTTGAAAGACATAGCTGTGGGGTTTTTTTGTGCAAGAAGATATCAGGTAAAATGATCCACACTCTGCTTAAAAAAAGTTCCTTTAAACTAGCTGTTTGGCAGTATCAATTATCACAAGTCTCAATTAATAAAAACTTTACAGTGTATTTCAACAAATAAAGCTTAACAAAAACTTCTAAGAACATTTTGTGCTTTGCAACAGTTGACTTCAGGGAGGCTGTAACAAGCCACTGCAACAGTTTTTGATGTGGAAAACAAAAACAAGTTCCACAAACAAATAAACAAAGGCAAACACCTATGTGTGGTACAGTAAACCTCCTGAGATTTGCTGTGATAAAACTGAGGTTTTAACAGACACTAGATATATACACCCAGAGAGAAAAAAAAGAAAGGAAAACCCCCAAGCCCCCAACATATCACATACACACCAAGTACAGCCATCCTGCTTAAGGGATCTTAACATAACTGATATTTTAAGATCTAATACAAATAGGACAGCCTACTAATATTTTTGTGAAGTGACAATTTGCCTAGCAATATGTAGGCTAATAATACTCAGACAGGGAATCTATGACTCCAGAAGACAAACATCTTCAAACAAATTTAATAACTTCCTACTCTTGAGCCAGATCTGGGTCAAATCACCTTGCACGCATGAAGCCCGTATTTGGCAGACAATTTAACAGGAGACTGTAAAGAAGAGTAGCACTGCATAGAGGTGGGATGCTGCCACTCCAAAATGAAGTCAGGTATCAGTCCTGTGCAACAAGGACAGCTTTAGCGAAGTAGAGTACAGTTCAAAAAGCAGCAGGTGAAATAGTTTTATAGGGAAAGATTATTCAGCAGAGAAAAATAAATAATTACAGTAGAATCAACTATTCCAAGATTCTATTCTTTTTTCCTTACCATACTCAATTATTCCAGATGCCAATGTTAGAGAAATGTGAAAGTACAGATTCCTTAAAAGCACATAAGACAAATATATGGGGTATCTAATTGAAGCAGAAAAGATTTCACAGGCTGTGTCTGATCAGAGTCTAAAGTAAACAGCAGGTAAGCCCAAGAGCAAATTTTTACTTCATATCAGTCACTAGAAACAAGTTATTTATAATTGCTATTGGTCCAAGCTTGCAATGGCCATCTGCTAAATTAATCTACAAAGACAAAGGGTAACCTAACTTACATAATATCTCTTTAGATGAGAAAACTGAGCATGTTAAGATAGAAGTACATCTTAAAAGAACTCATTTTACCAGAATACAATAAACCTTTTGATTTATGCATTTTGCTTCCTTATCCCACGGATATCACACATCCAAAGTCAAATATAATTGTGATTTCCAGAAACACAACGTAACAAAGGATGCTCTGAACAATCATTTTCAAAGTTAAACTTTCACAGCAGTTAAGTGCCACATGCACAAAGAGATACCCCATCCTCAATGCTTTCTCTTTGTGCACTTCTCTGCCTACCAGCTCTTCAGCATTCAGCTTTGGTGTTATTACTACTGCTGTACATATACAGCATCTGATAGAGAACTGTGCTACAGGATATTCATAAGCTGCTGTATGAGTACATGTGAGTAACATGCAACTGGTCACTACAAAATAGTAAAAAATATTATGTATAAAATATGGATGTTCTACGTGAAAGCGCAGAAACGGAACAAAATAGAAATTTTGTACCCCAGCAGTCTGGAGCTATTTTTAAGAAATAGTTATATAACTCAGTAGAACGATTTTTAGATTAACAGGTTCTATTTTCCCTCCCTGATAAGAGGATAAAGCAATATTCCAGAACAGCAGTCATATAATCAGGCAACTTCATTTTGCTGAAATGAAAGCATGAGTGAAAACTTATACTGCCACAGGGACTTTTTTTTTTCCTGTGTGGTTGGTTCTTTTTTTTTAAAAGTCTAGATCTTAACTTGCATTTGCCTTTTTATGAAGGCCATCTACAGCTTCCAATTGCATTTGCCAACAACAAGCACTTAACAGTGAAGACATGCAGAAATCAAATATTCCCCTAGGACCTTAAAAGTAAAGATTAAAAGTAATGGCTAAAGGAAAAAAAAAAAATACTATGGATGTCACAATGTATCTCCTTCCTTTCTGAATCTGCAATATATCCAGGCCACAAATAATACCTACTTCAACAGCCACCAAATACTGCCTCTTGCTGGCATTACTTCTTCCTCCCCAGCTAGGGACAACTCCAAAAAAATGGGAGTAACTTGGCCCATCAGAAGAGAAATCCACCCCTGCCCTCCCAAGAGAGAAAATCCTAGGTATTTTTATTCTCTTACAGAGAACATCCAGTAGCAGGAACATACCTACCCCTCCACTTTCCCATACCAAGACAGACAGAAGAACTTTCTTGAGCTCCAAAGGAAAGTTATTTGTATTATCCCAACTCTCTAACTTACTCCAGGTGCCATCTCCAATATCGGCATTCCTAGATTAGCTAGACTGATGCCTTTCACCAGTGAAACCACCTCAGCTAGGACATGAAGGGAAAAGGAGGTGCATGTGAGGAGACTCACATGAGGAGAGTTAAGAGGAGAGACTTCCTCTAACCCAAGGGACCAGAGGAAAACCTGAGGGTTCCCACAGAGGATTATCATTCCATGCAGTTAAAACTTTGCTGTTGACCAAGGTGTGTATCAATCCCTTACATTTTATTCATAAGTACAGACAGAAACAGAGCCTATAATTTAATGTTAAGTACCTTTAGAAGGTTAAATCCCACTTTCAACTTCCAAGGAGACTGGAGTTTCTGGCTATGTTTTTGAGATCATTATCCATTACTGAAAGTTTAATCCTTGCTCCTACTAAGATGGCCTTTAGCTTAAAAGTATCTTGTTTAGATTCATCGTTCTGCACACCATTAAGCAGTTTATCTCTTATATTGCTTTACGGCCCACCAAGAAGAGCTCTTCCTAACGTGAGCAGCAGCTTTCAGCTTTATGCCACACTACGCAAGTGTGGAAGGAGATAGAACTTCATCATCATTTTCTCTCCCAACCTCATACTCCAACCCTGTTTCCCCTACTGATCTCCCCCAGTTGAGCCTTCCACACAGTAGTCATTCTCCCAGTTTACCTCTGCATTCTCACTTTGGGAGCCCCAGCCCAAACTCACAACCATAGAATAGAATCATTAAGGTTGGAAAAGACCCTTAAGACCATTGAGTCCAACTGTTAACCTAACACTGCCAAGTCCACCACTAAATCATATCCTTAAGCGCCACATCTACACGTCTTTTAAAAACCTCTACGGATGGAGACTCAACCACTTCCCCAGGCAGCCTGTTCCAGTGTTTGATAACCCTTTAATGAGTGACCCTTTCAAGTATCACACAGGCTTCTGTACAATAAAAGCACATGTGTATGAGCTTTTACCCCCGATGGAAAAAGAAATCCTTTCACAGGCAGAAGCAGGTGCTGTAAGCAGCCACAGCAGTGAGGCTGCCACGGGCTCAGCAAGGCAGGAGGATACTGCTTGATGGCTTTCACTCTGCTTCATAGCAAGACTATCTCTATCTCTTTCCTCCTTCCTTCTGCTGCGGACAAAGGTCAGGCCAGGTCGACAAACACAGCCAGCTTGCCGCAGCACTGCCACTGCTACGTACCACTTCAAGTGGTTAATGTACCACAAGCAATTTACTTAATACACTTTGGCAACGGTCTGCATCAAGCAGTAATCCCTTCCAAGGGCCAGAAATCATCCCCAGGAATCCCAAAAATTCAGTTGCTGCCTCAAGAATAATTTAGTTCATTGGGGAAGTCTCTCCCCTTCAGAAGCTGAATCCCAAACAGTACCAGAATAATGTGTTAACAGTAGCTTATATTCAACTGGAATAGGTGTGCTGAAGACCTAGCAGTCTTGGTCTACGTAATTACTTACCAAGACTTGGGAAAAAGAAAGATTTTAAAACAAAACAAACAACAACAAAACCCAACACATTAAAAAAAACCCAACACCTAAAATAAATACACAAAAGAGCAAAATACAATATTGCAGAAGTAAATCTAGCTCCCTATTTTCTAACTTTTAATTCTTAGCTTTGTTTCCCTACCCTTCATCTACTCTCATCAGACTCTCCTTCCATTAAAATTTGTTGGACACTTCAGGTCTCTGGTAACAAATCAACAGCGTACTCCACATGTAGGTCACCATCTGGAACCCAGCTCAGGTCCCAAAGGATTAACCTGAAATTGGATTTGAGCATAGCTCTATATCCTACAGAAGTCACTTTTCATACTTTAAAAATTAAGCATCGTTATCATTATTTCTCAAATGAAGAACAGGAGGCAAAGCGTTACAACAACTACCCTAATGTTACTTCATAAACCTTACCTGCTTCCACCCACTGCTCTATACACTGAGCAATACCGGCTACCCTGGAATAATGTATATATTTTAAACTTTGCAAATTCAAGTGGAACAAAAAGAATGAATAAACTGGGGGGAAAGGAGGGTAACACCCACCTGGAATTCTCAGCATTTTCCTACAGCAACCAAAAACTTGATACCTGCCAAAGGAATTTGACATTCCTGTTACTAACAGAAACATTTCTGAAAGCAGCAGTGGCAAGAAGAAGATATGGAAAAGTTACTGAATTCCACCCTACAAAACTGATTGCAATATAATAAACAGATGTGGAAAAACCTCGATTTTCCTGCACCTTTCTTCCTGCATTGTCTGGCTTTCACCATTTTGACTCTAGCTTCCAATATTTCCTTTTTTCAGACACACCTGTGAAGCCATGATACTAAGACTGACAATAACTGAACTTGTTGCAAGTCCATTTCTAATACAGAATTTCTCTACAGCATAAAACAAACGAGAGGGATTCACATTTCTGTAACGCCCATAAACAACCCTCCCTCTGAAACATCCACCTTCCCCACACACACTCTGAGGACTAAATTTTGCTTTTTTTGAAGGACAGTTGATAGTTTGAGCAAGTGTGAATAATAGACTGGTAAAATTAGCAGTGTTAATTCGGAGGCTATATTTAGAACTAAATGTCTCACACTCTTAGGAGGATTTCTGTACTGTAAAAAACAAGCGTCCCCTCCAGAAGGGAACTACACTTCCTTATACGTCCACCATCAAAGAAGCCACAAAAGATAATTTTAAAGGCTGGAGAAAAAGAAAATTCATGCATATTACCATCTGAGTAGTATTACTCTGAAGTTTCCCTGGAATATATATGCAGACCTTAATGCTTACCAGCATTTCTTCACCTGCTAGTAGCCTGTCTGTAAAGTAATGACAGTTATATACTATTCATTTGAACCTTTATGTCACTTTTTTAAGAAATATTCTGAAAATTGAAGTCCATTTGTGTGCTTTGAAAAGGCTGTCTGAAAGACATGATTTTAACTACAACCAACACTTAAACAGATACCAAATTAGGAGAGAAATGCCTAATGCCCAGTACAGTCTTTTATCCCAGCTTTTCCTAATGAAAATATTTAGCTTTGCAAATAATTTCTAAAAAAACCCCCAAAACATTAACAGCAGTTTATCACTTCGTCATTCTTTCACTGGCAATTTGTTTCTAAAAAAAAGTTATTGATTCTCCCCCCACTGCCTATACTAGAAAAGATATTAGTGCCCTGATGTTACCAGGATTTATAAAATTTTATGAATTAGCACACTAATTAAGTGAAAGTGACAAATACAACTAAATCCTAAGAGCAAGAAAATGTAGTCATTAGTTATAATAAATGCTTTAAAAGAATGTTTCTCATCCTGAAAGACGAAAAGTTCCTTTGCCAACTTATATATATATGTCAGGCACCATTTGGTCCGCCAAATCCATCCTCTCTAGTATGAAACACAACACTTGATACAAATGATATAAACAGTCTCAGGTTAAAAGACTTGATCCACTGTAGGGAACAGAACTGTAATCAAACTCCAACTTGCACATTTGAGAGAATTTCTATAGTCATTCAAGATAAAACATGCTAAAGTATTCAAAACAAAAAAGATGACAACACACACACAAAATCCTCCCTTGGTAAAGTTTTGGGGTTTGATCACCACAATTCTAACAATCAGTTTGGCATCTCAATTCCCAACAGCGTGGTTTACCTAGCACCTAAATGGGATGCTGGTTCAATGCCAACACGCCTCTCCGAGCACCCACTGAATCTCCAGCATTACCGAGCACAGCCTTCATGCTTAAACAAAACACACCATATGACATAAGAACTGCAGAGTTATTTTAAGCACTGCTACCTGTCTTGCTAAAGAGTGTTCTGAGCACTAACTCCTAGACAATGTTAAAACAGAAGAGGGGTTCACTGTTTACAAACAACTAACAAGCTTAAACACAATCAGAAATACATTTTTCTTCAAACAGTTTGGTGATCACTTCTGTCTGCACATCATGAAAATTAGAAGAACGAGACGTTGTAAGTCCATTTTGTTTTCTGAGGTGCATAGTTATGAGTACAGAGCCAGAGGTGGGACAGCAGAGAATGTTTCAATCACTGCCATTGATAATGGAAAGAATTTAGTGTTTATAAGTTTATTCCCAGTTGTTGGCTCATACATTTGGATATTTATAGTACTCATCACTATGGTATCCAAGCACATTAGCAGTGCTTTGACCCACACAAAACAATACAAAACTGTTTATTCTCCACTCTCCAACCTATTAAGAAACACCTCAGTTGTGGTATTACTAGCACAGCATGTTCCAGAAATTAAAAATAGAACTCTTAAAAAGCTGGACTCAATTTCAGATCTTACTTTTTTGATCAAAACAAGCAGGGAACAAAGTATATCATAAAAGCTGGTGCGGGAGAAAACAGCTTACCGGGACCTGCTCTCTGGCTCTGAAATAAAGTCAGCTCCATAACCACTAGCTCAGAGAGTCTGAATTGTCTACTCACAGCAAGTATTTAAATAAAAAAATTTAAATTTATCTAATGATGTTAATAATTGAAGTCATCTTTCACCCCAGAGAAAGAGAAGAGAGTCATTTTGCGCAATGCAGTATCTAATGTGTTCTCCAGTGTTACCTAATAGTACCAGTAAATCCCTAACATAGCAAATTGTAATGGCATTCAGCCCACATCCAAGTTACCAGGATGAAATCTGAAACTCTGCAAAGGGTAGCAATTTTAGAAGCTACATACAGATCTTCACATCACCGCTCAAGTGCTAGAAGGCTATTAATGCACTTCAGCTTTAGAAAAGAGGCTGACACAAATGATTTTTGACAAATCAAGACTACCATGCTTCACATTCCATAAAACATTTTTATAATCAGACACTGTTAGACTCCCTTCTGCACCATGGGCTAGCATTTGTAGGCAGATTAGGCACAATTACAATACTGAAATGATGGAGCAGTGGAAACAGAACTGTATCAATAACATAATTATAAACACTGAATGCAAGAACAGCTTCTTAACAGAAACCCCAAATATTTTTTATCTTGTCTTTCTGTACTGCACTTTATTTTTAAATTTTAATTTATATTGTCACTTATTACAGGCCAAAAAGACTAATGATGTTAGAAAAACAAGCATGGTAACTGTGTTGTACGTACATATACACACATACAAACTCTTGTATAATACATATTAATCAAACTATCTATATAAGCACATATAAAAGATAAATTAAGTTATTTAATCAGCCTCACAAATCAGTAAGTTTCAGAGGGGGAAAAAAAAAAAAGTAACCCATGCTTCTCTGATATATGACTTCTGAAACACAGAATTCCACTGCACATTGTCACACTCTCCATCAAGTCCCACACCTACCTCCCAACAGCTGGAGTAATACCCACTCNTATATACACACATACAAACTCTTGTATAATACATATTAATGAAACTATATAAGCACATATAAAAGATAAATTAAGTTATTTAACCAGCCTCACAAATCAGTAAGTTCCAGAGGGGAAAAAAAAAAAGTAATCCATGCTTCTCTGATATATGACTTCTGAAACACAGAACTCCACTGCACATTGTCACACTCTCCAAGTCCCACACCTACCTCCCAACAGCTGGAGTAATACCCACTCATGTAAGCAACAGTCTAATTAACGTTCTTCAACTTTTACAGTAAATTAAGGGTATAATAATCCCATGGGAGTATAGTAGTCCCAGAGTCATATAAACAAGGACTCTTGGCAGTAAGTCACATGTTTTATTAATTTTACTAGACTATGCTACCTGCCAGAACTAAAGTAAATATTCATAAATATTCATAATATTCCTACCTACTCGCAAATTCCCTTCTGAGTTTTTTCACATTCCTCATCTCCTTCCAAAATATTCCATCCCAATTTCAATTAAGGATTAAATAAATTTTAATTTCCATTAAAAAATTAAATTAAACTCATGGGTAAACACAAAATCTGCAATTTCTGTGACTCACTCATTATGTCTATATATATACTGCATCTTTGTATCCTGCAAGAGTTTGATTATATCACTTACTGATACTAGTCTTAAAATGTAGGAAAACAAAGCAACTCTCCCAGACCTCATTTTACAAAGGAAAACAAGGAAAAAGGATCTATGACGTCATATTCACATAAGCATGAAAATAACCACATTTTGGGGCAGATCTTTATACTCTGAAGACAGTAACTTTTTTTTTTTTTTAGTTCTCCTCCCAGATAGAAAATAGCTACACTCTATACAAACAGGACTTGCATATACATAAAAGCAGAAAGTCATATGGAGTTTGAACATCCTAATTCACAGCTTAGCATCTATTCAAGTTAATTTTAGATCACAAAACTTAGATAATCAACACAAACCACTAGTGTGTGTTACACATACATTTTGCACAGTAATAAATAAAGGCTGATTTTAAAATTATTGCTTTTAAGAATCCCATTAAAACACAAAGTTAAATAAAATAAAAATATTATACTAACACTAGACAATCATTTATCTACATGCTCCCTTTACTAAATATCTGCACCATGAACTTTCCAGTTCTTCGTTTACCACCGCAAAAAGTAAAAAAAAAAAAAAAAAAAAAAAAAANCATCTCATTTGAATTCTGAATAGTCTCTAAAATTTTTTCAACTAGACTTCTTTTGGCTATTAAGATTTCTCTAACGCGTGAGGAGAACCACAAAGGATGATTATGGGTGCCCCAGTGATTCCAACTCCCTTTCTATGCACTCCGAACATATTTTTAATTTGCTTTTCAAGCTGAGCTAATTAGAATTAAAACCTTGCCATCACTCTCAACAGCAAAGTATCAGTGCGTACAAAAAGCTGACACATTGAGAAAGAGTACTTCTAACCATATCACTTCTCAAAGGAAAAGCTTACTCCAAAAACATCTCTCACCCACTTAAAAAGTGTCTGTTTCTTTAGAATTTGTATATAAGATAGAACAATAAACTATAATCCTGTTCAGAATCTCTAGGTGCTCCTATGGTAAAACTTACAAATGGGAAACCTGAAAACCTCCTGCCACTTCATACAAAAAAATGCCATTGTTTATATCAGCCTAGAAAGATTGTTCTATTTTTGAAAATACAAGATATTTTCAGCCTTTGACAGCGATAGACTAACCCTGATGGAAAAGGATGTGCCGCTAAGTTTATCATAGTTCATACAATTTAAGAAACATGCACAGGATGTTCAGTCTTTTGAATCACAGACCAACATCAAGAAAAGAATCATCCTGTATATTTAAGAAGAGCAGCCCAAACACAGGGAGACATGCATTTTTCTTCAAAGCAAGATAGATCAAAAATATACATACATGTTTAAACTCTGTTTTATAACATCTAGACTTCCTAAAAACTACAGGAGGTGATACTGAGCCAGTACACAGTTTTGGCCAGAAAAAAAACCCCAACCTATAACCTCCCCCCTCCCCAACATAAATACATGAATGGCATAAAGTTACATTTATTGGCCACATTTTTCCTGGTTGTAGCAGACAAAATAAGGGCCAACAACTAAAAACTGTCAGGCTGGACATTAGGGAAGAATTTTTCACAAGGACATCCTATAGCACGGGAACAGGTTCCCCAAAGAGGCTGAGGAACCTGTAAAGGTTTTCAAGAAATCAGCCAGATGAAGTCATGGGTGACTCGGTCTGTGTTGCTGATGATCTTGTTCTGAGCACAGGGCTGGAAACAAGTGACCTGCAGCAGTCTTTTCCAAACCACATTTCTATGATCTTACAGTATGAAAATATCCAGTGCAAATTCTGTCTCAAGGAGACTAAAATCCTTATTAATTTTGCATTTAAAAAAAA
>RSEF01000003.1:70581635-70598706 GCA_003993805.1 Himantopus leucocephalus | reverse complement strand
TTTTTTTTTTTTTTTTTTTTTTTCTTTTTAAGTACTGGAGATATAACCTGCATTCAATTTTTTTTTCTGGGACCACTTGAATTACTTTTAAGAGGTCTGGTATTTCAAAAGTCAGGCTATCAGCATTTTCTAAATGTGAAGGCCATTAAAGTTCCTGACAGAGTAACTAGAAATGTAGGCACTCACAGGCAGGAGACATCACAAGCAAAGTAATATGTCTTCATATTACTTTACCCATAGTCTTCCAGCAATTCATACTCTAACTTTGTTACAGGGTTCCTGAATATAACTTCTGCTTTAAAAGAAGTGAATAGGAAGCAAGTCCAAAATTGGTTATGACACTCTTGTCTAATGACAAAGAAATTGAGCCAGCATCTTGATTCTCCACTTGGGCGTTACTTTTTCAGATTAGGGGAAAATTAAGTCCTAGTCCCCGTATTGTCAGGTTGCCTGAGGTTTTACTATTTTCTTAAAGGTTGGTGAGAATTCTAAAATTTCAGCTGAAAGAGCAACTACAACTGTACGAGTGTTTTGACTTGGTTTGAACCTTCCCTCAGGCTTGAACGGGAATCATGCTCTGCTTGCAAAAGCGTATCCTCTCCAGTGCCACCCAACAGCAAAACATTGCAGCCCTGGCAAAGAAATCTCCATATTAGCAAGAGCTCTTGCCGCCGGCAGTGCTGCAGAAAGTGATGATAGTGACACAGAAGTTGCTGACAGGCTGACACCACGTATTAATCTGCGGACAAACGGTTCACGGTCAGACCATTGTGCAAGTCACTTGAGCCACGTTCCGTACTTTGTTCAGTGTGTGGGCTTGTACAGGGAAATGAAATTATTTACTTAAGGGCTATTCACCTACCCACTGTTTATTTATCATAGTTGAAAATTATTTCAGATGTTTTCCTAAGTATAACTGATTAGGTTAAATGGAAATTACTTTCTTGGAACTAGCAAAATTATGTCTTTCACTAATTTGTGCTATTGAGTGCATTCACCGTCAAGGCTTTCATCTCTGACTACAATCTTAGAACTCCAAACCGGTGCTGAATTTCAGTTCTTCCCTTTATCTGCAAACTCTCGTTTCTGACATCTGTCCCAAAGTTCCTACTATGGTCTCGTGATGAAGGCTTCTCTTTACAAGTCTTCCCTCTCAAACTGCTCTTGTAATTTCACTTTGCTTTCTTTCCTGGAACCACAATCTTACTCTTCTAAAGACTTTTCTTCTTCTTTCCTTGAGTCCATCTCGCATCAGATTGCTTTATATTGTCCTAAGTCCTCTCTTCCCTAACTGCTTTAACATAATCTTCTTTATCTTCCACCGTATCATCTCCTCACCTCTTTGTTCCACTTAAAGTGATGCAAATGAAATCATATGGCAGGGGAGACACCATGATCAGACAGGCTCATCCCAGGATCAGGCGAGGCTGACCGCTGTGATTTCCCCAAATGCGGGAAACTCGACTGCATAATTTCTGGTATTGGGGGACTGTGTTCAGTTCTAGTGGGAGGTGTCCCTGCCCATGGCAGGGGGGGTGAAACCAGATGATCTTTAGGGTCCCTTCCAACCTAAACCATTCTATGATTGTACACTGAACGATGTCCCATTGTTCTTTTTCATGTCTACCTCTAAAGCCTTTTATCTTTTCGATGAAGTTTAAGCATATGTTATTGTCAACGAGGCTAACCCAGTTTGGTAGTTTGCCCTTTTTACCTCTCTCCGATCCTTGCTTCCCTTTACTCCTTCCTTTACCTGTTAGCCCGTTGTCTAATGCTGTGACTACTCCCACTACTATTTGTATGCCTTTCCCCATCATATTCTTGACACAAAACCCATCTTACTATGTACCAAGTGGATTCCTTCCCTATACTTAGATCCTTCTCTATACTTGGATCCGTCCTTCCTTAAAATGCAAATACACCTGTTGTTTTTCAGCAGTGAAACATTTTAAAGATACCTGAAGTAGTTTAATAAATAGACCTCCGCTCCATGGGCTGCATCTGACCCTGTTTGTCTGTCATGTACGCTGAGAGATCCTTGAGGAGCAAACCAGACCTTTCTCTGTTTGTGGATAAACATGGATGGTGGTGACAGTCAAGTGACAAAGTCAGTTCTGAGAAAGGCTGTGACCTGAACTGTGCTGTCGTAACATAAAACTACACGTAATACGAGTTAAAAAACTCTGAGGATAGGTAGAGTTTTGAATTGCATACAGTAGAGCTGGTCAGAGCGACACGTTGCTGCCTCTCACAGATGTTTACATTAATGCTTCCAGTTAGATCGCCAAATTGGTGTGAGTCAAGAGGCACACTTCAAAAGTCCTAAGACGACTTTCAGTCGGCTAGTAAGCTCCATGGGGCAGCAAATCCTAGCTCCCAATAACCAGAAATGCCCAAATGCAGGGGAAAATAGGAGTGAGGGATGCTGCCAACCACTTCTGCAAAAAGCAGTATTTTTTGGCTCTTATTATCTACCTCTGTGATTAATGCTGAATTTGGAAAAGTAAAGTTAAATTAGACTTGCGACCCTGAAAAATTTGCCAAATTCTGGCACCGTTTGCCTTAGGTTAATTTAAAAGTACAGGACATTCATGGAAGGTATTTCTTAAAAAAATTAGTAAATATACGTGTATGTCCTTCTGCAAAGGAAAAAACTTAGAAATAATTGTCTCATTGCCAGAGCTGACATTACTGCTTTATATACTGGTATATACTTTCACCACAAAGGAACAAAACAGAACGATGTTTTATATGATTTAGTGAAGACAAATACCGGTTGTAAGTTACAATAATAGTAGGGTACTGATCTGAAATTTCCATTTTCAGAACACTTTCTATTCTCTACTTGGGACAGCGGGTTTTTGTGTGTGCGTGCACGTGGATGCAGGTTGGCACAGAAGATTTAAACTCTTTGCTATGAGTTATAATTAATTCTGTTACCTGCTGCTTCCAGCTACTTCAGCCTTTCAAATGGAAGCCGGATAGTGCAGAAATGATTCTTTCCTTGCCTGGGCTTTCTGATTCTGATAATGCTGAATCAAGCTCTGCCAGTTTGTTAAGGATCATTTTTAGTAGTTGATTCTATGGGCTACGACAGTTCTGCCATTGAGCATCGACCTCTAACTCTAATATCACTTCTGTAGGTTAAAAGCAGAAAAAACTCCACATAGATACAGAAGTAAATAACTAATACGAGGAGAAACAGACCCTATGGGTAGACTGAAATAAGTATTTATGTAACTGTGTATTGGGCTGAAATTCGAGAAAATATAACTTTAAGTGTATATGTTATTAGATGTGAGTCAAGTGGAACTTGATTGCCGATGGTGCTGAATACATTTCTCTCTACTTACTGTGGCTTTTGGACTAAACACAATGATGAAGTTGAATAAAATACGGGGTTTGGGTGCTTAAACTGGATACGGAAGTAATGAAGTAATTAATTAATTGAGCTCATGCTTTTGTAGGGACTGCTGGAGTGACCAATGCTTCTGTCTTGAGGGTGGTTAAACTTTGGGACATGTGAGGCCCTCGTTGACCGTGCTTTGTGAAGAATGCATCTGCTTTGTCTAATATTCTGATGTACATTTTGTATGTGATTTGACAGACAATAAAAATTGAATAAGCCAGACATCTGTGCCCAAGAAAAAGAGGGAGAAAATGATTAGTTTTCAAAATGATTTGTGGCTAATTTCCCCAAAGAAGAAAATAAAGAAACCCCAGAAACCCAGTGAAAGCTGCTGGATTTTTTTTTTGCTTGTTTCATCTCCATTAACATACTTTTAAGCAACATCTGCTGTTGAGATCTCTGCATGGCATTTCCTTTAGATTTTAACTACCCAAACACAGCAAGCGGCATCAACAGATGCAGTGGACGAAGACTGGTGTTAATCCACAGGTGTAAATGCTGTTCCTGAGGCAAACTGAGGAAGCTATTTCTATTTTAAATTCTTCAATACCCACNACCCAAACACAGCAAGCGGCATCAACAGATGCAGTGGACGAAGATTGGTGTTAATCCACAGGTGTAAATGCTGTTCCTGAGGCAAACTTAGGAAGCTATTTCTATTTTAAATTCTTTAATACCATNAGGAAGCTATTTCTATTTTAAATTCTTCAATACCCACTTTGTTTTACATGTAACCGCAATGATGCTTCTTTACTTGTAGCTTTCCAATCAACTTTTTCTAAGTTTCTTTTAGAAATCCACAGTTAAATAAACTTATGGGCTAGCTGCAATACTTAATGCTGTCTCTAGCCACCTCCATTTTTACTATACTCTTCTTATTTACTTTCACTGTTCTTCAAAGCTACGTGCTTTAATTCAAATACAACATGGTTTTGTAATTGAATTACTCATTCACTAATTGCTGGATAAGGTGAAATTGTCAGGAAATATATTCTCTGTAAGTATGCTTTTTTGCTATTCTTAAAGACAGATGTTATTGTTAAGTCTTTGCAGTTTTAAATAATAAACAATGCTATATTTACTGTACTTACCCCTTTGTTTTAAAGCCTTGACAAAAATATGTTTATTTGTCTATATGTCTGGAGTTGATGGATGTCCAAGAGGTGAAAAAACCCTTTAAAGTAAGTGGAAAAGTTTTAGTACTTCAAGTATACTGAGGTATACTGAGTTTATGTTCTAGTTACTCAAATTTAATAAATATAGGAAATTCAGAACAAAAATTAACAACATAGAGCAATTAGTAATTTTCAGCATAATCTTGTGTAATAAGACAGATTTTTATTTTTAGGTTTTTATTATATCAAGATAAACTTATCGTTACATTCATAAATACCTAACCTCATAAAATTTGTCTAGACTCAAAGGACAGTTTGGTAAAGCACTGTCTTTTTTCCCATGAAGCAGTGTTTTCCATAGTGAAAATTGTGTTCAGTTATTGCTTGTGACTGTGTAATAGAATACAAAGATAGGTTATATTGTACGTGAAATGTATTAGTGAAATGGGAAAGAAGGAAAGCATCGATACAGGAGTGGAGACACTGATTCAGTCCTCCCTTTCACACATAAATTATATCTTACTGTAGCTAATAGTGAAAGGAACACTAACTATTTTTGCTGTATCGCTCTTCCTCATACCAGTTCAGGGAAATGGAGACCAAGAACGGGCAGTGTTGGGCCAGCTTTGGTGGTTGAGAACTCTAAAAGGAAAGTAAAGCTACTTGTTTAGTGTGTTTTTATAGTTAACGGTCACTTTCAAAACATGACTTTGCCTTCTTGTAAAGCAACCGGCCTGATTAATAGAAACCATTGCATACCTCTGCTGTTTTAGGCCAATCTTACTGTCTCTTCTCTAAAACCCCATATTCTCCTCCAGTCTCTTTTCTTCCTCCTGCCAGTTGCATGTGCTTTAATTGCACTGAGACACTGTGTCAGGGTTTGAATAGCCTGCCCTCAGCCTGAAAGGGAATATGGTAATGTCTTTCACCTGGGAAGAGTCACAGCTGCTGCATTAACTGAAAATAACACTCAGATGAGAAAATGAATACAAGAAAAAAAAGCTTTTCTCCCCCCATGCCCCTCTTGTTTCTCCTCTGCGCAATTAGGTTGGGATTATATTCAGGTGTTGCTGCTGCTGTCTCCTGGTATTCTGTTTCTGTGGGGAAGAAGGTGGAGAACTTCTAATCTGTGTGGTATGGCAGAACTAGCTTTCTGCTTTCCCTTGGTCTGCTGATTTGGTCATTTTGTGGTGGGATCCCAGCTACTGCTGCAATGATTTCATGTTGAGACGGAATGAAAAGAGGTATGTGATGGTCTTCTCAGCGTTGTCAATTCTTGCGGTATCTATGTAGTTTGTTTGCTTTTGTTCAAGCTGTGGTCCTAGATTTAGATGAAAATTTTACTTCTGCCTTTATTTTTTTCATTAAATAAATATTTTTCTAATTCTTATGGCTTTAAAGAAATAATTGAAAGGGTTATTAGAATGTACTATATAGACAGAGGACAGAGCTACTTTTCCTAATTCCTAGGGACGTTTATTGATGCTTTTATAAAGTACACCATGATGTTTTTCAAATTGGGCAAATAACCCTTGAAACTGGGATATACAAGTGAGGTAAGGGCCTGGAACTTAAGGTTCATATTTCTTTGTTTCTCATTTCCCGCTGGGACCCAAGAAGCTGCCCTAACAAACAGCAGAACAAACTTTATCAAAACTTGTTTGTTCTCCTCAGAAGTTCTGTTTGTTTACTGCCAATGTTTCTGAAACTCTCCTCTCAATGCAACCCATTCTCTGCAACCTCGTACCCTCAGTGGCAGTACAAAACACTGCCATCGGGATTCCTTATGGTTTTCTATCTGCTTTATATTTTCATAGATGTGTGAATGACTATATGATGTTCAGAACCATGCAGAGAAGGACCCCCTTTATCTAAAAAAAGTCACTATATACAGATCAGTAAGGTTATGTGAACTTTCAATATGCAAGTGTTTTGCTTTAATTACCTACATAGGTGTTCCTAGAGTGCGTACCTGAAAGGTGGCTCTTTCTGTTAAACTGGAAGTGAAGCAAGCTACCTCTCCAGGTGGCACTGGGCAGTAGGAGTAACTTGTCTGTGAAGTGGAATACAGGTATGGTGGTGTAGCTTCACTGTCGCCCTGCACCAGATTTCCTCTCTAGGCAAGACTTGTATAGCTTGGTGGAAGACAGCCAAATAACAAACTAGAAGGTTTTGGCCCTGTCTTTTCTGATATGGAAAAGCAATGCCAGTTGTAATCTATTAGAGATCTACCTCAGGGATGTGATAACTGCTGGGTTACAAATCCTCTGCGCTTCGGTGCTGTCCAGGTCAAGAGTTTGGTTCTGCTTGCAGTGATGCTGGTTATAAACAGGCTTTAAACTACCTTCAGCTAAATGATTTAAGAAAGTTGTCAGAAAGATGACAGCAGGGCTAGTTTTAAATCTGGCTAAAAAAAAAAAGTATGAAAAGCATGGTACAGGTCCTTATTATGGCTTGATTGGTGCAAAATCAGACAATCTTGCTGTCTTCAGTGCTATCCTGGATGAGGAATTCAGCTGTACAGAATGATGACTGCTTATGATTTTCAGTGCCGTCCTTAGAGACGGAGGATGCATGACAACTCATTATTTAGTGTCTGTGTTTAGGAGGTTTGAGTACTGGTTATTCAGCTTAAGAAAATGGACTATAATTCTTGAACCGAATAGCCACGTTGGCTTTTTATAAACTGTTGAAAACGTTCATATCAGGAAAACTGAACCTGTTATGAATAATTATAGATAGAACAGAAGGTGCTCAGACTTTTTTTTTTTTTTAGCTAGTAATGATGAGGAAACAGTAAACACATGAATAAAAGGTGATTGGAGAGCATTCTGTAGATGAGGTTGCAGAAATTCAGCTGGAATGTTCCTTAATTATTTTAATTTTGTCCCTGTGACACCAGACATTTCTCACCAAGAATATATATTTTGGCTAATGTCTCTAACTGCCTTAGGTTTTAAATTCGTATGTACTAAATATTTTCCCCTCTTTCAAGTCTAAAGGAAAAAATAGTATTACTATTGGCTTCTCTAGATAGAAAACTATAGACAAATAAGTTTTTGTGCCTCTTCCCGCAAAAGCAGAGCGGGGAGGAAAGAATACTCAGTCTGAAGTTTTGTATCTGTTCTTATAACAAGCTTCCTAAAATGAACAATTGTAACTATATATTCTGTATTCTGATTCCCCCCTTGTTTTGTTGAATTCTGGTCTCAATTTTTGGCTATTGCTAGTTTTTGTTTGATGCTTCAGAGGAAAAAATGATGTCATACTGCTGCAATAAAACTTGTGATTTGACAGTTCTTCATTTGTGTCCCATGAGGCAGAAAAGAATAGGATGAAATGCCTTATTTCCCTTTCATTGCACATAGGTGCATGGGAAAGACAGGCAGCTGTTGCTTAATGCAAAGAAATCTGCTGTAAGGGCAGAGCTGCTGCACTTTGCCTATCAAGGAACAATCCCTATATCCTCTCTACGGGTTCTACAAGTGTTAGTTATACACAATGGCTCCTAAACCTCTCTGGACTGTGTCTTTGTACCCAATTCAATGCCAAGGGGCTGACCCATATCTTTCAAAAACATTTCCTTCATGAATGACACCATGAAGAGAACACTGTGACTACTTTATTTTTCCCTAGCACTTGCTTGTACTTTTGCCTCTTAGAAAATTAGCTCTGATAAAAGAAGTTTACTAAATAAAAAACTAGCAAAAGGCATTGCTTCTCTAAAATGCAGGGGATTGCACAGATGGGAAGCAGTGTTGTTGACTAATGCACTGCTTAAACAGGATTGTGAAGTGTGCTTTTTCTTATTAGCTGTATCTTCGATATTTTAATGGTCACTGTTCAAATACTAACTGAACAGCAGACATTCCTTGAGGTATTTATCCTGTCCTCGTAGCCTGGAGTCGAAGGTGGTGATGACCGTCTCTTAAATCTTCCTAGACCTTCATTCGCACAGTGACTTGTGTAAGGTTACATGGAGTTGTGGGTGATAATCCAGGGAGTTCATGCTGGGATCTTCTGAAGTACAGCTTGGATTCCAAGTTACTGAGCCATCCTCTTTTATTGCAGAAAGGAGAAATACTGACAAGATAAGAATTGAAACAGTCCTAAAAATAAATGTCAGTCTCTTTAAACTCATACTGAGGAAATAAAATCTGCCTAATGTTTCAAAGGCGTTTCAGTAATTAAAATGCTGCTGCAAAAATACTGAGAAACGTTCATGTTCTATACTGCACCATGTTGCTATCTGAAAACTATATATCTTGAATAAAATTGTCATGTGGGGTATTCCGACTAGCAATTGAGCAACAGTACTTCAAGGAACTGAAATTGTTCTTCTTCTCCATTTTCCTCCCTTCGTGTAAAGATTGGTGCAGTAAAAGAATGAACTGATCTGGTGCAAATTACAAATCTGTTTTGTGTTTTGAAGCTGCTAACAAAGAAAAGAGCAACTGCAATGCGGTAATCTACTGCTATTGAGGAAGTGAGGAGAAACTGAATAATCTTAGCTTATCTCCCCTGACAAGTTTGGAAATCAGTAGAACAATACTTAGATCAGCACTTAAGCCACTAAATTATTATGATTCATGCACCATGGTATATGATTTAAAGTCCCAGAATATCTTAGCCAAAACCTGTTTAAATCTTTGCTCTTGGAGAAAGGAGAGGGAAACAAGTAATTTGCTGGAATGTTGAGATTTAGAGTAGTATTTTGCATTTCTTCTAATATCTGCTTTGCCCTAGACACATACAATGATTTCTCAAGGCAAATTTAAATGCTCTAAGCAAACATTATAAAGATTGTCTGCTCCAAAAGTATTTTGTGTTTACTTGTATGGCCCTCAAAGTGCTTTAGGAACTTTAGAGAGCTATTGGAAGAGGGAGTTTCCTTGAAGAGCTTGTGGTGGCCATGGTGTAGTGGCTAGGCCATCTTTTCAGTGATGTGGACTGGTACCCGCGTTCTCTTTGAGGATTGTGGCTGTGTTGTAAACGTGGAGGNAGCTATTGGAAGAGGGAGTTTCCTTGAAGAGCTTGTGGTGGCCACTGTGTGGTGGCTAGGCCATCTTTTCAGTGATGTGGACTGGTACCCATGTTCTCTTTGAGGATTGTGGCTGTGTTGTAAGCGTGGAGATCAGTAGATGTATCGTGCAGAAGTTGTTTTTGAGAAGTCTTGTGGTTTGGTCAGCAGCCTCAGGAGACAAGTAGGCATGGAATTATTTAGGTTGGAAAGGACCTTTAAGATCATTGAGTCCAACTGTAAACCTAACACTGCCAAGTCCCCTGCTCATCCAAGACAATACAGGTGCTAGAAATCACAAAATACTAGAGTCAGACTGTGATGGTCTATCTCTAGTTTATATTCATTTTTCTTTCTTTCATGTGGTTTTATCTGTCACTGAAAGATAACTTTTACAAGCAGAAAAAAAAAAATCTTTCCCAGGGCTTTTGGCAGCCTGCCACAAATCTTGTACAAAAAAAATGCAGTTGAAACTGAAGTGTGTGCAAGCAGTAGCATTTGCTTAGTGACGCTCTTTTCCAAGTCAGAAGAATGCTGTCTGGTTTTCTTAGTACACAGGTCACCTGTGCAGGGCAAGGTTGAATACGGAGTTCTTCATGAAAAATTAGATTTCTGGTAGAACTACACAATATTTTACTTGTATTAAATGATTTGAGTAAGAATAGGAAACAAAACTGCCATCTTCCTAAGTACCTCTTATCTTTGAGTGTATCACCAATAAGTCTTTGAGTAAGATGTTGAAGAATTCCAATTGCCTTTGTTTGCTTTACTATGCTGCCAGTAATTTTTTTCTTCATCTTCTAGGGTTTGGTTACTTGAACAGCCCCTTTCTAAATTAAATGGATCCACTTTTGTTTGTAGTTGCTTTTTTAATAAGGAGGTAGATATAAAAAGAGCTCAGTAAACTCTTCACTCTAACTTAGGTTTGCATAAATGGCTTTTTAAGTGTTACGAAGCAATCTAGATTCTCATAAGAATTCTGCATTTTGACTTTCTCATGTTAATTCCTTAAGTCAATATAGGACCAGAAAACAATCCCAGAATTTTTCATAATATTTTGAAGTATGCTTCATTAAAGTCAAAACACAGACTTTAAGTATCATAGTGGAAAAACTCTTGTTTCACTGATAACTTTTCCCATAAAACAAACCTAAAAACAAAACATCCAGCTCTGAACACACGACCTATAGGACAACTTCCAGGGTGAAAAAGGGGGCAAAACCCCTCTTTGACTGTATTTAGCAGCTAGTAGTTTCAAAGCACCGTTTCTGTACATAGACCTTTTACAAATGTTTGGTAAAGTAAGCAGCTATAGTAGTTAAGCGTGTTTCTTCAGCAATGCCCATGCCCTCCCCAGTGAAAGAGGAGGAACCTGTGTACTTGTGACTTAGCTGTTGTGCTTTGGTGTAAATTGATGTTGACTGTGGGTCTCTGGCTAAGACAATAAGCTACAAACGGGGACAGCTGCGGCCTAAGTGCTTATTCTGTTTTTTCGCTCCTGCTCCGAGGGCAGTAACTGCAAGGAACAAAAGTACAGGATGAACAGCTGCAAGTAGTAACACAATAAACTACCACAACCATGTTTACCAGTTTGTTGCATCTGTAATATGCATATTTCTACTATTCAGTGGGAAGAGTAGATGCATGTTAATGTATACCAAACAGATCTTCACAGGGCTGTGGAAGCTTTTAAACCACCATTATTAATTTTTTTTCTCGGTGTTCACAGAGAGATTCTACTAAGAACTACTACAAAAATTTAATATTGGTTGAGATTTTTCTTTTAAATAAGAACCTTGTAAGTCTGGGGAAGTTCCAGGAAACGGGAAGAAAAGCTAAGGTCTCTTCAGCACTTAAACAAAATAGACAAAATAACCTAGGTAACTGGGCTGGTTGCCTGGACACTGACACCAGGCAAGATGATTGAGACTGATACAGGATGCAATCAGACAGTAATGTTAGCAAAGGTAATGCCAATCAGCATGGTGCTATGGAAAGCAGATTGGCTGTTGTATTTTCTTTTGAATTAGATTGGAAGGGCTAAATAAGGCTTCGCTTAGATTTACGTGTGACACGGAGCTTAGATGCAGTGTAAATTTCCTTAAAGCAACCTACAATCAGATAGCAGATGTGAAACAAATTAGAATGATGTCAATGCATGTAAAAGCAACTGTAAATGTGGAGGTATCCAGTTACGCAGATATTTTCTAATGGAGTTCCCTGAATTTGAATTTGGTCCAGTTTTTTTTCTTGAATGGGTGTTGTGGAAGCATAAAATCGTTGCTGGCTTAAAGCAGGGAAAAAAGAAAGTGGCAAAAACAGGTACTGTGTGCTTGTGAAATGGAGAGTGCAGAGCGCTTGGAAGCAGTGAGATTTTAGGATGCAGTGTGTTAGCAATAATCATTGATTAAGAAAGCTTTTTTTGGAGGCTAAATACGTGTGCTACATTGACAGAGGTATCTAGGTAAATAAGCTTGTAAATGTGCTCATAAAATCATCAGTGGCAAATATCTGATCAAATTTACTCCTTACGAAGATGTCAATGTTTTATTACTGTATACGTTGTGAATTGCCTTTTTCCCCTCGTGTGTGTGTAAGACACAGAACACCAGCATTATTTAGAATGCCTTTCTTCGTTAGATGGTAATTAGTAGGTACCTTCAAACGAAGCGTGCGCTTATTTGCTCGCATAGCTCACTTGCATGTTCACTCCTAGTACCCTTGGTGGAGCCACAGCTGACGGGCCAACCCCAGCTGGATGCTCAGGTGCGGAGTGGTGCGTTGGTGCCTCAGGGGCTGCCAGGCAGCTGCTTGCAGAGTCCTCGGGTCCAGCAGGCGTGTGGGTATCCCTGTGGCTTCGTCTCCACGTGGTCTGGTTCGCGCATCCCCTTGCTGATGCTAGCATGTGCTGGTGGCCTCTTAACACACCGAGCAGAACCTTGTGGCCTGAGTTTGTCAGTCCGTGAAGATTCAACAGGATCATCTGCCTCTGGAGCTTATCGGCTCTTGGGAAGTTGTCACGCGCTGCCTTCCTGCAGAAGCAATGAGAAAGGAAGCACGAGTAACTTGCTTTCCAAAGCCTTCAGTTGCACCATGTGTTTTGCCTGCCTCTGGAAATTCAACACCACCTTCTTAAACAACTTTTATTGTGTTTGGAAAAACTTGAAAACNCCCCCCCCCCCCCCCCCCCCCCAAAAGAGCTTCGGAGCCTTTAACTGACCCTTTTCAGCAAAACCTATTATTTTCTTGTGACTTGTGTCAAACAACAACAAATATTCATATATGCTGCTGGAAAATTGGAGATCTAATTTATTTATTTTTATGTTAAGAGATGCAAATGATTTCAGAAATATTGGAGCAATAGTAGATATAACATTTTTCCATTTGAAAGAATAAGCAAAAAATAACTTTGTGGAGAAAGAAAAGCTGCATGCTTACTGAGACTGTTGACTAATTGTTTGAGGGGAAAAATGTCTCAGTTATAAGTTACCCATCAGTCCTTCCGCTCTGTGTGTTGTGGTTTTTTTTTTTTAATTTTATTCCAGATTCTTGGTCAAAATTGGTTTTTGAGTGGTTATTACTTGCAGACTGTCAAATAATGATAATCCATCAAAAGCCATGTGAAAAAGGTTAGTAGTATTCTAAATGGGACTGCCTGAAAGAAATGTCCTGAAAATCTATGGCAGCTGATGCATGTAGGATCAGCTTTGTCAGTTCTTTGTGGACTGGGTAAAACCTCACCAAAGGTGGTAGGTGTCATGACTTTTCAGAAGCCGTTAAACCCTTTTATAGTGGTTTCAGTTACTTTGTTCTAAATGTCTTGTCAAACACAGGGGACTGAAATTCTGGCCAGAAACAGACCTGTGTGGGTTTCGTTTTGATGACAAGTGACACAGAGGAGCTGCAGAATATGAAGTGTACAGTCAAACGAGAGCTGTGGAAATGGTCCTCATAAAAAAAAATTTTGATAATGCCTTTGGGGTAAGAGCTGTCTTGAAAGGGCCATGGAACTAAGGAAAAATAAATGGTAGCATGGCTCTTTTTTCCCTGAATGTGGAGGAATTTGGGCTCTGGTACCTTTATTTTTTTTTCTTTTCAAATGAATCAATTGCATGAAGGAAATGGCTGTACATAAACATCTTCCTCTGGAGAGAGGTGTGAGGGAGGTAGGAATTATTTTCTGAAAACAATACAAATAAACTTTTGTACAGCTCTTAAATAGATCAGATGTGGCTGAGCTTTTCCAAAAATTGCAGGAGAAAGAGTGAAAAAGATTGTTTTGCCTTGTACTTTAGAGAAGTAAGAGTTACTTTTGAATAATAAATATGTTACATATCCAGATTTATTCAGTATATAATGTTCATAAATGTCTTCAACTGATCACTGATGTTTTAAGCTTTCACAGAGATCAGTGAAGTTTAATTATATATTTCTGAGATATGGAGCCAGGTTATACAGCTGAGCCACAAGAGTCAGCTTAAAATATAGACAGCTTGCAAAAAAGGTGAACATCACAAGGCATGATTTAACTTACCTTGAAAATACTTGCTTTATTGTAATTTAAAGTGCAGGTGAAGAATAGTAAAGATTAAAAAGTTGGTTTTGCAGAAAACAAATACAAGCTTCTTCTGTAATGTTTTCCCAGTACAGCTGATGTGGAAAACGCTGGTATTGCTTGTAGTTGATTTAATGCATCTTTGCTTAATTTATGATTACTCTCATCCTTAGTATCTCCAGAAGTATTGTTGTAAACCATATTACATGAAAATAAATTGCTGATACCAGTGGTCAGAGCAACATGAAACCACTTGAACGCTGGCAAAGGGTTCTGCTGGCTGAAGAAGACGACCCCGAGGCCTTTCACTGCCATGAGGGAAGGCTGTGCTTTGTTAGCTGGGTCTGTCACCTCTAAAGCTACTGTGGCCATCAGATGGTAGCAAGAGCAGCTGCAGCATCGATCGCTGTCTCTCCTCCTGCACCCCTTCTGACCTGCGCCTGCAGTAAGAGAGAATACAGCACGTGCCGGTGCCAGGCACTAGTGCCAGCTACTGCTATGACAAAATGACAGGTGACAGTTTGTGGTGGGTGACAGCCCAATGGACCAAATGGGAGCTGCTACTCGCGAGCAGCTGTTCTGTGAGGCAGGAGAGAGACAATTGGCAGGCAGGACGCGGCAGATGACAGGGCTACCCTAATATGCAGCTTCCTAGAAAATGGACCTATGTCACTCTGCCAAAAAAAAAACCCCAATAAACCAAACCCCCCCAAAAAAACCCCAACCCTGGCTTAAAGGCAAATCTCTGCCTTTTTCAACTGTTGTAACAAGATTGATAATATTTTCTCCTTCTGTTTCTTGTAAAAATGGCCTGATTTGATCAGGTCTCTGTTCTCCTTTTTCCCTGAACAAAAGTTACCTGAAAACCTAAATGATGTTTTACTGCACGTGAATGTCAGGAATGTGGTACAAACCTGAATTAGAAACTTTCATAGAAACCTGTTAACAGGACCAAAAGCCCCCCTGCATGCAACTAAGTGTTAGATGTTTAATTGGGAAAAATCCTCAGAACATTAGCTGCCTTTCCAAAAACACTCTCTAAAAAGCCCAACATTCAGTATGAAGTTTTTGTTTTATTTTGGGTTGGGGGGGGTGTTGGTTGTTTTTGTTTTCTTTTTTTTGTATTTGAAAAAGAAGGGCATAAAGAGTGGGAGATACTGAGGAGGTAATTCAAACCTAAATGACGTTGAGGTAGATTAAATGCATACAGGAATCCTTGCGGCTCAGGTCTTAAACAAATACCAGAGGCCAAACCTGTTGTGAGGATAAATGTGAGAGCTCCGTGGCAATCGGTTAAGTTATTGCTTCTGATGTCCAGGGTGGATTTAACTGTTAAGGATACGGAGGTAATACTCTGTTACCCGCCAGTGCGGTGTGTTGGTCATTCGGTGAAAGGTGTACAGCTGCTTTTGACTTTAGATGAAATGAGGTGAGCGAGGGTGACTGTGGTTTCACTGAGGTTATAGAAGCATCCATGCACGGCACTGAGCGGGACCACCGAGCAGGGGTGAGGGGAGGGGGCAGATCTGTCTTCTTCCTCGGTAAATCCACGCCTGCGTAAAAGAAACTCTCTGAAATTCTGTAGATCAGAACTTCTGCCAACAGGAAAGAACTGCTGATTAAAGAAGATAATCCTTGCCTTTTGATGGCTTATTCAGAATTTGGGCAGAAGATGAAGCAAAGCATCAAGCATGCCTAAAAGGCAAAATAGATATTTTCTGTTGGCTGACATTTATTTTTATTTTCTTTCATTAGAATGGCTTTAAGCATCCATTTGCTCAGGATTTTGGGTGACATTATGTGTGTGTTTCGTGTGTCTGTAAAAAGAGAGGAAAAAACTGAGGTTTGCTGCTTGCTTGCCTTTTTTTTTTTTTTTGAAAGGTAACCTTTAAATCTTTCACTTTTGCCCGACATTAACTCAGTAATGTCCTCACGAGGGGTAAAGGCTCTGGAACTTCTAAAGGAAAGGAGGACTGTTGGAATTCCATGTGCTCAAACTGAATACAGGGCCATAAAAATTTCTTCTGCGTCGCAATTACACATGTTCCTAGATTAAACCATGATTTTCTAGTGGATGTGAATGGTCTGGCTAATTTTAATAACTCAATGAAGTGGGATATGGATGAGTAGCTACAAAATTAGCAGTACAATAGACTTGTTTTCCAAATATTTTTCTTCTAATTGGGAATATGGCTGTTGTCTACCATTTCAGATGTGGCTTCCTATCTCACCTGAGGTGATACTTCCTGTGTTTAAATCTGGAAAAAAAAATTTTAGTGAGGCATTGAGAGGTTTGTGACTGATAATTCCTCTTATGATATTTATAGCTAGAATGATTTTTATCTGCCTTTTGCTCTCTGTACTTTAAGACTACTTTTGGGAGTTGGGTTTGTTCAGCCTGGAGAAGAGAAGGCTCTGGGGAGACCTTATAGCGGCCTTCCAGTACCTAAAAGGGGCCTACAGGAAAAAAAGATGGGGAGAGACTCTTTATCAGGGTGTGTAGCAATAGGATGAGGGGTAGTGGTTTTAAACTGAAAGAGGGTAGATTTACATTAGATATTAGGTAGAAATTCTTTACTGTGAGGGTGATGAGACACTGGAACAGGTTGCCCTGAGAAGTTGTGGATGCCCTAAGAAGACTGGGTTGCTGCCTGCATCTTCCCATATTTGGTCAATGAACAAAAGGAACTGCCTGAATTAGGCAGATTGGAGTTATTCAGAGGAAGATGGAAAGAAACCCGACTCTGTATTGACATACTGACATGCTACACCCTCAGGCAGTGAACGTCAGGCAGGCTGGGTTAGCCCCACTGCCATCTGTTAGACAGGCTGAGTTAACTTGCACATTTTGTTTTTCTGTGTGGTTTGGAGGGGTTTTGATGTGTGTTTTTTTGGTTTTTTTTTTTATTGTTTGTTTGTTTTGTTGTTTTACCATATCCAGAGAACTGTTTTAAATAGTGTCCTGGTTTCAG
>RSEF01000003.1:70542916-70553266 GCA_003993805.1 Himantopus leucocephalus | reverse complement strand
AGCAACCTGGTCTAGTGGAAGGTGTCCCTGGCCATGGTAGGGGGGCTGGAACTATATGATCTTTAAGATGCCTTCCAACCTAAACAATTCTATGATTCTATGATTTGTAAGTATTGTAGTATATATACATATATGTCTTTATGAATATCTGCATATCAAGATGCATGCAGTCTTCTTGGCACATACATAGAAAAACATTGAAATTGATTCTATAAAACTTAACCTTACATAGTGACTTATGTTAGACTAGTCTAGTTTGTTGAAAGTATTCACCTTTTGTTTAAGGAGAGTGGATGCTGCGCTTCCACTATGCTTCCACAATGCTTCCACCGCGCATTGAAAATCCTTTCCAATTTCATTCACAGAAGCTGAGTAAAATTCCAGACAAGGTTTTTAAAGGTGGTTTCACATGGAGATAAAGATTTCAGTTCACATATATCCTAGCCCAGACTCCAAAAAGGATATATCCAAGTTTCTGCCTTGATCTGAAATGTATTGTGTGCTTTAATACCTGCAAATGTAGCATACAGCACATCAAAAAGTGCAACAAATTCCATAAGCAGCACCAGGGGGTACAAGAAGGGCTAAACCATTAAAAACCAGGCAACATCCAATACATAAAATTGATGGTGTTGCACTGTATATAAGCTTCATGTTTTTACATGAACATGGGTCATGACTTCTCACATACACTGTGTAGCTCAGGAGAATCTAAAGCTCCATCAGAAACACTGAGTAACACTGCAACATTTTTAAATGCTAATTAGGACTTACATGTAGGTTTGTAAGAGACAACATCACCATAAGAAGTTTCACATTTTCTGTCACTAGCCAAATCAGTCTTATATCCTTCATAGGAAAGAATACTAACTAAAGCAGGAAGAGAGCATCTTGCATAAACTTTCATGGTTAGAGCATCTGCAAATGAAATAAAGTATGTGAGATGGACATTATTCAGTCTAAGGAAAAATTAAACCCATTTTCCCACTCTTCGGATGAATATCCTACACATAAGGTAATAATTTTCAGCAGACTCTTCTCGATCAGCAGTATAATGAGTGACATCCTGACAGCTATTGTGCATTCTTGTGAATGTATACTAGTATAGTACACAGCAGCAGACTTGCACACTCTGAAGGTGTCCTAATTTTCACAGGTGTTCAGTAGCTCTGAAATATAAGTTTTTACTTTTGTATTTAGCTAAGATTAAGACCTTCAACTTTGAGCAACTATTTATTTCCAAAACGTAACTAAGGACTTCTGACATGTATACAGTTTTATAGAAATCAACATGCATTGCATATTTAAATGGGTGTTTGATCTTTACTAAGCTTCCAGAATGTAGCTTGTCAACAAGTTCATCCTCCCATACATCTTGTGTGGTAGGTTTGTTAGCTAGTAAATATAATTTTTATCCTCTGCTATAAGTAGGAAAACTGACAGAAGAAAATGAAGTCACTGTTTTCTTTATTTTTGGGGGTGCCCTGACAACAGAAAGCATCCTAGGTTTATGTAAGACTATTGGATGCACAGCTTATGAAAGAATAAGCCTACCTGAAAATTGTCAAGATCTACCCACTTTCAATCATTCCTTCTTTCTTAAGTATATAACAAATGACAGAAAAAATTCCTTCCTACTCAGTATTAAAGGGCAATATGGTACTAAAAAAGAAAAAGACAAAACACATTCATTTTTGTCATTTTTGCCTTAACCAGTATAGTTTCTGAAGGACAGAATAATTATACCCATAAGACTCACTGAGAATTGCAGTGCTGCAAATGTGCTGTAGTGGAATCAAATCAATAACTCTGAGATTACTTTGATCTTGTTTTAAATATTACTCTCTGCTCTCCCTAGATTTGGACTATTGATTATAAAAATTGCTGCCAAGCCTTCTTTTCTGCATAATTATACCCTACACATTTTACATTTTTTTTTAATATAATGACACTGGAAAATATGACACTTGGATGAATACACTATTGAATGTAAAAAGGCTTAAGTTTGATGCTGGGCTTTCCTACTTTTTCCAGGTAATCCTTGTTTTCATAAATATTAATGCATTTTGGAAAGCTATATGCAATATCATGAATCAACTTTCAAATAAGAGCAGGTGAGATACAGATATGTCTGGGTAACTGAAAAACTTAATACACATATATATAATAAGCCGTCAACTCGATGTTTTCTTAAAGATTTTCTTTCTTTTTATTTTATCTAAAGAATTGCATTGAAATATAAGCGGAAATGGCTGATCAATTTTACTAGCTTGAGGCTTGATTCTCTGAGGTGCTGAGTATCCTTCATTTTCATGGAAGGGAGCTAAGACAGCTTAGCATTTCACAGTGCTGAGTTGTTAGATAAATACCTTTTTTAAGAAACAGATATATTTGCAGAATTTATCTTTACCAAAGATGCAGCTCAACCATAGAGATAAAGCATAAAATCCTGCAAAATTTACTTAAATCTACTGAAAGCATTAAGATGTACATACAGGTCTACATTTTTCCCACTAGACTTCCCTTGGAATATGAAACAGCATAATTTTCTTCTGTGATTAAATGTTTCCATTAATTGGTTAAAGTGCATTGAGTGGTGATAGGAAATTGTTTGGTTTACGTTTATTTGGAATAAACTTCAATCTACCAACTGTTAGTTCTGCAAAAATTAAGAGAAACATAAACATTACATAAATACTCGTACGAAGATATTTAGATGCTACATACTTTAATTACTAATTTCTACTGGACTAAAACATGGACAGGGCATGATCTATGAATGTAAAGAGAAACGTTTTTCCCTTCTGGGGTTGTGTGACAGTGTTTGCAACCCAACACTGTCATTTGCTGTGGCTTTCATTGTTGCAGGATTCCACTGTTACAGTCCAAATCCTAGTGAAAGCTATGGTAAGAAATGACTTTTTCAAGGTGCTTCTGTGTTTATACAACATTATTTTCTGAGTTTTGAAGTCCTACACAGTCACAGAGTGGATTCTCTGATTGAAAGAGCAAATCATAGAATCATTTAAGTTGGAAAAGACCTTTAAGATCATTGAGTCCAACCATTAGCCTAGCACTGCCAAGTCCAGCGCTACACCGTGTCCCTAAGCTCCACATCTACACGTCTTTTAAATATCACCAGGGATGGTGACTCAACACTTCCCTGGGCAGCCTGTTCAAATGGTTGACAATTGTTTAAGTGAAGAAATTTTTGTTAATATCCAATCTAAACCTCCCCTGACACAACTTGAGACTGTTTCCTCACTTGTTACTTGGGAAAAGAGACTGATACCCACCTTGCTACAGCCTCCACAACATCCACAGCCTTTCCCTCATCCACTAAGCAGATCATCTTGTCATAGAAGGAGAACAGATTAGTCAAGCAGCATGTGCCTTTCATAAACTCACCTGATTTTCCTGTACATGCCATGTGATGGCAACCAAGATGATCTGCTCCATAACCTTCCTTAGCACCAAGGTCAGACTGATAGTCCTGTAGTTCCCCAGATCCTCCTTCCAGCCATTCTTGCACGTGGGTGTAAATCATGTTAATGATTTTCCATTTTCTACAGGCTCTTTTTAATCCTTTGAATATGCATACTTCACTCATTTAGAAACTATGGACCTGATCTTTCTGTCCTTGCAAAAGAGAGAGCTTTTGTTTTCTACTGCAACAGACCTTCTGTTTTGGTTTTTTTTCTGGGTTTTTTGAGTCATAATTTATCAAATTTTCATACTTTAGACAGTCACTGGCAATGTATTTAATGTTTGTCATGAACCATGGTCATTTGGAGGCTAATGTGTGGCAAAAGAGGCAAGAGTTTTTAAAATGCTTTAAAAAAATGGCAGCCGTATTTGAAGTCATATGGAGCATGCACAAAGGGCAGAAGATGTGAAGAAGGTGACGCATCACTTAATTGTGCAATGTGCTACATTAGTATTACCAACATGCAGGCACTAGATAACTGTTCATTTAATAAAAGCTGGTGTGTTAGTTGTTAAATTTAGCTAGACAACTGAAGTTTAAAAGATAATGTTTTAGTGCTATGTAAATATAATTGGACTAAATTAGATCAAAGGGTCATAGATGGTTATGCAACCCTGTTACTGTACAATGCAGACAAATGAGGTCAAGGTTTCAAGAAAAACAAGCAGGAAAACAGAATTCCCCATCTTATGATACGCTAATAAATCCTAGATATAAGCTCTGAACTGCAAAATGAACTAAGTTTAGGCTCACTGATTTTTTTCTAGAAATGACTTCTGCATGGCCTGTTCAGATCCTTTTTATTCTATGGTTATTCTCCCCTCAGGAAAGGAATTAACTTACAGAGAAATGGAAACAGAGCAGGAGGGAGACTGGGAAGGACAAGAGGACCATCCCATGTGTATCAAATTGTATTCATAATAGGTCAGGATTGAACACCAGCTACCCTCACTATGCTCAAAACGGGCTGATACCCCTTATTTAAGGTGTATCACTCATTTAATTCAATGCTATATGAATAAAGGGAAGGCTAAATCCACTGAGTACATCTTTGCAAAGCAATAGTATAAGTGCTGAGAGTATAACATCACTTCTGTAAGTGGTAAGCTTTGTTTTAGTGTCAAATTAAGCTTGAAGAAACCCAGTGTTCAAACAAAGTAAATCTCAGAGCTTTGAAAGAGTTAAATCTACACTGACTTACTCATTAAAAAAATTATACTGGAATTTAGAATGTTATATTTTAATATTAAAAAAAGGAAGAAAACAACAGAGGAAGAAAACTTCTACTGATGTTAATTAATAACCAAGGTAATCATCACTTCTTTCAATATACAGATGATAAGAAAAGAAAAAAACAATACGGAACACTTTATGCAATAAGTACTTTATAAACAATAAGGGAAATCAGCTCCTTCTAATATGATCTCAGTGGCTTACCAGAAAAAGCTGGAAACATTTACCTATGGTGGGGAGTTTTTGCTGAAGAAGACTTGAAGTTGCTGAGGACTTGGCTATATTACACTGCTGGTCTGTTCTCAGCTGCCAGTGAGATTTCAGAGTGTGGCCTTGGAACTTGTGATGGAGCTGGAAAAAAGACATGAGTTCTATAGCCTAGGTGAGGAATTTGGGGAAAGTAAGAAACTTTAAAAGTTTTCTTATAAAATATGGGTAGTATTTCCACTGGATAGAATCATAGAATTGTCTACGTTCGAAGCAACCTTTAAGAAGATCTTGCTACTGACACAATCCTGGAGAACCACAATGAGTCAAAGAACTAGGAACAAGTTCAAGAAGTTTTATGAGTTGCCACTTACCTAAAGGCTTGTCCTGGTTTCAGCTGGGGAAGAATTAATTTTCTTTAGTGATTGCTGTGAGAGGAATGTCAACAATGCATGTTGTTTTAGTTGTTGCTAAGTGATGTTTATACTTTTCAAGGACTCTTTTCCGCTTCCCATAGAAGCTGAGAAGGAGCATAGACAGAACAGTGGAATGGCCAACAGAATATTCTGTACCACAGAAGTCATACTCAGTATATAAATGGGGGTTGGCCAGGGGGCGGGAATTCGCATTCACTGCTCAGAAGGGTACGAATTTACTGGGTGGCGAGAATGACTTGTGTCGTCATTATTATTGCTATTGCTATTTTCCTCTTCTGCTGTTGCTCTACTAAACCGTCTTCATGTCACCCCATGAGGTGGGTTTTTTTCTTTTCCTTTCCCCTCTGTTTCTCCCTCTTCTCATTACCCTTCTCGGGGGAAAAAAGGGAGAAATGTGCAAGCAGCTGTATGGTCCTAGCCACTGGCTGGGGTTAAACCACGCAAGGCTGAAACTGCATTTGGTCTTAAGAATATTTTGGTGTTGCTTGTAGGAACAGAATTCTTAAAAAATATGAATTATTAAAAACCAGAAAATTTAGAAATCTAGAAAATGTGATGACCAATGCAGAAGCAACAAAAAATTACTATAGTTTTGTCAGACGTCATCCATTTAGATCTCTTGGTCTGCATTTTTCCAGCACCTTGGTACTACTTGGTAATACAACAACTCTGTGAATTTCCAATAAAATATAAATCTTTCTTTTAGTAAAGAAAACTATTAACAGTTTGCTTGGGGTTGTGTGGTTTTGAGTTGTGTTTTTTTTTTTTTTAAATTGTTTCTTATTTTAAAAGGAATGTATTTTGTCTGCAAGCACTTCTCCTTCAAGCCATGGAAATAGCAAAATGTTTTCAATAGCTGCTTGTTACCAGTCATGAAAGAGAAATAACCCATTGTCTGTTCGTGTATTTTCAAGTCATAAATGAAACTGCATTAGAGACATGAATTACTGTCAAATGGTTTGAAAATTGACAGTGAATCACCGTATGAAGCTGTTAATGATACTTCTAACTTTAGGCAAACCAGTCTTTGTATAGCAAGGAGAAAGGAAAATGAATGTTTTCACCTACCTAATTGTCCAGTTCACACGTTGTACAACAGAACAAAGCACAGTACATATAATTATAACTCGACTCTCATGGCTGCATAGCTAACATTTTCAATCGCTTTTCCTCTGTCAAAAAGTTATTTCATAATGTCCTAAAAATGTCTTTTAATATTACTTTAAACTGAAACAAGCTAACTGTTCGTGACTTAAACTTAATGATACACTTAATCATGGAATGCATTCATTGAAAGTTACATTTGAAAAAACAGTATATCGTAAATGCTTTATTAAATTATTTTTAATAATAGTAATGCTAAACAAAGTAAAATCTTTTTCACTGTTATATGCCTGAATTGAATGTTGGACTTCATTTTCTGTTTTCTGTGAAAAAGAATATCTTTTCAGAAACACTGTTTTATTCAGAGGTTAAATTTTTATAAAGATTGGTTAATGTGAGTTATTTGCATAAAGAATTGTTTAATGACTCAATATAATCTGTAAACCTTCATCAGGAGTTCTGTGTTATGTTAAGGTCCAATGTTTTATAGTCAAATACAAGTTGTCTCAGTTTCTTGGTGGTCATGAAATATATTACATTACTTCCTAAAAAGTAAGTACTCTCTACTTTCTTAAAACCATGGCAATGTTACAAATAAGTATATTGTTTGTATGTAATCAGATTTGGACAAGTTACAGAAAATTAGCAAGTTTTGGTTTTCAGTCACCTGAATTTGATATTAAGTTCATTTCAACCACAAACATTAAAACAATAAAGTTTTTTTAATAAAATGCTTGGATTGACTTGATATATAATCAGTCATATAAAATTAAATTGAATTCTATATGAATGTTTGAGGATAATTAACAGCAAAAATCATTATATGGTGTCAAGAGGTGTTTCTCTGTGACAAATCTAAAAGTAAATCATATCTTCTTTTTCATTAGGTCATTCCCTATCTGCATCAAAAAGAGAGTCTTAATTCTAATAACTGAGGACAGGAGCAGAACTGCATCTTTGAACTGAGGTAGCTGTTATGTGCCTTTCATGGGACATCTTTTAAAAATATAATCTGCCCTTTTGGGTTTGACACTCTTTTTAGTCTCAAAATGAAGACTGTGGATTAAAAGATTCTGCCTTTTACTAAATTTATTAAATTTCAAAAGCACTTTTCATATAATTCTTTTACTATATCTTCCTGGTTTCTACTGGTTGTGATTCTCATTGCACTGTCCAAACTGAAATAAAACCCGACTAGTTTTAATGAATTCTATATTTGGTTTCTTTTCTTATATCCCTGTCTATCGGTGTTTGTATCTCCATGTGATTCTAACATTTTATGAACTTTACTGAGGTGTGATAAAATATTTGCTCAAGATTAGCTAGATAAAGAATAATGATCTTATTAATTGTTCTTCCCAAAAAGAAGAACCTGCATGAGACTCTAAATCTAAGAGTTGTATTTTTCTTGAGAGAAAAATACCCAATGTAGGTTGAAAGCTTCACAAGTTTAAATTAACAATTAAACAGGGCTTGATTCAAGACAAAAACTGAATACTGTAAATACTGCAGCCACTTAATTGTAAAACTGCTCTGCCTTTTTAGTCCTTGGAAAAAGCTATGAATCAATTTGGATGAGAGTCAATATACTTGTTGACAAGACAAGCTTATCCTATTCATTTTTCAGATTTCCTGAACAGCCACAGTATGGTCACTTGATAGGGCAGGAACAAGAAAGACTTGTGTCAGTGTAACTTAAGGTGTCATGTCAGGTTTTATGTTTGATTTTGCTCTTTACAGCTCAGAACTAGAATTCCTCTGGCTTAACCTAAAGCATAGTCTAGACAGAAGGCATCTTGGTGGCATTTATTGATGGCATCTTGAAATACAGCAGTGGTTTTATTGACCATTCTCTGCTGGGTCTCTAGTCTGTCATCTGTGCTGCTGTGCCTTAATGAAATGCCACTGAGCCTGCAGTGGAGCACAACCAACCCTTCATTGCCAGAACACCAGAATTGCACTTTTCTCAGCATACGTTGCCATGGCTGAAAAGTGTGCAGTTTTGCTTTGTGACCTTTTAGTGTTATTGAAGTATTTGCAGTAACCTTACAATCATCTTCAGTACCTAGAACGTTCTCAGTGCTGCAGCAGTATTAATGACTTACAAACACACACAGATTGTTTTTAACTATCTGCCTCTAAGGACATTGGTTTGCAATGTACATCTACATTCACTCTGCACGTAAGAACATATTAGCAATAAGCTTCGGAAAAAAAAAAATCATTTTGGACCATATCCTCCTCATCTTTCACATGATACATAGTGTCTCAGTCCTAAAGCCATCCTAGTGGAAAGTACTGTACAGCGAATTACTCTCAAAGGACACAGAAATCAGAAGTTGTCTTTCTGAGATCAAGATTCCAGTCTAAACCCTAGGAGACTGAAATTCACCAAAAGAAAGGAGGAAGGAGAGAAGGAAAAACAAAAGAATAAGTTAAAGACATGTATTGCTGTCAGCCAGTGAAGCAAAGGAATATATTTCTGTAAGGCAATTGCAAAGAAAGAAAGAAAGAAAATTGCAAACAAGGAGAAAATAGTCATACATAAAAGAAATCACACAACAGTGGTGCTAACTACAGCTGTGTTTTCTGCAGGTTGAGCTCTCATTTAATTTGAATATTTGATGCATACCTATATTAAATCAGTGTTAATTTCATTGATTTGATAACAGCACAATTTAAATTTTTAGTACAGAACTAGAGATTGAAAACCACTAAAAGACATGTAGTAAAGACTTCTCAGTCTTCCTTTTATATATATATCAAGATGTGTTGTCTGCACACCAAATTGAAAAATACTTGGAAACATGGCTGACTGGTCGATTTGTTCCTTTATATCCAAAATTGTGAAATTCCATCTATTTTCCATTGCCTACAAAGTTTTCACAGAAACACAGAATGGTAGGGGTTGGAAGGAATCTTTGGACATCATCTAGTCCAAACACCCTGCCAAAGTAGGTTGACCTAGAGCAGGTTGCACAAGAATGCATCCAGGCGGGTTTTTAATATCTCCAGAGAAGGAGATTCTACAGCCTCTCTGGGCAGCCTGTTCCAGTGGTCTGTCACCGTCAAAGGAAAGAAGCTTTTCCTCATGTTCAGGTGGAATTTCCTGTGTTACAGCTTGTGCACATTGCCTCTTGTCCCATCACTGGGCAACAGGGAAAAGAGTCTGGCCCCGTCCTTTTGACACCTGCTCTTTAGATAGTTATAAGCATTGATGAGATCCCCTTTCAGTCTTCTCTTCTCCAGGCTAAGCAGACACAGGTCTCTCAGCCTTTCCTCTTAACAGAGGTGCTCCAGTCCCTTGATAACCTGCTTCAGCACCTAGACATACACAAGTCTATGGGGATGGATGGGATCCACCCAAGGGTACTGAGGGAACTGGTGGAAGTGCTCACAAAGCCAATTTTCATCATTTCCATCAGCAGTCCTGGCTAACCATGGAGGTCCCAGTTGACTGGAGGTTAGAAAATGTGACAGCCATCCACAAGAAGGGCTGGAAGGAGAATCCAGGGAACTACAGGCCTGTCAGTCTAACCTCGGTGCCGGGGAAGGTTATGGAACAGATCATCTTGAGTGTCATTATGTGGCACATGCAGGACAACCAGGTGATCAGGTCCAGTAAACATGGGTTCATGAAGGGCAGGTCCTGCTTGACAAACCTGATCTCCTTCTATGACCAGGTGACCCACCAGGTGGACGAGGGAAAAGGTGAGGATATTATTTACCTGGCCTTCAGTAAAGCCTTCGATATCGTTCCTCACAACATTCTCATGAAACCCCATGCAGCATTATAGGTTTGGGGAAGAATGGCTGGAAAGCTGCCTGGTGGAGAAAGGCCTGGGGGTGTTGGTTGACAGCCGGCTGAATATGAGCCAGCAG
>RSEF01000003.1:70524326-70541916 GCA_003993805.1 Himantopus leucocephalus | reverse complement strand
CGATGGTGGGTTTGATTGCAATTTAGTTCCGTTTTGGGAGATGCATTATGAATAAACTAATAACCTTGCAGCGGACATAACGAGACTCCCTACTTTTGATGATAGCTCAAAGCTAGCTGCTGAGGGTAGCCAAAGTCAGCTGAGCGAAAAGCTTTAGAAAGCCAAACAGTTGGTGGTTACTGAGGTGACTGAGGAATAGAAAGCAATAAATAAGGATGTTTAGATGAAACTTGTTGTTGCTGAAGAGGTAATTATGGTTTCTAAAGGGTACACTAATTTATCTCTGTAGGTTTTTGCTTGGTTTGGTGGTAATTCACACAATATTTGAGAGCTGTGCGTTGATGTGAAGATGGAGGCTTTGCAGCTGAGGGTATCTGGAGGTATTTTATCTTTGACAATAGTTGCAGGACCTGCTGGGTAAAAAGAACGGGCAGAGCTGAACTCGTTAGAAGGGATTAAACCTAAAGAGTAAATAACTAATGTGGCCTATTAGGTAGACTGACACTTGGCCAAAAGTTGCTGTAGCTGACTTGCTTTGAAGGAACAGTAAATAAAGAGAATGAGGGATGATATAGTGGTACTGTGCAGTAGAAATGGGCTAGCAATTAGAGGTGGTGTTAGTATGGCACCAGAACAAAGGAAGCAGTTTGCCTCAGTTTTCAGTAAAGTAACGCAGTTAAGTACACTAATGCAGTTAGAATGCAGTTGGGCTAAAATAAAAATTTTCTATGAGAGTGTTTGGAAACAGGAGTTTATCTGATTTAAAAAGCTTAGAGGTGATCCTAAAACAATGGGAAAATAGCACATACTAAACAAAGAAAATGTGATCCAAATTGCTACAGACCCGTTTTACTGTCAAAATATAGAAGCCTTTATAACCAACTTTGAAATAAGAATGTGTGGGGACTTGCACATAAACGGAAAACGAGGTAAAAAGTGATGTGTGTGTTTACTAACAGTAGATTGTGTCAGGCTGTCAGGGGGTTTTTCATCAGTCCTCCATAGTTCAGTAAAGCACTTGATATGATGCTACAGACTAAATCATTACATGAGAAGACACAAATTAGTCGAAAAGTGTGGGACTGGTGGAAGGTGAAGTTAAGGTGGAGCCAGACTCTTCAGAGGTGCAGAGCTGTAGGATGAGAGGCAAAGGATACACATTGTAACAAGGGAAATTCTAATTAAATGTTATCAGTGTATTTTTGCAAGCATGGATTTTTGGTACTCTTAAAATATTTTCACTAATTCCAGCTGGAGAATAATGAGAAAATTTGGTGAATACTGCTTGTGTGTAGTAAGATTAGTATATAGACCAGAAACAAATAAGATTGGAGTTATAGCAGTGAAGCAATTTTGTGTGTTGCTATGTAAAAAAAACTGGGGACAATAAACATTTTGAAGAGAATAAAATAATCAAATGAGGACGTATTAGATGATTGCCACACAACTAGGCCACCAGTGCCATGGGAAAGGCAGATACAGTTGTAAGATGACTGATAGGCACTTCCTGTAGCCGTTATCAGGAAAGAGGAGTTCCAACATGAATAACTTCCTGCGGAACTAATTTTCTTCAAAGGACTTGACTGACTTAGTTTAGGAAGATTAGATTGAAAACCAAAATGTTTAGCAATTTTAGGTACGTTAAGGTAGTAAACATCATGATAGAAGAAAGCCTGTTTAAGATACAGACTATGATGTTTGCGCCAGAACAGATGGATATAAGGTTAGTAAACACTGAAGAAAGTTAAAAACCATCACAGCATTAAAGTTCTGAAATAGCTTTACAGCAGGAGTAATAGGGCTTAAAAATTATGTAGGCCTTGTCTGGTGCTTGATTTGCTGTTAAAATAAATTATTTGATATGGCTGTGGGGACAGCAGAGGACAAGAGTTGATGACTTTGGAACATAAGACTGGAAAGGGCATTGTCTTTCTAGAACTATAAGCAGAGCAGTTTGATGAAATGCTACAGTAAATCACTCTGATTCTTAAATGCCATTATATTAAAGGGTTGTTATTTCTCCAAAGGATCTAGGACATCTTGAGCCACTGAAAAAAGTAAGAGGTATTTATTATCAAGGAGGCTTAGACTCAAGAACTGTCTGCATCAGCATCCATACAGCTGTCATGGCCTTCCACCGCGAGGAGTTGCATGGTAAATGGTTATGTTCTGCCTTGGCCTAAGGGGAAGGTATCTTCAGCTGAAAAATTGCTCTGATTGCTGGTTTTGACAGAAGGCAGACTGTATACAGGAATCCCTTTATCGGATGGACAGACTGCATCTGAAATAGACCTCTTTTAACAGTTGACTCAGCCTTGTCCGTTTAAAGCCATTACAAGTGTCCCATCCTGCTAAGGAGATAGTGATCCCTGTTGTGTGTTTCTGCATCTAAGGAAAGCAAAGGCACTTTTGAACAAAACAAAAAAGTTGTCTGCATATGGCTTGTTTTCATTTAGTCTAAGCTCTGGGCATCTAGCAGAAAATGTTCTAAATATTTGCTGTATTGAAAGTTTCCTTAAACTTAACTGCTCTGCGGTGCTCATGTTCTTATATATATCTCTTGTTTGCAAGAATGACCTTCACATTTCCTGAAGGAGAATCTCAGTTCTCTTTCTGGGCACACAAAAAATTCTTATTTTGATATAAAATATGCTAAACCTTTATCATGGATGAGTAAAATAAGCAACTACTGGTTTTGAAGCAGCAGTCTCATGGATAGAAATCAAACCCCTTGTTTTATGGCAAATACTTCAATAGCAGTCCTAAAGTAATAAATTGCAATAGCTCTGTTTAGGAGTTTGTAGCCACTGCTGTGAACTACTGTACATTGTTCTTTATATAAATACATATGTTATTTGTATATGGTAGCACTGGAGCCATCTTTGAAAGAGCCAAACACAGAACGCAAATATGTACAAAGTGTTAATCTGACACATTTGAAGTGTTGTCTGAATAAACCGTGTAACACAAAATTTTGGTAAGGGATGAGGTGATGTCTTCAACAGGATTAAATTATATTTATTTTCCCTTCAGAATAAATTATAAATGTCACAGTTCTACACAGCTGAAAAGACTGAATTAATTAGCCTGTCACCTGAGAGCTTTCGCCCTTTCTGGAAGGGAATGAAGTGCTTTGAAAGAGCACTGGAAAGGGCCCTCATCCCACTTGACCTTTCCAGAGATGCGGCAGACAGATCGATAGGGAAGTGACTGCAACGAGCTGGCACCTCACAGAGAGGGTATACTTCAGGAGTGCCGAAACCGGGTATAAATACATGGAGATCGACTGCTTTGTTTTATGAAGAGGCTCTTCTGTCTTTTTGGTTAAGGCTGAGGTAACTTCAAACCACTTTGTCTGTCCCTTGGCTTTATTTTGTTTTAATTGTCCATATCTTTATTAAAATCAAACCCTTCTTCATTCTAAAACATTGGTGGTGTGAATTTATGACAGCTAATCTTGGGGGTGAACGACCTGAGGCAATTGAAAATGGCTCTCTGGGTAGAAGGTTTAAAGATAAACTGGACTTTCTACAGTTGTTTTTCTAGTGGTTTTTGGCTCAAAATCAAAGCTAAACAGCGTCACCTTATAAACCCCAAATGTGCCCTCGCTGGTATTGGTAAGAATTGGTGACGACTACGAGCACATACAATCAGAGTAGTTCCTACACTGCCGTGAGGTTTGTTGCTCTCTATGGGATATTGATTCAGCAGTTTGTTCCTGTGGTCCCCGGTCAGCTCTTTCATTGCGGGTAGAGGAGTGTGGAAGAGTACAGAGAGGGGAAGTCACTGTGGTTGAAAGTGCGCGTGCTAAATTCTTGGTTGGAGGGTGAATTCCGCCAAATAAATCTTCGCACTGAGACCTGGTATGCAACAATTGTCTTTTAATGTTGAAGCCCAGTTGTGGGGAGTGACGCAAAATAGCAAATAATATGTGGGTTGAGAGAGCGCCACCTGAGACAGTGCTCCTGAATCCCCTCTGACAAGCTTTCATGTTGTGAGGGTTTTTAAGTATTTAGTTATGGGGGAGAGGGAATCCTATTTTCAGAGCCTGCCCTGCCTTCTTTACTCTTTTCCCAACAAGCACATTTATGTATTTTATATAATGTTTTATATAATTTATATATAATGTTTTGCTTTAATCTTTTGCTNGCCTGCCCTGCCTTCTTTACTCTTTTCCCAACAAGCACATTTATATATTTTATATAATGTTTTATATAATTTATATATAATGTTTTGCGTTAATCTTTTGCCTATATCAGTAGCCTACTAACCAAGAAAAAAAAACATTAAGAGCTGCATGGCAAAGCTAATTATTTATGTTGATGATGGCAGTGAAACCAGGTGTATTTATCCTAATCAGTCCAAAACCAGACTTGAATACCAAAAATGAGTCAATAAGGAACTTTTGCAATGTTTATTGGATTGTTGCTCAACAGCAGAAATACCTAACTTGTAGTCACCACCTTTCTAAAATTAAGTCTTCCAGCAGCTCAGAAGCTGTGTCTGCTCAACTGCTCTGTGTTGCTATGTGTCTGAATGGCAGAGAAATCAGTGAACAGGATTCATAAATTGTGCCTGTACCAGCAAATCGAATGGTGTCTGGATGTTAATTTATTAGTACAGTGTCTGGCTCCTTGGGTGGGTCAAAAAGTGCTCTCCCAGCACAGGCCAAGGACTGTTCCCAGTGTGTAGTCTGAATGGGGCACAACTACTCTGGAGGGAAAGAGGCTTAATGCTATGGATGTGGCTGGCCTGTAACAGCTGCTATCAGGGCCAGAGAATAGGCTCTGGCACTATTTAGCTTTCTGCGTAGAAGTAGCCATCATCTCTGGTCAGAGCACTCTTCTAGAAGACAGGAGACAAGCTGAAGCTGATTGCAATAACAAACTATTTCAGCTGTTTCCTGATGTGTATAGTGATGAGGTTACTCGCTTGCAAGGTGATGCTTTAGGATCTGGTCCTTGCTTTGAGGACTTTTCTGTATTGAAATTAAACAATTAGTGGAGAAGATGAAGAGAATGAATTCTTCCCCCCAAGAGACTGTAACTGTAGCTTACAGTCAATGTAGAGTCACAGTCTTTTATGCTCTTTTTCTGGCTCAATTAATCTTGATTTTCCTTTATTATACATTGAGTGGCTTGACCAAGAATAATGGACTGTGTCTTTATACCTATGCCCCTACACTGGTGATTAGGGCACTTGTGTGGAAGGTGAGAAACAAAGATTTATAATTTATTCATATTTGTGCATCTAACTCCGACAAATTGCCTTGAGGGGTGAGATGAAGGATGAGGCTGAAATTACTGGATGTTTAGGCCAAGATTATATTCATCAGTTTAAAAGTTCAGTATTATGTGATTTGATTTAGGACAGAAAGCTGATACAGGCGTCCTACAGACAGACCCATGAGTTATTTGTATAAGCAAGTACACTGTGAATGCCATTTGTTATAGCAGATCCCACGCCTGGTGTGACGCTGTCAGAAGTTTTCAGTCTTGTCTACTGAGAAATGGTGATTGATGGTTACTGCCTTTCCAGACATCAAATACTCCCAGGTAAACAGTGCTTATACTCAGAATAATATGGGTACCAAGGGAAAAGGTTTCCATGCTTTGCTCCTCCTGTGTACCCTCCCTCAGCATTTCATGTACAAAGCTGCGGTGGTGTGTTGCTGTGATTGTTCATCCGTCCTATCTTCTGCTTTCCCTTCTAAATAATCACTATAACTTTGAAACCAGCTGAAGGAGGTTTTGTGGGTGCTGCTGTCTCAGAACTTGTCCAACTAATTCATCGTTGTGCTTTGTGCTGTGCTTTTGCCCTCTTTGTAGGATTGTTCTAGGGGTGAGGAAGGCAGAGCTGAATGACTTTAATCTTCAATTCCTACCTCTCTTGAAAAAAAAAAATGAAAAAAGTCCTTAGAATTTGTGCCTTTCTTATCAGCCAGTCCTTCTATTTAGAGACGTCTTTGGTTAGGGCTATCTTTTTCTGAGACACTGTTTGTTATTGCCTCTTTTGCATTAAAACTGAATCTTTACAAAGGAGTTAAACTTCCTCCTGCTGTCTCCTGAGGGAGACAGTCTTCAGTGATCTGTGGAAATTCTTCTGCAGAAACCAGAGAAGCTATTAGCACTCCTAAAGTCCAAGTTATTGCCTGAAAGGGATCTTGGCAAAGAAAAACACTTGGTCTTTGGTGTGAAGACCATGAACTTACTCCATGGAAGTTGCTTAAGTATCTGAAAATTCGTGTTATAGAGGTTCTTGCCTTGATCAGGCAAAATGAGAAATAACCTGAACTGCTGTTTTAAGTGTGGAACAGCTTTGCAGTTCTGTTTAAAATACAGAGTGAAGAAGCAGTAATACTTCCTGACCTGCTAGAGAGGAAACCATTTTATTTTGATTTTTCTGTTAGAACTTGACACAGTGAAACACATCGTCCAATAAAATATTAATAACTCCTCAAGGGTAAAATATAACCAACCTAAAAGTCTAGAAGTACTGCATGAGTACTGCACAGGTCAGTCACCTGTTCTTCACATGGATGCATTTTTAACAGCATCTTCTGTACGTTGTATTCCAGCTTAATTTTTGAACTAGCCTGGTTTTAATTAGTGTCCAGGAGTGAAAAAAAACTCTTGGTAAACTGTCAGATTGTTGTTGGTATGCTAATAAGACTGGTGGGATTTGGCTCAAATAGTAAAACATGTTCAGAAGCTACTGTTGCATTAGTNAAAAAAAAAAAAAAAAAAAAAAGGGAATATTCAAACTGGAGCTAGTTTCCTGGGCTTTCCAGGTAATGTGCAGTGGTTAGATGCTTAAGAAAGGGATTGTTGGGCACCAGTAGAATCAGAGAAGCAAGGCATCAGGAAATGCCGAAGATAAATGGGTACCTAATTCCACACGTAACTCACAGTTGCACACTCTGTCTTGGAAGGAAGGCTGGCTTGTCTCTGCCAGAGCATGGCAAGAGCAAACTGGGATTCATTGCAGCAGATTTGACAGTGGTCAAAGCTTCACCCAGTGGTACAGGAAACCTGCCAGAGGAATTTCCTAGATACCATGAACTCTCATACCAGATGACTGCTCTGTCTTCTGGATTTATGGATTTGTATAAATAAAGTGACTGTCTCCACCTCCCCCTTTTTGTTTGTTTGTTTGTTTTGTTGTATGGGGTGGTTTTTTGTCATGTAAGACATGTCAGAAATGCTGGACCACAGAAGCAAACTATAGGGTTCAGTCCATATTGCTTAGTCTGTATAAAGGGAGAAAATGAGAGAATTATACTGGAGAAAGATGAAGACATCCCCTGTGATGTGAGAGACTGAGGTTTGTATCCCTGCTGCAGAGACAAGCTCTGACCTCACGTGTTTAGTATTCTATGTGAGTAAGCACAGGTTAGGCTGGATTGCAGAGAAAATACTGGAATACTAGGAAATCAAAACTGACTCATGATGTCTCATGCACCAGCCTAAATTGTTGTTCCATGTAGTCTTGCTGGTTTTTTTCTGGTTGTGGGTATTTTGGTGCTACTTATTATTCCCAGCTTGAGTCTGCTGCGCCTATTTTCTCGCACAAGTCTCTGCAGTGGCACTTCTCATGGAGCAGATGATGACTGTGAGAAAATGGAGGTTGTGTGAAATTCATGGAACAAACTTTGTGGGCCAAGAAATGCCTTTCTTAATTTGCAAAACCCTTTTGCCATAAATAATTTGCCACAGACACATATTTAGGCATGGGACGTACACAAATGGATGGATACCTGGCCCACATGCTGGTTTACAAATGGTTAACAAAGCCAACAAAACGTTTAAATAGGAAGTACGGCTTCTTTTATTCCATGTTATATGCCTGAAGCAAATATCCAGTACTAAGATAGCTCCAGCAATCCAACAGGTGATTTTAGATGGAGTATTCTTCATTTGTCTCTTAGAATAGAGATCTGATTTTAAAAACTGTTCTACAAATCAATGTACTAATAAAACCAGAAGAGTCTCCAAACTATCTTGGTCTTGTGTGTTCATGAACTGGACTTTAACAGCCCACGGTGTCAATTCTATTAAGCATTCGATAATAAAGTAGGCAGCGCTCGCTATGCAAAAGCTGTTTTCCCAGACAGATAAATTACCAGGCTAAAGTGCAAGTACGCTTATTCTGACAATGAATTTAAATTATTGCCTCTAAAAATGGTGCATCTGTCCAAAGTGGTGAAACATCTGGTTTCTTTTTTTGCAAATGTTCATGGGTGAAATAAGTCATGTATAATTGTAGTATTACCTACATCTATCCTGGTTTGCTAATTTTTACACTATTCCACAAGAAATTGCAGATAGTTCTTCAGCTTCATTTCAGCAGCATAAAAGAAAAATGTATAAGCCCCCTTTTAGATATTTAACCTCCTTTAGGGGCTAAAAGGAAGGATAGGCTTGTGAGTAAAGCACCGGTCAAAGAATTGTTCACTTGGCTGTAGCCTTCCTGTGTTACTATGGTCAAATTAAACAGATTAAACACTTTTTTTCTGTTGGGATTTCAGTAATTTTGCTTCCTTTCTGTCTTCCCCAAGTAGGCTCTAACTTGTTTGAGATGCAGACCATCTCTTACAGGTTCCATACAAGATACACTGATGCCAACTTCTCAGCAGGCAACAAATTAGCCTGTTTCTGCTGCTGGTCCTTTTCTTGTATTTTTATAACTGCTCATCATTTAAGATTCCTTTAGGTAAAACCTTTTGAACATATGAACATGGTGTAGCCTGTTGGAATTCTGTTCCCTTTTCAGTGAGGAGTCGCTTTGCCCAAGCCTGGAGAACATAACTATGTAAACAGCAAAAAATTATGTCTTTTTTTTTTCTGTAATGTCATGGTCTTTCCCTCTGGGGGAAGCTATTACTACTAGGGGAACTTTTTTCAGTTATCTGTACTCTGAGATTAATATGGAAATTGGTTATCTATTCCTTTTTTATCTTTTTTCATCTCTTTTCTTTAGAAAGACATGCAATTTCCTATCCTCCCTATGTAATTCAGAATAAAGGAAACAGAAGATTGCTATGACATCCTGAGCCTCTTTGGTTCTAAACATTTCGAATGTAAACTTAAAAACATAAACGATTAATGAATTAAAAATGAGTGCATACAGGAGGACCTCTCCATCTCTAGAAGTGCAGTGTATAGAACCTTCCTTCTAATTGTACGTGAAATTGAAGCTGCCTTTTAATCAGCCAAACTTTGGGGCCTCGCAAATGATCTTTTAGAAGTTTGACAGTCTTAGAGGAAAGCCTATTTCGTGGCAACCAGACGAAACAGGAAGGACTTTGCTTCTAACTGAAATCCCTTTGTACATGATAGGACTTTGCACAAAAGAAAAAATCNAGCTGCCTTTTAATCAGCCAAACTTTGGGGCCTCGCAAATGATCGTTTAGAAGTTTGACAGTCTTAGAGGAAAACCTATTTCGTGGCAACCAGAGGAAACAGGAAGGACTTTGCTTCTAACTGAAATCCCTTTGTACCTGATAGGACTTTGCACAAAAGAAAAAATATTTGTTGTATTTTAAGGTCGTAGGATGAAGTATGTAGCCTTTATTTATTTTCCTGTTACGTTTACCCTGTTTTTTTCTCCCTCCTCAAGCAAACGCATATTAAAAATCAGAATAAAAATCCAGCCAGAACCTTGATCCAAACTATTCACATGAGACTTACTGACATGACAATGACATAGCAGCCTTTAGGACGCTATGTTTCATTTAAAGATCTTTTAAGTGAAGAGCAGCAGTGGTGTCTGTGAATTGGAGGTATTGCCCAATTTACATCAGTTCTAAATCTTTCCTTCAGTCTTTCTCTAAGAAGGGTGTGATCTCAAATATGCCTTCTCACAACACACTGCTTTTACTGAAGTTTGTCTACACTGATTTCCCTGCTAGTCTCACCAGAGGTAACAAGATTCTTTAAGAGTATCAGCAGTTGTAATTTGCTTCTACCCATTTAAATTCAGAGGTCCTTCTGGGGTTTCCATAGGCTTAAGGGAAAATACTATTACTCTGCTCTGATTCAGATTTGCAGCGTGAAACCATGGCTCTACTTATACACTCCATGCATTGCATTTTGCAGCCATTGTCTTGATTACTGAGCTGCAATTGATTCACTAGACAGCAAATTGAAAAATTATCTCTAGGCTTCTGTGTAATATTACCTCTGATAGCCGGTGCATTAGGCAGTGCTTTAGTACTAACAGAAGGCTGTCAGGCTGTCGCCTTCTCTGCCAGCTAACTCTAACTGCTAGGAGAAAATTAAAGTCTGGGCTTAGAAGCTACAGCCACAGACAGGTTCCTTCCATACAACAGCAAAGTATGGGATGGCAGATTAGGAGGGAGGGAGACACTCACTTTACTATATTCAAGCAACTTGGGTGCTTAATTTGCCATATAAATGACGGTGAATAAAGAGCTCTCATGCCAAAGTTGGTTAGAAAGAGCAATGTCCTTTTTATTTTGGCATCTGTGGTTGCATGTGTATCTCCTGTAGCGAACTGTTACTCACTCCTGTGCTTCTGTCATCTTCATCAGGAGTAAGAGGCATGCCATAAAAGTCGCGCAGTAGCTTTAGAGCAGAGGAAAAAGTAGTCTTTCACCCAGTGTATGGTGAAGATGGAGGCCTCATTGCTACAGATGTAGAAGCTAAAAGTACAAATAATATTGCATGGATGAGTGGGGTTTTGGGGGTTTCTTTTAGCATGTCCATAGAAGATCAGAGGTTGTGAACAGATTTTTTGGTCTACAGGGAGCAATGTACTCAACCATCATGACCAGATCTGTGCAGATTTGTGAATAAGGATGCAATTGAATCAAAAAATTGAGGCAAGGGAAAATAAGCTAAAGTATAACAATGCAAACTTTGCTAAGGAAGATGCCATCTGGAATTTCAGGAGGGATTTTGGTGCTGAAAAGGATGAAAGCTGAACTGGAGAAAATTAAGTAGTGAGTGGCGTTGAGGTAGTAGTTGCAGATAGGTGGTAAGCAGAGTAGGATTTCTTTCAGTTCAGTCTCTACTAAGACCATTTTGAGAACAGTGGAGCCTCAGGCATGTTTGTGTTGAGAGCCAGAGGGGAAGGAGTATAAAGTCAAGAGGCTGTCTTCATGCTGGTGGTGTACTTTATGGTTTAATTTGGAAAACCAATATATTTGCAAGGAGAAAAAGTGAAAGAGCAGTTCTGGGTCAGAGGGCTAGGAAAGTTCTTGTCTTCTAAGAGCTATTTTGAAGCTGCTGTTGAGCAACAGGAGGATAAAAGCAATGTTCTCCTTTCTTAGGGTCAATGAATAGAGGCTATTTTTATACAAGGATGGTTTTTTTCCTCTAGGAAAAAGGCTGTCATTGATGTAAGTGAAATTGTTGATTCTCTTCTGCAGTAAATTTTATGTGCCAGTGGGGATGCATGTGAATACATGCATTACTCACATCCTATGGGGGTTTCTAAGGACTGTGATTTCAAGGTCTCCAAGTGCAGTCACACCTATTACAGTTTCTACAGTCTCCCTTTAGCCTCAAAAGTCCATGCATAGTTTGAAGGTCTTTATTTATATCTTACCTTTCCCTGTGTACGTGGGTGCGCGCATGTGTGTACACAACTGTCTACTGCTCACTGTGGCCCTTACAGCTTGTGATAAAGCCACAAGCACCAGCAAAAGTGACCTTCCTAAATGTAAGATGACAATGTTTTTATCCCTCTGCTTGGCATGTCTGGAAGCTGTAACTGTAAAAGGGAGAAATGTCTGCTTTTCTGTCCTTCCTTTCCACTCCCTGCCCAAACAGAGTTTAGCAGTCTGCTAACGGGAGGTTGGCATTAGCAATTGTGTAGTGACCCCTGGCCAATTTATGAACTCTCCCCTGCCAGGGGAAGGAGGGGCTGACACGTGCCCTTGTGTTTTCCTTGCACTCCTTCCATGCTTTCTGCTTTCTTTTCTTGCTAGACACTTTGACACCCTGACTTATTTTTCACTTACAGCAACTTTCTGCTGAGAGCTTAATGAGTGCAAAAGGGCACTTACGACTTCCAGACATCGTGAGGCATAATAGTGCTGTGGGGGAGACAATCTAAAAATGAACAGAAACAGCAGAACGCTGAAGGGCGAGCAAGATGCTGCAAAGCCATCTAGAAATATCTACATACCCTGGAATGACTTTGCCTCACCCTGAAGATCTAAGGGTTTTTTTCGCTGCCACTGTAGTTTGTAAAGCTCTGCCTAGATATTTCAGGTGTGCCTAAAGCTGGGCTTCACAAAGCGTTGGTGCCTCGCTAGCACCATGCGAAATCCTTTCCATGTAAGCTTGCTGCTGTACAGTGGAATGTTGTTAATGCTTGACAACCTCTTGAGAAATAGTTGGCTTTCTCTGGACTCCAGCTCATTTTAGCAGCTTACAGTCTGTATTTTTCCCTTCCCATGGAAAAAGCATGCAGAAGAGAAAGTCTTATCGGCATTTATCCTTGTTTTCAGCTTTATGTTCTGCTTTATGTGTTCCTTTTGGAGCAGACAGAAGCCCTCAAAAGCAACATTGGCAGTTCTTATGGAAAGCTGAGATTAACAGACTGAGGACACTTTTGGGCTGTTCAGGTCTCCCATGTCACCAGCCACAGGGCTCTTTTCCTTGCTATTTTGTAGCTTGGCTAGAAAGATGTGTATTTGACCTAATTACTGATCAGAGTTTATTAATCTAGTCTCTCTTGTCATAATTCTTGATTTCTTGATGGAACCTGCCTGAACATGGGACTGGAAGAATTACTTGGCATTGAGTTGAGGGACTGGAGCCAGGCACACTCTAGCCAGGAAGGTGGAATTTTTTTGCCATTCTGCTTGGTTGTTAAGATATTGCTCCTCTTCCTTTATGGTTGAGGGTCTCTGTTGGTTTCTAGTTCTCTGGCTGCCTTAAATGCTCCTCCCTCTCTCACAGTGACAAACGTTCAATAGAAATGCTTCAAGAAGTCCAGTTTGGGAGAGGATTCTGTGACAAAACAATCCTAGCTCTTGACTTCATAGAAAATACCCTGGGCCAGTCAGTGCCTGTCAGTGTGATGGGGAAGATCCTGAGTTTCTCTTTACACTGATAAGCCTTGCAAAACAGCGGTCCTCTGGGACATTTTGGGATATGCAAGGGAAACCGTGTTTCTCCAGTTGTCTCAAACATGAGTAATACTGAATAAAAATACCCCGAAATACAGGAAACATACATATGTAACAATGCTTAACTTTATTTGTTTCTAAAGACTAGTAAAACAGACCTGGCGACCTTAAGAACCTAAACAAAATCACCAGAGCAGAAGTGGCCGGTTCCCTATGAATGTAGGGTCAGCTTCGGGTTCCTCTTTTGATATGCTGAGTGCAGCTGCAGGTACACACACTGCTTCACTCAGACTCTTCCTCCAAGCGGAGACCTTTTACCACGGGCTTCCCAAATGGTCCTGTAATCACGGTGTTACGGATAGCACAGGATGCTCAGCAAGGCTTAATATGCTGGGGAAACAAAACAAGCCCCCTCTTACGCTCTGAGAACTCATCGGCTGCTTTTGTGATGTAGATCTTAACCTTCACAGATTCCCAGGTTGAAGACAAGTTAATATTGCCCCAATATTAATTGCTGATGCTTAGGAGGACTGAGGACAGAGGGTGGCAGCACAGCGCCGTCGGAGCTCGCCCGCACAAATTGTAGAGGGTTATGTCAGCCTTTGAGTGGGTGTAAAACATTTCACACACAATTGCTTCTAATTAAATGTACATATTTTTTTGTTTTGCTTCACAACAGGGCAAAAATAAGTTCTGTTTGCCCGGTGTGTTTTGGTATGTTTTAAACTGTGTTTTATTGTTTGACTTAAGCTTAGGCAGTGAAGTTTAAAAACATGAGTCATGCGTATAGAGTATGTACGCAGAGACAAAACTTGCCTCTAAGAGGTCAGTCACGGATCTTTTACTTATTAAATGCTATAAGAATTGCTGCTTGTTCTGACAACAACAAAAAGGCCATTTCTTAGCATAAGGAAGAGCAAACAAGTGACTGTGGTACTGAGACTAGCTTGGGGGGAGATTGAAGAATCTTTGGTAAGAATCATAGTAGGGAGGAATGGACCAGGGCTGTAGAAGGAGGCATGCTTCCAGGAGCCCTAAAACGCTTCATTTTATGTTTCCCCTCCGCGGAGAAACTGAGATAACAAATTCTTTAATGTGCTGCTGGAACAGGTTGAAATTTTATGGGGCTGAGTGCAGGACTAAAACTTGCAAAACCAACCCAAAATCCACCAGCCCCGAAGCCCCCTAAACCAAAACCAGATCTACATCCCCCATTGAAAAACTGGTACAATCTTTGTCCCTCTCTCACATTCCCAGTTAAGTGAAATGAAGGCGCTAGGCTGTTGATAACATGCTGTAAGGATATGCGTATGTCCAAAACATTAGTCATGAACCCTCTTTGTTCTTTAAGGAAAACAGTAAATAGGATTATGGAAGGATCATCCAGATTTCTTAGCGCTAATAAAAGGTTTCCTGAATGAGTGTCAAAAATTAGCTTTTTTAAAAGAAGCTAGCTGAGCATTGAAAGGAAGCCTTGCCCATTTCCTCCATTAGCAGGAATAGTCTTTGTCTCCCGTGTTTTGAATGAGAGGTCAGCTTTCAGATGGCAGACCAAAGTTTCTGGGGCACATTGATTGAAGCTCAAACAGAAAAGTTTTGCATTGTTGAAAACTGGTGACATGATTATACTATTTATATTGTTTATATTGTGATTATTTATATTGTTGTAAATTGGTGATGTGATTTGGATCTGTGTTATGCCTTAATGATGTAGCTTGAAAATGACTGTAAATCTGAGATACCAAACATAACTACCAACTGGTGTTTACTTGAACTCTATAGAAGTAAAACATAATTTATTTATGACCTGTGTTATAATAAGAGCTTCCTTGAAAAAGAAAAAAAACATACACACAAACACTGGGCTACTTTTACAAATTTTTTTTCTTCATTCAATTTGTTTAGCACTTCAACAGTTCACTTAGATGAGATGTTATACCTTGCTTTTACATGAGCTGGTTTACTTAATCTTGCTGTCCTCTTTTGGCTAATCAGGAAATGCATCAAAATCTGTTTATTTGTGCAGATGAAATTATTTTATGTCTGATAATCCCAGGAGAGATTATTTCAGTTCTGAATTGTCCCCAGAACACTAAGTAGCTTGCTGAGAAATAGGACCAATGTTTATACCTATTTCATACCGGTCATGATTTTTAGATCAGAACAATGCAAATGAACATTCCTGAGCTGAAGATGTAGTGTTCTGGAAACGTTTAAAGCTTTTTAGTTGTGGAAAAATTGTTCTCACGCTTAAACAGTAGAAGAGCTTGGTAGACTAACTCCACTGAAGTCCAATATGACTCAAAAGAACGGAAAGAAAAGATTACCTCTTCCAGTTGACTCTCACTCTTTCTGATTTCAGTCACTCTTTAGAAGTTGTTTCTAGCTTCATCACTACTACGTTTGGGGGGTTTTTTAGCGCCTTTTTTCAGCACACAGTGCATCTGAGTATAAAAAAAACAGAGGAGAGCATCTTCCACCTCAACTCCTTTTGGGTGGCACCTCTCTAGAGCTTTTCATAAAGGCATTAAAAATCCTTGAAAGGACAAAGGTGAGCTTTAAACAGGCTAATTTACACTAGTAAAAAAGAAAGTGGTGTTAGACAAGTCAAGACCTGACTGATAGAAATCACAGCACACATTTTCATTGGAACTGTATGTTTGTGAAAAGAATCTGAAATATTGCTGAGAGTCTCTTTCTAGTTACTCCTTTTAACAGCAATTGATAATCTCCTGCAGCTGTGCTAACATTATTGCCAGAGCTTTATGCAGTTTATTTCACTGACATCACATTTCTCATTAAGTACCCTCTGATCTTCACAAATCAGACAAGATGTTGAAAGAAATATTTGCAATGACCCATTTTCTGCGAATGAAGTATTGTGCCCCCTATGAATCATTGTTTTAGAAAAGCTGCCAGAGGTTGGATGCAGGGTGCGTGAGGTGTTTCTCCAAAACACACAGAAAGTTGCAAATTGCATATAATGACACATGCTTCCGTTTCTGCAGGAAAGGGTTACACAAACTAGGAAAGCACCTGATTTTTGGCAGGTTTGCTTTGTGACAATTTGGTAGCAGTAACATCACCCTGACTTGAATGGTGGGATTCTTCCACCTGAGAAAATGGATCTTTGTGATGGAAAGGGATGTAGGAGGCACAGCCACAGGCTGCGATGCGATGGTGTTGGCTGGGGTCGGGCAGATACGTGCATGCAGCAGCAGCCACCTGCGTTTCTTTGCTGCAAAAAAGATTAGTTCTGAGGTGGGTTCAACCNGCACAGCCACAGGCTGCGATGCGATGGTGTTGGCTGGGGTCGGGGCAGATACGTGCATGCAGCAGCAGCCACCTGCGTTTCTGTGCTGCAAAAAAGATTAGTTCTGAGGTGGGTTCAACCTGTGCTGGGAGCCAGAGCAGCTCCCCAGAATTTAGAGAAGTACTTTGAGCCAAGCTCAGGAAGACTCAAAAATTGTGCCCTTCGGTTCTGAAGAGCAAGAAACGTTTGGAAATAATTATTCCCGGTGGAGGTTGTAATGAGGTTAGGTTAGACACGATGAATAATTCTAATTCCTTATTGTCTAATGACACAATTTAAAATAGCATTTCAGACTTGGGCCTCCCAGGTAACTGGGTTAGATCAGTAATCCGCTGCTCTGATAGAAACTCTACTATTCATTCCTCAGAGCCATGTCTTTTTGTGACTGACCGAACATAGGCTTTCTGGGTTTCAGTATGGCAATCTGACTATAAGACTTCCCTGTGTTGCAGTGTGTATAGACAAGATGTTTATTTGAGAGCAAGGTAGAATACAGTTTTCAATATAAATATTTTGGTTGAGGGAGAAAAACAAGATCTTTGGAAATGATTCAGGGGAGGAGGGTCTTTTTGAGCAGCTGTAGCAAAAGCGAGACAGAATAATTGCAGCATCATAACGTATTGTCAGTAATGGCTTGGTGGCTGAATCTTTTTTTTTTTTCTTACCAACCTTTTGAAATCTTCTTCCTTCAATTAGTCTCTGAAGGAAGATCAATAAAGTAGTTTTCTCTTCCAAGAGTAAAGATGTGTCTAGACTTTACAATGGAGAAAGTAACAGTTTGTCCACAGCAGTGATGAAGTCTCCACTCTGAACTACTGTAATATATATGTAGGGCTCCCAACATGACTGAGTCTTCCTCACACAAGGTGCTTTTATCTACACACAAAAAAGGAAGCTTTTCTCTTAAGTCACTTGCAAACAAACTAAAGAAGATTGGTAAAAGCAGTGACATTGGGGAGAAATATTTTACTACCTCCAATCCCAAGATAAGGGTAAATTTTTATATTTGGAAGAGGGAAGTGTTTAAAACAAGAAAACATTTTTTTTTCCAATGTATTCTTGTACTTTCACTCAGCCCTAATGTTCTGTTGAGTTAGTCAATGAGGTTATTTAAAAGTTGAGCTCTCTCAAGCATTGTTCTGCTGTTGTTTGGCTGTCGTGGTTTAGGCCAAATC
>RSEF01000003.1:70496799-70524226 GCA_003993805.1 Himantopus leucocephalus | reverse complement strand
TGCGTGGTACTTGGTTGCCAGCTCGGGTTAAACCACGGCAGGACTCTGTGGAAAAAGACAAGCTGGCAAAATTTAACCACTCATGTTTCATCTATGCACCATCTGCATAAGTAACAATCTCCATTTGTCAGAAGAAATTAAGACATTGCTTTTGTATGACTGCAAAAACAAGCTGGCAGTTCACTCAGTGATTAAACTGCAGTAATTTGATGCACTTCATGCTGATCACTGTTATATTGTACTTTTATTATATTTGTTGATACTTTAAGTACTCCAAATTGGGCAAAAGAGCATAAACTATAATATGCAGAAAGCAAACTATTATTTGAATCATCATGTGTGTTTCTCAGTTTGAGTGAAGTGTTTATGAAACACTTAAAATCTAGGGCTAGATCTTCTGTTTCCACAAATCAGTGCTGCTCCATTGCCTTCAGTGAAGAAACAGTGATACACAGTCCTTGAGGATCAGACTTACAACACTTGCTTATTTTGCTATGGTTTGCAGAGATGAGAAAATCAAAAGAGATTATCATATTAGATCCTTACAAGTACAGAAATTTTTAGCTTGTAAATACAGCTTTTTGCTGTATTAGAGGAGTTAGAACCAATACCTGTGAAATGGGATGCAGTTCCTTTACTAAAGTACAGGAAGGACTCTTAAATATTATAGAAACTAATACTTTGCTTTCTTATGCAGACAGTCAAAAATAATTTCTTACCATAACACCTCAGTAAAGTTGCTTGACAAGATCCATTTGAAAAAAAAGTTACAAAACTATCCAGCCGTACTTATAAAATGTTCACACCACAGTTTAATCATCTTTAGTCACTTCCCTTGTGCCGTTCTCATTCTTTTATGTAATTATTTATGTGTTTATTTGCAGAATGCGTAAAAAGCTACATTAATTTCTCCGCTAATATTTCATATGCATTATCTACAAAATCATAAAATACATAGAAATATTAACTGTATTTTTTTAAAACATTATCCCAAACATCCTTTGATGCACCTAGATTTTTCTAGATATTTTGGTGCCTAGAATGATTGCAGTACTGTAGAGGTAAAGCTTATTAAAATTGCTTTTCTTATTCTGTTCTACACCAGCCTGATACATGCAGGCTTTACTGCCTTTCTGTTCTGTACTAGGATCCACCGTATATCTCAATGAGAAAACCCACTACAGCAGTACAGGGAGAGCTATCTTACATCACCAGCTGTCCTACTTTCTTTTAGAGATGAAACAAGGAGATAGTCCAGTTCAGAAAATGTAGACGTTCAGCTCTCACTCCCAAACCACTCCAGCTCTGTATTAAGGCTGGTAAGTTTCTGAAAAGTTCCTGGTCAAAGTTTAAACAGGGGGATTGCGTGGTGAGCGTTTATAGACTGGAAAATGAACAAATTTACCCAAAAGAGAGCTGAAGAGATGACTGCGAAGGTTTACTATCTATCTGGATTGTCAATGAACTTTACAGCCAGAATAAGTTAATTAATTTTACGTAAACATTTCTCCTCCCTTCTGCTAGAGCAGGAACTTGGTAGTCAGGACAGAATGATAGTCTTGTTGCTTGTCTGCGATTTGAAGGTTTTTGAAGACGCTGGGAAGGAGGAATCACTCATGCAAACTGGGATTAATATTAGATTTCAACTGCAGATGGCAGCAAACCCCCAAATATATCTGCAGTCTCATCCAGGTAATCTTTGATCCATGTAGAAAGAAGGAAAAACATGCTTTAACATATTAGAAATAAACAAAACTATTTAAAAACGAGAACACATTTGCTAAATTAGAGGGTGACATAGCTCCCAGAAACACACAGGATTTTTTAGAAACATCCAAATGACAGTGGATGATGAGAGGTGACAGCTCCCCAGTGAAGGTGCCAATCACTTGCATAAAAAGTCCCAGGAAAAATGACAGCCAGCATGGGCTGTAGATTCTCCCTGCCTTCTGTCAGTCCCTCTAGCAGTCCCTGCAGCTTTGCAGTTAGCAGCAGGGGGAAGGAAGTCTGGTAAAACAGGACACATACATGTCCTTGCCTCATAATTTAATTGAAAATAATCAGGGGACATCTACTGAGGACACTATTATTGAGACAGATAACAGTCAAAATGGAGCCAGCAAAATTTCCAGACAGGAGACTGGCTTCAACAGCTACGCTTTGGGAGCAAACCAAGGGGAGGTGAGGAAATTAAAAGAGCAAAAACTACGGAAGGTAATCCACATCTGCCTTCAGAGAGGAAACAGATGGTGTGACAGAGTGCATGCACCCTAGCAAAAGATGAGCTTGTAATGAAACCGCCGAGTTGGGGGTGCGTTACAAGCAGCAGCGGCAGCACCCTGAGAACAGAGGGGGAGGATGATCTGAATGCATCTGAACCCAGCAGCTTAGGGGGTACATTAGTGAAAAGGTGATCTTGAAGAACAAGGAAAAGACTCACCGCAGGATACAGCCTAAATGATGCTTTTCTAGACTGGATTACCAGGAAGCCTGAAATTGTTTAATGGCCTTGGGCTACGGGGAAAAGCTTGTCTCATTGGTTAAACATCTGGCTCTTTGTTTCTGTACTGTCCTGAGAGAACTTACAGCAGTAGAGATATGACATTCAGTCCATCGCTGAAAGCAGCAGTGAGACAATGCAGTTGTAGGCAGTGATCAGATCAGGTGTCATATTTTAACCCACATGAGGGGAATTTAGGGCTCACTTTTATTATCCCCTCACTCAGGGGGAGCCCTGGGCCCACACATCACTGAAAGGCAGGCCAAAAACTTCTATTCATCCATGCTGTTGACGCTTTTTTTTCATATTCTGACAGGCCTATACAGATTAAAGAGGTATATCCACACTGTTATAGATCGTTAGGTGAGTACTAGTTATAGGTAATTATTAGCAAAGCTAATTGCTGTAGATTATTCGATAACATGTTTCTTTATTGTCTTTTCCATTCCCTTGTACCTCAGCTCCTACCTTTTCCTCATCCTCCCATAAGGGGCAACCCGCTCTCATTGAGCCCTGACAAGAAAAAAAGCAGGAAACCTATTTGTATTTGATCATGAAGAGCTAGTAATGTCGCTTCCTTATGAGCTCTCTGAGGAGAGGCAAGGAGAGCTTACTCTTAGCATTGGAGTAGCAAGACTGTTGTAGGAAGGACTTGCAGTGAGTGGGTAATGAAAAACAAGAAGCTCCGAGGTCTCACTGCCATCTTTGCAGGTCATTTAGTCTTCAGCCATCACTGTTTGATATGGCATGTTCCAGGCACAACCCAATCTGCATCTTGAATAACGTCTTTAAGGCTCATTTAGGAAAAAACAATTTTATTTCCATCCGCATGTGTAGAGTTGAACAAATTGGTTGAACTCTAGAGAAGTGACAAACAACTGTTTGTACTCACTGGATGGTATTGTGAGACTACAGCTTCTGGAGGATCATTAACACTATTGTCTCTACATTGAACTTGCACTATCTTGTTTTGCAGCCTTTATCATTCTGCAGGTTACAGACTTGAGATTAGTCAGTAACTACCCAAGGCTATTTTGGGATAGAAAAGCACATATTATAGCTTCCATCAAACCTTCACACTGAATCCTGGCAGCCCTCAAATATGTAGCTTTCCCTCAGACTATCATGGCAACACATTTTTTATATCTTTCCTTCTCTCCTCCGGTATGTGTTTTAGCAGCAATGACCTTTCCCATGTCTCTAAATACTGCCTTCAAACTGCTAGGGGCCAGTGCATGAAACAATGTGGCTTTTCGGGTGCAGGACTCTTCCAGAGGGTATATCATTAGGTTGATGTCCTTTGCATTTTTGAAAAATAACTCTAAAATGTATTCTGCTTAGAATGCCTTTCCCTAAACTGAATTAGGTGAGTCAATAGTAACACAAAGAATAATGCAACCCACATGCACATCACAATATTCCCTGGGAAAACTAAACAAAGCCAGAATAAAATCTGTACTTAAACTGAGCAGAGCTGATGCAAGGGTTTTTGCTGCCCTAGGCAGATAAAAATTGCTGTCCTCTTTCCTTATCAGTATTCGCTCTCTTTCAAAATTTTCCGCCCTGCCTGTGCAGCTGTTACCTCTTCGGGCTCTGACAGGTGTCCTCTGGCGAATCTTGTAGAGAGATCTAAATCCTCAGATATCGGCACTGTCCCTGTGCCAGGGGATGCTGCTTCAGCAGCAGCAGTAGGAGAAGGGGATGTGTGTCTACGTTTCTACTGCCCTGATCAATAGCCTAAGCTACAAGCACGAACCCAGGCAGTGGGCACCCTAGCTAACGGGAATTAACAACAAAGGAAAAAATTATGCCTCAAAAATAACAATATACCTGAAACAGTGTTAAAAACTACAGTCTTGCTCTTATTGTGTCAGTCCTTGTCTCTTTAGTCTTTGGCCCTCAGTCACCTCGTCTACTGCATACATCTCTGACATGACAGTTGAGCAGTGCCAGCTTTAGAACTGATGAAAGAAAAGGTTTCATGACACACATAGTACACATACAGATGTCAGATTTATGTCACACATAACAGATTCTGGGTATACAAAACGGGTTCCCACTTGCAGATTTGCCGATTCAAAATACAATGACTTTTTTTCTAGTTGCCACAGACTTCTGAGAAAAGTTCCTCAAAGTTCCATGAAAACAAGAAAGCTGGTTCCTTCAGAGACTCCACGGTCTTCGTCAGAGCCTCACTACAGCACTAATTAATGGGTTTAAGCATAGGTATTACTGGCTGGGAAGAGCAATAGAAGGGCAGCACATGCCTTCCCCAGGCAACATGTTTTGAGAAAAAACTCTGATACCCGCATGTTTGTAATTTCAGTATTATTTTACATTCTAAATACAGTCTGTGAGACTGGGTAGCTTAAAAGGAAATTGCAGGTTTTATTTTACAGTATTTCCTGTGAAAATGTCAGGGTTTTTTTTATTATTCTTACCACATCTTGCAATTTTTTCAGGGTAACTCTATGGAAATTATTTATAAGTATGAATTGATAAATAAAACAGCCTTAGGGAAAGCTGTGGTTTAGTGAGACAGTAAATACAAATAAAATATTTTCTCTTAAAATTCAGTATATCTTATATGCTTTTCAAGCAAAATGCACAGTTCCTTTACAGAGACATACACATACCAGATTCACTTTTCAGCTTTATTTTATACCAGAAATACACATAGCGAGGCAGAATTTTCCCTTTCCTTTTCTTTCTGTTTTGTGCTTATTTACAGTTAACTTACTGTATATGCAATTTAATCATGTATGTTTAGCATAAGCCTGTTTATGCATATCCGTTGGCACTTTTTAAAAGGAGGTTTTACAGTACCAGGAAGCCACACTGCTCACAAGACAGATTTTCAGAAAAATCTGACTTATTTAAAGCTGTCAGCATTTGTATGTTCAAGGCTGCATCTAGTTTTTTCCTATAGACCGTGAGCAAGAAATACAGCCAGGCCTGCAGTCTGTAAGAAGGTACACAGGTCACAGAACACTTTCCCTCCCAGGACAGCGAAAGCTCTCCTTTTCCTGTCATGTTGCTCAGTGGCTGACAGCATTAATGCCGTCTCACAGACTGAGGTGACAGAACTCAGAAAGGCAGGAACACACTGAGAGGTTTTGGTGTGAACGTTAACTTGTGGATGGACTTCAGTCCTCTTCTATGCATTTCAGTAGCAACTGAGGAACGTGCTTCTCCTGGGTTATCTCTCAAGGTCAGTGGACGCATATCAGAAGCCCACAAGCACTGCTGCTGGGAAGAGAAAGCACCCAGCAGGAGGAATAGAGCAATTCATACATTGCAGAGCTCTTGTCTCTGGCTGCTTTCACTTTCATACTCTTTCATCCAACACGGATCTTCAGCTGAATAAACCACATCCCTCTGAAATGCAATTCCTTGGTAGTTCAAACCAACCTAAACTGGGCGCTTATGTGACTAGAAAGGGAGCTGGTTCAGGAGCTGGACCATTTGAAAATCAATCTTACTTAACAAAAAACAGTAGTTAGTACAGGCTGATCCCTGTACCAATGCAATTTCCACGGATATGAATGCCTACAGGAACAAGGTGCAGGTACATGCAGCCAGGAAAGAGAAGACAGGACTGCAGCAGCTTAGCCTAGGTAAGCTTTGACTGCCACAAAACAGTTTTACTTCCAAGATAATTTAAGCCAATGCAAGTCAGATGCTGCGATCCTGCCCACAGCTTTGTATCGCTCTCATACTGCTGCCCGTAGTGTTCATACTGGCTCACGTAATAGAAAATTAAATCTCTGCCCCTTTCACTACCCAAACTAGCTCACAATGGGGTAAGTAAAAATCCTGTGCCAAAGAAAAGGAAGGTCAGTGTCCAGCTGAGCGAAGGAAGGAAATGCCACGGGCCCGTAAGAGCACCAACCTAGCCTTCAGTCACTATGGAGTTACATACCCAAAACCAGTGGTTAAATGAACACCTTAACCCAGCAGAAATGGTCACTGCTACCAAAAGCAGCAGCTCTGTCCACCACCCAGCCCCTGCCCTGGTGCTGGCACAGCCATCTGCGCTGCTCTCCAGCAAGTCTTATCAGAGACATACAGGTTAAAAAAGCCATCTTTTCCAGGTTGAGTTTTCAGTTTGAACTGTTTTCTGATCCGGTGTGCAAATTCTGAGAAAAATAGTTTTGTAATCAAGATAACGAGCACTAATTCTGAAGAATTTTTCATAATAAAGTGCAAATTCAAGGCTGAACTGTGGAATTTTTGGTACCTCTCTAATTTTGCACTATGTCTATGAAATGAGTATATTTAAATGGCCTCCACAGCAAGAACTCTGTGACTAGAGTTGATAACAAAACTACATATAGAAGTAGTACCTTCCTGTCATATGCAAAGAATATCTTTTTAAGATTTTTTAACATCTGTTTCCTAAAATCTAACAGCAACAAAAAATGCATTTGGGCTTTTACATTAGAATGCAGTATTCAAAGGTATGAGCACATGACCTTTATCAAATAATGCAACTATGTATTTGCTATAACTGTAAGCATACTAGAGGCATTTTGTACTGATTACTTAGTCCTGTATACTTACACTAATTTAATCGTGTTAACGGTCCAGTACTTTTCTTATTGCTTAGCTGTATTACTCTCAATTTCATTCCTCAAGAATGTATTTAAATAACATTAATACAGTTTAAGTACCACATATTTATTTTATGTTAGCTATACAACCCTCCTTAGGTAAAAAAGCAGGAGGTTAGGCAGTGAACTGTGAAACTAACTTGCACAAATAGGTGACCTATATTTGCCAGAAAATGTTTATTGCTCTTCTTTCTCTGCAGATAATTTTAACACGTTCAGTACTTTCCACCTATGTGACATCCATGAGCACTGTGTAGGAAACAGGCCCACACAGTATCACAAGATATTATACTTTCTGTCTCAGATATCAGAAAAGATGTGTATGATATTACTTAATGGAATGTGCATAAATCAAAGGGTGCATGATTATACATAGTGACAACAGGATGCGCTTTTCTTGATATCTGCATATGCAAATATATATCCTTCCGCATACTGATGCAAAGGATTTTCCAATGGAACTTCTTTTCCCTGTTGCCACAGGCAGCTCTGTAAACTCTGAACTTCTGCGCATGAAGTCAGCACGGCTAGAGCTACCTGCTGCCTGCAGGAATTGAAGTCACCTCAACAGAGCTGACAAGTGAGCACAGCGTCAGGCACACCTGATGAGTCTGCCCAGGAGCAGCCCCCAAGCAAGCCACAAGCTGGTGGTCAGGCAGTGGTGCGGCGAGATGGGAGGCACAGCACACTTCATCTTCAACCACTCTTTCTGCAGAATATAGAACGCAGAAGAACTTCACATTGATATAGGTAGACATATAAATATATAATGCCGCAATTATGGAACTTCACCTTGAAGTTCTGTATCTCGGCTCTTCAGATTTTCAATACACTTTTTAAAAGTCACGAGGTACTTCCCAAAGTTCTCAGAAAATTATTCCAAGCCTCCTAGTTCCTGTGATTTATAGCTGTATGTTTGCCCATTCTTTCTCTAAGCTTCTAAACTCCAAATGCATGACCAAAAAAACCTTTTTTTTTAAATGGTGCTTTATTAGTTTGAATAAACAGTTAAACCACGCAAATAACAAGTAATTTTTGAAGTCTTATAGTATTACCAAATACAAAGGAATGTTCCCTTTAAAAAGAAAATACATTCACTTAGACTATTTATGCCACATTTTACTTTGCAATTTGGGCCTCTTAACTGCATCTATACAGTCTGACATGCTTTTTAACTTTTAGTTTTCAAAAGTTGCACGTTAGTTACAGTCAAAATCATTATACCTATGACTGTATATCTATGTCCACTTGTTGGCATTTCAGCCATTCATAAACTCAGAAAATTACTGACACTGAACAGTGCAATTGAAGCTTTTAATTTGTTTATTTATCATTCAGGCAAAATGTATACACACATTAACTTAAGCCATTGCCTCTTTTTTCCAGTCATATGTCAGAAATCAAGTTGAAGCCCTTATCCATTATTGTCTTCTCTCTATATATCAGATATACAATTACCAGAAGACACAAATTATGTGCGTCAGCAGGAAAGGATATTATTTTCTGTAAGAATAGCTGTAAGTGGGTGGACAGCTTTAGCCATGACTGAACAAACTAATCTGTAGTATGGTACAACGATGAGCAATCAAAGAAGAAATATGGGAAGCCTCCAATTGTTTGTGCTAAAACTGTGTGGGCTGCCTCAGACTGGGAAGCGATACAGTCTTTGAATTCATAAAAATTTGCTTTCTCTCCTTTTCTCTATTTGGCCACTTCTTTCAGATTTCAGAGGGACCCGGCAGTTACCAGGCCTGACACAAAACCACTTCAGAAATACCATGTGGGAAAGGATTGGCAATAAATACAGTGGGAATAAGTCACGAGCAGACGGGGGCTTCATTTCAGCCCTTCCAGCCACCACGTTTGAAAAGCGTTATCCGTACCGTAACAGCCACTTGTAGGATGCTCACACTTCCCTGTTGGTGCTCAGGTAAAGCATCTGAACTCCTAGCATGAAAAATCAGGAAAAAAAAAAAAAATCCCCCTGAAAATCAGATTACAGGTAAGTACGGATATATCAAAGCACTCCGAGACTCTCTGGAAGCCCCCGAGGGCCCCCCGCGGGCCGTGGGTGCACGGGAACAAGCCGGGAGCGGAGCTGCCCGTTTTTCCACACGGGCCAACGGCCGCACCCGCCACCCCGGGTCACTCGGGAAGCATTAACGGGCACCTCCCACGCTCCTTTGAGAAACGCGCCAGGTTTTAGCAGAGCTTGGCGAAGCAGGCGCCCGCCCGGGAGGCGGGTGACACCGAGGGTCGGGCCGGGTCGGGTCGGGCCGGGCCGGGCCGGGTCTCACCCACCCGCCGCCCCGCGGAGGCCCCACCGGTACCGCTGAGCAGCCGCCGGCGGCACCTGCTGTGGGCGGCAACGCGCATGCGCGCACTCGGGGCGGCGTGGGAGGGGCAGCACGGCAGCCTAGCAACCGGGGGGCGGGAGGGGGCGACCATAGCAACGGCGCCGGGCCGGCGGGCAGGGCCGAGGCGGGGGCCGGGCGGGAAGACGGAGCTGAGGCGCCGGGTTACCTCACGCCTCGTCCCGGCGGGCTGTGACCCTGGGTGGGCAGTTGGCCCTGCGACCGGGCTCCCTTGTGCCGTGGCGGGCGAGGGGTGGCTGCGTTTCTGGCTCGCCGTTGTGGTGGGTGGAGGCCGGAGCTTGGCAGCGGGCCCAGCGGGAGCGCGGCGGCCCCCGGGAGCGGCAAGGGGGGGAGGGCCTGCCCTGGTCCCCTCGCCTGAGGGCAGGGGACAGTCCTGTTTCAACCCTTTCGTGGAGAGGGCTGCACTGGAAAAGGACACAGAAGGGAGCAAGCGCCACTGAGAACTTCAACGCTGACAAGAAAGGGCTTATTTAAAATGGTGTTTTGTGCAATGAAACCGTTAACATGAGTGGGGTTTTATGGTACGGTGCTTCCCCTGTGTAATCAAACCTCACAAAGTTCAGTATGGCATCTCCAGAGAGGTCCTTTGGAAGGTAATTTTTTATTTTACTGCAGGTGATGTGAAATGGCCTGTCCCTAGTGCGTGGGCTGGCAATGTTTGTTAGGAACATAACTCCTGTGTAGAGGCTTTTCCATCATCCTGGGTCAGCCTGTAAGGAATATATGTAGGAGGGGGCACCAAGGTTTTGCCGTGGTGCTAGGAAATGTCTCCTTAAGTTTTAAGTCTGGCTGAGAACTTCCACATTCACAAGCATCTTATGAATACAAATACCTTGAAAATAAGGACTGAAACCTTAATGTGTGGCTTCATAAAGGAAGCCAGCGTCAGGAAGAGAGAAAGGTTACTTTTGCTCATACTAGTCACTGCCATGGATGTGTTTCAGATCAGGTTGTTTCCTAAATTGCTGGCTTCAGGTACAATGCAACGCTGCAGTCCTGTGGGGACATAATAAACTGTTTTCTAGATGAAGTCAGTTCTGTAACCCAGGATGCCATCATTTCTTCTACAGAGGATATAAAATGTTAGGGTGTTGTGCAAAGACCTCATTCTGGCTAAAAACTTACTCCATTTGCTCCCTTTTGTCCTCTTGATGGCAGTCATATAGCTATTCGTTGTTAAGGTAGATGGACCCGAGGGTTACCTCCATATCTGTCTACTTGTTCACATAAAAATGATATAAAAGTAGACACTGAACAGAAGTAGAGCAAAGACTGATCTTTCTGGGGCTCTCCCAGGTAGTCTTTACTGTGAAATGCCAACTGTATTCTGCTCCTGTCTCCAAAGTCTTAGCGGACTTCATATTAATATATAACCAGTCTAAAATGGGCATAAAATTTCCTAAAATAATTCCTTCTATTGTCAGTCAAGGAAAGAAATAATTCATTCACCATGGCCCAACAATGTTCACTGAGACAGAGCAAAGACAGCCCCAGGTTACTGAAGTGACCTAGTTTCATCCTATATATTCACCACAGAGCAGCATTAAAAATTCTCTGACAAGTCAAAGAAAGACTGAAATCTGAAAGTGGTAAATAGGAAGTTTTACAGCAGGAAGAGGCAGGCAAATAACAGTTACTTTTAAAAAATATTGTAATATTACCTTGAAAAATCTTGAGTAGTTTTTTGTCACTGCAAATGTTTGCAGTAGACAGTTCATTGGTAAACAGCAGTTCCTTCACATCCCTAAACGAATGAATTCTTGCTTGTATGGGAATCAGGAACACGAGGCTGACATGGTGCCTCAACCAATGTTATTAGAGAGATCCCAGCTACTTTGTGTCAATCTGTCTGTTATTAATTTCCTCTGCCAAAACCTTACAAAAAGAATGGAGAAGGTTTATGTCGAGCTCTAATCATTTTTGTAGTGTATCGATACAATATTTAACGTGTTAGAAAAACACCATTTATGATATCATTTGGGGCAACCTGAAGCATATTTTTTTGCTTTGGATTCTGTCTGTAATGGTAACACCAGTATTCTCCTGGCCTTGTGAGCAGGTGAGACATGTTCTTGGTATAACCCTGAGTATAGCTGACTTGCTTCATGGCTGTACACAGGTGAGGCTGTAGAGAGGAGCCCTCTTTTAGTTTTGTCCTGCACTTTTCTGTTGGCAAGACAGAGCAGAGCCAGTGGATCTCCCAGTACCTCTGTTGTAGAAGGATTGTTTAAGACAGTACTTTCATTATGAGAAAGGCTGTATGTTGGAAACCTTTAAAAGCCTAGTTTCATCTTGCAGATTCTGGGCTGTTTAGCAAATATAAAGGGCTATGAAGCAAGATCTCTACAGAAAGAGGTACCTTTCATGTTATGTGATGATTTTTTATGAAAGGATTTCTGCTGTCCTGGTCAGGCTTCACTTTGGTATCATCCTGCACATCTGGAAGGGAAGCACTGCTTTTTGTTATACAAAATTCTTTTGTGTTATACATACAAAAAGAAATCTGTCTGAGAAAGAAGTCTTCACATCTTCCCACCTCCCACACAGGCGGACTTAAAGGAAAAAAACTTTCCATAACACATGATTTAATTGAAAAAAAAAATCCAATTTTTCCTCATTGCTCTCCTCCTTCTCTTGTTCCTCAAACCCTGGGAATAGAATTGCCTCAATTCTTAAATTAAGAGAAGCAAAGGCACAGAAAAGTATCAATATCCTTACATAGCTGTGGTTTGTTAAAGTATTATCTTAAGAATATAATCTGTTGTTTTGGATATTGTTCTTGCTTGGAAAAAGGGATGTTTATCACTTCGGAGGATGAGTCAGGTATTACGAGATGTGTTAAAGGCTGCAGGATAAATTCCATCTATACTGCTGGTTCACCTAATAGCTACTTGCCAAAAGTGAGGTTCAACTGGTCCTACTAAAAGCAAGGAACCACAGGGAGGGATGTGTCAGATAACCCTTTAATAAAACCAAAACAAAATCCATAAATAATGCAAGCTACTGCCAGTTGCTAATGCTTTCTTTTGAAGCTAGTCAGAATGGATTTGCAAATGCATTGGTTGGCATGGAGAAGAGAAGGCTTAGGGAGGGATCTAACAGCAACATTCCAATACCTACAAGGGTGTTACCAAGAAAATGGAGCCTTGTAGTGGTGCACGACAGGATTTATGACAGTAGCCAAAACTGAAACAAGAGACATTCGAACTGAATATAAGGAAAAACTTATTCTCCCTAAGGACAGTCTGGCAGCGTAGCAGCAGCCTGCCTGGAGAAGTTGTGCTGCCTCCACCACTGGAGGTTTTCCAGCCCTGACCAGCCAAAGCCTGGCCTCACAGCTGAGCCTGTTTGGGGCAGGAGGCTGGACTAGAGACCCCCTGAGGTCCCTCCTAACCTGAATTATTCTAGGAATGCTTAGAATTACAAACCTGTCTGGGTATGATTACTTTGTGTCATAACTACTTAGGAAAAACATACCTGAAGTAAATTGTCTTTTGGTTTAATAAAGGGATTATTAGCTGATGTCGTCTATTGACCTCATGTCCAATGCTAAGATTCCACAAGAGCTATTCCACATTGTAATAGTTACGAGAGTGGAATTGTCATCAGCCAGAAAGGGGTTTGCTCTGACACCTGGCCTTCCATGTCAAACCCTGCCTTTTCCTTGCAAGTGGCATGGGGAAGTAAAATCTATGAAATGACTTTTACATATAATAATGCATGAAATTACTTTAATTCTTACACGTTTATTGCCTTAAAAAGGAACTATGGAAGAGTAAGTTATGCTAAAATGGATTAACATAGACATACATCAATTATTTCTGAGTGATATGTAATCCTGCTTTTTAGCATTCATTTTACCAGAAAACATTACAAGTATAATTTCTCAAGTGATTTGGAATATAACTTTGGAGGCATTTCTTTAAAGCTGGTCCACGAATTTTAAATTTAAATTGGTATTATTTGTCTGAAATATGTTAGTTTTCAAGTGGAGACAGTGGCACTACTATAGAAATGTTGCAGAGGAGAAAAAATAGCTTATAAAGAAAATGATAACAAAAGAAATATTTTAGAAGAAAATGATGGAAGACTTATTTATTACCACTGTGATTATTTTTAATATATGTGGGCAAGACTGGAAAGGGATGAGTGACATGCTGCAGTGCAGAGGCACTACTGCACAGAGGTACAGGGGCACCATTCATACCTGAAGTGTTTGGGAAGTACAGAAAATATCTCAGAGAGAATGAAAGGATCCAAGAAAAGAGAGAAATCCTTGCTTCATTATATAATAGTGAGGTTGTAATACTTGGTGAACAAGTAATGTAAAATTATTATAGGGATTTCTCACTTGTTAAGATGTCAAATCTTGATTAAATTAGTATTATGTAATTAGTCTCCTAGATCTGTTCTTCTTCTATACACTTGTCTTGGGATCATAACATGAAACTGATATCAGAAAGAACTTCTAACAGCATTGTAAAAATAGTTTTTCTCTAGGTGATACAGATTGAACGGAAGATCTGAAACTGTCTTTGAAAGAGAAGGTTGTTCAGTCTCACTAACTCCTCTGGTATCCTGCCAAACAAAAAATAACCATGTCGCCCATACTCTAAATTAGCTCTACACCAGTAGAGCACTTCTTTGAAGTGCTAGGTGTCAGTTAAAGTGGTTTGTCAGTGGTATTCTGTATCAGCTCTGTATCGGAAACAATGCTGGTAGTTTATTTGTTCCTTCTCTAGGGAGAAATGATGTTTGGCTAAGTTTGGATCCTCTAGTCCAGGACTAGTATTTGGTGAAGCGAGCTTCACCACTGTGCTCATTGAGGAGGAATAAAATGCAGAAGCTGTAGGAATTCAAAGAGAGGTTAATATTCTTCTCTTCAACCATGTCAAACCCATTCCATTTTTCATACTTAGTTTCTCAAATATGGAAATAATTGGAGCTGCAGAAATAATCATCTCTCCTGAGTAAACATGCATCTTTTTTGCATATGGCTTTCTCCTCTGCTTTTTATTTTTATAAAAATGTTGTGACAGAAGAACATGTTTTCAACAGCGCATTACATAAAATATTTAAAGTAATTTTTTATAAATGGATTTTAAAATTACTTGGTGTTTGGCATAACATTTGTTTCCTTAGCATGGATCTCCTGCCTGATACTGAGAAAGACAGAAGTGTGCTACATAGCACACTGTATAATTTCTAAGATATATGCATAGAAGTGAATTTGTATTTATACACAGGTACAAATGCATAATCAGCTGTAAACCTTATTATTAAAAAAGAAATAAATTTAATTCAGCTCATAAATGAAGGTATTGATGGCATAAAATGACTCATAAATGAAGCCCATTGATGGCATAATGGTTTTTTTTAAAAGTCTTTTCCAGCCATCATACTTTCATAAGAAAAGTAGTTGAAAATAAGCATCTTAATATTCTTTTTCGTATAAGTTCATTGATTTTTTTCCTAAGTGCTTGATCTTAACAAGGCTAAGCAAGTTCTCTCAGCTGCAATTTGGAATTAGATTTTTCTTTCTCCAAGGGGAAGCTTAGCATGGAACTAAATACCACAATGTATCCCCATTGAAATGGATTTTTCTTTTTCTACCACTGAGGGGATGCACCTGCACACTAATATGGACTCCCTTATCTATTGTGTAGCTCTTTGAGTGACATGAAAATATTTCCAACCCACCAACAAGAAATATCCAATTTAACTAAATATTTATGGACTAACTAAAGTAATTGAGGACTAGGATCAAAAACAGGCAGTAGTATAGTTTGCTTCATTCTTCATCATTGAAAAGGAAAATAAATAGAAGGTAATTTATAAAGCAAACACAATGAGAAGTGCATGATAATCCTGTAAGGCTGACTGATAATTCCGAGAGAGCTGTTTTGTGATGAAAATTCAGTTTGAGTGGTGGGCATTATTTCTGAATCAGACACCTTTATCCCTGAGTGATGTTAGATGAGAGCTGAGCAGCTGAATTATGTATTATTATCAAATAAATATTAATTCCTTGCATGAAGTATTAAAATACTCTTTTAATTAAAAAACAGCTGTGTATAGATCTTCCAGTAGTTTTCATACTTTGCATATCTACCAGATGACAACAAACTCTCTATATTCTTTCCCCAAATATGAAATACATCTTTTACTGGACTTAGATGTTCGTAATTTCTCAAAAATAGAATAAGGATTGTGCCACAGTCTTTTTACTACAATAATTTTATTTTAGAGTACGAGTATCATATTCCTGTGCTTGTCAAGTAGGTTATAATGTAAACTGGAAATCTGCATTTACCTGTGCATTTACATAGTTTAGTTATGAGCAATAATATAAATTAATGTTTATTATTAAAGTGTCCTTCCACCTAGGCCAGCACATATATGGGTTACATGTGGCACTGAAGGTCTTCTGTAACACTAGGATATTAGAGATTTATCTTTTAGAATAAGGCTTTTTCCACTGCTTCTGCAGGAGATGATCTGAGCCTATTTTTATTACAATTCCTGCTCTGGCAAATTTGACATTTCTCCAGAGTACACACTGTATGACAGCTACATGGAGTAGAATCAGTCCCTTACTTCTCAATATCTAGTTGGCCTTGATCTCTGTTTTGGGTGGATGCCAAATTGAGAGCTACTTGCTTCTATGATGGACCCATTTGTGCTGCAGCAGAAGCTATGGCTCAGAAAAAAAGCTTCTGAAAGGCAAATGATTTTGCCCTGAATTAAACCAAGTGTTCGAGATTTAAGATGTCTTTATGAAGGTTGATATGATTTATAATATAAATATGGGAAGCTACCATACAATCTTTTTTTTCCCCAGGTCCTCTCTAGGTAGTCATTAAGTAAGGAAGTGTAGTCTGGCATCAAAAAGCTTCTGTGGCATATAGTGCAGAAGCCAGTTGCACAGTGCACGGGAGGATACAGCTTTCCATAGCCATGGAGTTTGTTCATTATAGAAGATCTTTAAAACAGTGATCTGGTTTTAGTGAATGAAGGGTTATCCTCAGTTACTGTTCTATATCACTATAGTTACAGTTACAGCAGAAACCTGGCACTTGAAATTACACAGATACTTCCTAAAGTACTTTAAAAGAAGTGAGGGAGTTTTAAAGACAAACTGGACTGTCATAACCATTAAAATTACTGGATTTTCTTCAAAGTTGGGTTTGAATATTAAGTTTCAAAAGCCCACAGATTTTAGATTCCAAAAGATTAAAGTGTAATTATTCCTATTAGCTTAATTGTGCTTTTTGGATTTTCAGTCTCAAATAATTTAACTGGTTCTGATAAGCTTGGCAAGAAAAAAAACCCCACCTTTAAACTAGGATTAAGCCCTATGAATGTCATACCTGAATGATGTTAGAGAAAGCCATGGATAACAACTGTGGAAAAACAATACCCCTAATTAAAACAAAATCAAAACCCTTTCACCCTTGTGTAAAAGGTGGATAAATGGGATCTCTTCTATTTAACTAGATCAGCTGGGAAGAGGGCTCCTTATTACTAAAAGAATGAAATCTTTTTTATTTCCCTGACTGATTTCCATTCTAAAATTCTCTGAAAGTTATAGTAGGCTTGATAAACTAGATAGCAAAAATACCTAGTAAAAGTACATTCCTGCATTTGGCTGGTAGAGTGTGTGGCAAGACTTTAATCAGGTGAAAGCTGATCTTAAAGAGATTACTGGAATACTCAAAGTTAAGTACGTACCTGCTGGACTGAGGCTCTAATCACCAAGCTTACTTTAACTGGATGAAGACTTGGCATGAATTCTTTTTCTTGCCCTTCAGGTTTCCCACTTCAGAGACACCACATCACTTCATCATGATCTTTGACTTTAAGAAATTCTGGAGTAATTCTTGATATTCAAATGCTGGGTTTTATTACTTTCCTTGCTAAGTGTTATAAATATTTTATTTAGTTTTATTTGGTTTTATCTAGTTCTAATCTTACAGATCAGGAAACTTTTAATGTTAAAAACATGGATTTATGTGAAAGTTGATAAACTCTGTTGTGAGTAACCAGCTCAGCATACAAAGAGTGGTAATAATGATTTCAAAATTATTCTCTTAATATCTAACAGGATATGCTTACAAGCAAGTAAACTAGATTTTATTATAGTAATTAGGGGCACTTGTAACTAAGAAGTAAAGTAAAAATGAACAATGATGTAAAAAATTACTATCAGTGGTATGTAATCTTTACAATTTTGCCGAAGCGTTCATAAATTTCAAAAGGTGCTCAAAAGCATTTTATATGCTATGTGTGGAAAAACATAGCTCTTAATCACTTTGTCTAAAATGCCTGTTCTTAAACTTCATAAGCAATAATTTGTAAATTTAAGGACTGTCCTGGTCATAGAAATCATCTGTATCTTTTCTCTTAAGAACATTTTTCAATGCATTATTTACAACCTTTTCCCATAATAATTAAAAATACTCACATTTCTGTGCTTATAAACTAGCTTGATTATGCACCAAACAGGAATCTGTGCCCTTTATGAAATTTACATGCATGATATACTGAAACACAAATTTATGCTGATTTTGGAAGAATGTATTTTAGCTTTCAAAGGTAGCCCATTCTTAAAGCAAATTTCTTACTTTGGTCCAGAACCAGGCCTGTGCAATGCTAATCCTGATCCCTTCCCCATTTTTCAATATTATTGAGGGAGTTGGGTTCCTGTCAAGAACTGGGAACCCAGCATTCTGCTGAATGCAAGCTGTGTTGCATTGATTTGCGTTTGAGCATAATGGGACATTTTCAGGCCAAATGCACTTTAATCCAGATAGCTGATGATCCTGCAGTCTTCCCTGTTCGAGTCAAATCTGGATGTCTGGCAAGCAGGTCTCAAAACATCACCTCTGTGAATAACAACAGTACAGTCACCAGATAATAAGCACGGTCACCAGTTATAGCAGGTTATCTTATTCAGGGCACATAAACTCTGCTCTTTTTCCCCTACCCCTGATGGGTTTAGTTACTGTATCAGTTTCAATAGATTACACTACAATCAAGAGGTATGCCTCTTGATTTTGACAGGTTAATTGAAGATCAGTAATAAACTCAAAGTGCTCTTCTTCATCCCCCCTTAACCACAATTTTTATGGAATACTTCTATAAAATGGAACTTTCAGTCAGCAACCTGCATATGCATACTCATCTTAAAATACTGATGTTTTCAATATATTTAATTTCAAAAGAAGGCCTCAACTGTCTGAGGGTAATAAAAACTTTACAAAAGCCATTTTAATTTGAATATTGATGCTTGTGGGGCTTCAACACAATCTTAGCAAAACCATAAATCCACCACTGTTAATTTTCTGGAAAGATGCCAGTCTATCTTTCTTCCTTCTTGACGCATAACCAGAATCCTCTCTAGTCTCCAAATCTGTATGCTCAAATCCCCCAAAATACATTGGCAAGATGCATCAGTTTGAATTCATATGTGTCAGGGAATAGACCGGTGATAACTATGTGGACCAGAAAATCCTGAACCAATGTTGGAGATTAATTAGCCACATTCAGAGTAAAACCCTTCAAGCAACCAAGCTCTCTATTTCCAATACCGTCATAGTGCAGATTACAAATGTTGTCTGTGTGGCTCTGCAGAAGGACCCTGAGGGCAGGATCAGAGCTACACCAGCCATCTGTTTGAACTTGCCTACTGGGGCATTTCCGTGGCTGCTTCCAAGTGATCCTGTTGGTACTGAGGGAGAAGGAAAACCTGAGCAGTGCTGGTGCTTTTGGTGCCTTTACCTGCACTGTACAGAAGATGTGCCACTCAGTGCAGCTTTCAGCTGTCCCATCCAATCTTTCACTGATGACCTCAAGAAGAAAAAAATATTTGCATTTCATCCATTATGCCTGGTGCAAGACTGCATGAATTTTATAGGCAACCTGAAGTCTGAATGAGAACATACCTGGGACAATATGAACACCAGCATAGAAAGCAGTGAACTAAATCCTCACGCAGCTTAACTCTGTACCAGTGCTTCTATAATGAATAGGTGTATGATATTAGATCAAGCTGCTGAGAGCAGTGACACTTAAACTGGGGGATGTCGCCAATAGCTGCTTTTTCCTACTGATGATTTTTTCCCTGTAGATGAATAATATTTTTATCAGTCAGAATTATTTTTATATTTTAGCCTGTAAAGCTTCTTTTCCTCCAAAAAGAAAAAAACTGCATTACATTTCTGTAAAACAAGTCCAGCATTTTTAAATAATGTCAGGTTTGAGTTAAGCAAGTCATACTAACATACCAAAATAATCTTTACCGGTTGCTACTAAAAGGCATTGTCTCCTTTTTGAGTTCATTGTAACATTTGCATTCAAACAACCCAGCTCCATGCACAGCACTCCCTTGTATTTAATTCTGTCCTTACAGGAACATAACAGAAGTTAGGAAGAAGCTCCGATAATATACCAAAGGTCACTGCTCCTTTCAATAGGAAAGCTTTCATCCTAACGAAGATAAATATGAATGTATTAATTGAATTAACTGAAATGTATTCATTTTTTATTCTGAACAGTCTCATTAGTGAGTTACTGTCAGAAGCATAAGAATATAAAAGATCAACAGTCTATTATAAAGATTTTCAAATTCAACTGTTACTTAATACATCAATTTTCGTCCTATCTGTCATTTTGTCCATAAGCAAAACCAAAAACGCTTTCTAACATCCTTTGATAAAAGTGTCCTAGGCAGCTGATGAAATTCATATTCCAGTGTAAAATGTAAGACTGGATCCATCCTCTGCAGTAGAAAAGTCAGCATAATAAGCATTATGCTAAATTTAGCATATATTGGTAAAATTGTGTTTTCATGTGCAGAAATCTGCCTGCAACTCTACAACTTGAATTTGAACAGAGAAATTAAATGAAGCTTTATTTGCATCCCTAAATTTATTTGTAGCATAAATCTAGAAGGACTGATTTGAAACACTGAGATCAGGATTTGGTCTGCCGTATTCCAGGGAGTGGAAAACGAGTTTGATTTACACAGGTTCTGCAGGAAGGGATGGCAGGTCTTTCAATGTCTGTCAGATTCCCCATGGGGATCCTGCTTAGCAGACCTGGTTTGAAAAGCAAGTTCCTTGGCTTCCTATTCCTCACTGTAAAGGCCAACCCTGCCCCAGAGGGCCCAAGCTTACACGGCGAGACCTCTCTGTTCCCTTCCTCCTTCCTGTCCATGCACCATTCCTCTCGAGTACTTGCTCCCAACTGCCAACTTCCCTGTTTTAGGTCTAATTTCTTCTACCTGAAAAAACATGCATAATTTTAAAAAGGAGAACAACGTAAAATGTTGAGAGAAGTTGTTAAGAAGAAGCTTGAAGCAGTAGCTAATATGTTAAATCTTTGCAGGTGACGTGAAAGACTATAAGGACTATTATATCCTGTTTCGGGATTTGATTGGCAACCTAGAGCAAATGCATACCATTTATCAAACAAACAAAATAAAAACTTGGGAAAAGGCAAAATGAAACATTATTTAAAGTAAGAGAGCTTACGTCAGAAAACATATTTTTTCAGCCAAATTCACTCTGGAAACGAAGTGACTAATTACTAAATGCCTGTATCTGAGAGGTTCCATAGGGTTACATGCTACGTCTTGATGCTGATGGCTGGCACAAAATATACTGTAAGGCTACTATTAACACTTACATGAATGTTCAGCATGAGCTCCGACTTCGTAATGAGCAGTTGTCTTACTAATTTTCTGTCCAGTGGCGAACAGTGATAGGTTTAGTTCTCTGTTTTGACAGGAAAAGCACGAGTTGTTTTTTTATGTGTCTGGGTACTTTCTCGATGTTGGTAGATGCCTTCCTGTCCTGGTAAATTAGCAAGGGACTAGGCTGACTAGCACTTTACAACGAAAAAGTTATGAATCAATAGAAACACTAAGATTGACACTTAACTGAGGATTCATCCAGTTTTCCCCATCTGTGCAGCTAAAGAGAACAGAAATGTACCGGATAATCTTCTCTAAAACAAGAGAAAAAATATTTTATACTAGATGGACTCTTAAAGCATCTTTTACCCAGCTGTATCTCAGCAACTTCTACAAAAACAGTAAGTGATACCACCAACACTTACTTTGTGTGGCTCCCACCTCTAAAGGACAGGCATGTGTAAGCAGTGGGATGTTTTGCCAAGGCATTAGTTTTTCTTTGTTCCCACTTCTCTTGCTGCTTTTTTTTCTTTGTCTGTAAAACATCTGTGTTTTCTCTGTAATTTTTATTTATTTTCTTTAAAATATAACTTTTCTGCTACAAAAAAGTCAGTAAAGCTTAAAAAACACAGTTAAAATAAATTACAAGACAAATATTAAAAAAAGAGAGTTGTATGAGAAAAGATAGAGCCTTACACTTTTCATATTGGTCTTTTTCCTTTACACTGGACTTTTCCATCCTTAACTACTCTTTTGTGCTTGAAATTGAAATAATATAAAAATCTTACTGAATGGAAACAGTTGACATAAAAGAGTGGGCTATTGTTGCATTGTTGTTGAGCCACATGTCCCCAGCCACATACTTCCATGTGAGGATAAAAATCTCATACAAGTGGATTTTAAGAATGAATTATTTGGTGATAATTGCTCATGTGAATTTTTCTGTGTGCCAGTACACGTCTACAGAATCTGGAAAATTAATTTCCAGAGAATCACGAAAAAACCCCAACTGTTCAAATATGCTTGTTCACACGTTGCAGCCAAAACACTCTCTCTTCCGTCATATCTTGACAGTAGTTCCAGTTTCGACACATGCATGAGATGGCATTACTTTTAGGTATTGGTGGCCTAAATTATTTTCCAGAGACTAAACACAACAGTTTCCTAGATGAGCAATGAGGCTTAATAAAGAACACAACAGCTTCACCTGTATCAGATGTGTGTTCACCATTCTCTGCTTACTTACTTGAAATACCCAATTCATGCCAGGTTTCACACACACGTTAGTTCAAGACTTGCAGGGGTTGAGTCTTTCAAGCTTTGAAGGCCAAGGCAGCGTACGGCCCTAAAATTATAAAACCCAAGAGATGTAAGGACCAAATACCTACCAGGCAGAGTCCTAAACCTGTATTTGTCACCCTGTACCACTGACTCATTATTGACTGAAAGCCTGCTTCCATACATAGAGGTAAGAGGGTAATTGATTGAATTACCCAGATGAGTATCCTGAAATGTTGACCTGTGTATCTTACATAAATCACAGTCTTGCTAACCCACAAATTAAAAGGTCATGAGATTATTTCAGTTATTAGGACATTCAGTTTTTATTTTTGTTTGGTTGTTCACCTCCCCCTGCAAATCCTTTATGATTATATATGCAACCATAGCAAAGCAATTTTGGCTACTCTTTTGTCCTTTACAGCTCTGAAAATATGCCCCTCTTTATATCATTATTTACAGCTAGCAGAAAAAGCCCTTGTTACTTGTACACTTTCAAAATAAAATTGTTTTTTATGATTTCTTACACAGAAATCTCAGCATCATAGATTAACCTCAGCCTTAGCAATGAGGTCTTTATGTTAAAGTAGGACATCGTGGGCTTATTCAGTTATTATATTCCATCAGGTTTGTTTGGACCAGAAAATTAAAGCAGGAATGACAGATATGTTTAAGCTGTATTCTTATTTTGAGTATTTTATACTGTTCTTTTAAATGGTGAATTAATACTTTATGAAAATAATTAAACCTGTATATAAACGTAATGTATGTACATAATAAATGGTTGGTTTAGCATTCTGGTAGAAATAAATAGACTTTTTCTTAAGAATCTCCATATTTTAAGTATTTAGTTACTAAATATTTGCATAATTCAACCATTCAATGAGAATGAAGATGAGAATTGTGATATGAACCTTTGTTCATACACATTCGCAAAAAAATTGAAAACTCACTGTTCAGAGTAGTAGCTGCAAGCTTACAAATTAAACAGCAGAAACCTGCAAAGACCAGTAGGTCAAATTTATTGCTAACTGTCCTTTCGGTAAGAGCTGCCGACTTTCTGACATCTTCGGAGTTGTCAAAAGGCATTATCACAAAGCAGGCTTAGACCTTGTAACACTTTCTGTCTATAAAGAATCAGAGAGGGAGCTTTGTGCCTATGGCTTGAAAATAAGGCATACAGTGATTGCACACATTTATCTTCGCCAAAGCTGTGATGGGATAAATAAAGGGGGTTTTGTACACATGGAAATCTGTAATCAATAATACACAATATTCCTCGCAGACTGAATGTAAATGAAATTCTTTCCTGGTTTTGCAAACCTCAGTATTTCATAATTTTAGAAAACATACACACATACCGGAACACATGAATAACAAATATGCAGATAAACAGACAGGCAATGGAATACAAAAAAGCACAGGTGGATTTCCACATAGGCATTGTTGTTGATTTTACATCAGAAAAAGCAAAACTATAAAGTCATTGTATGTCTTGCACATATGCTGATATATATGCATAGCAGATACATAAAAATGCAATCTTAAAACATATATTCACTATTTCCAATTTATAAAAAATCTTCCATATACACATCCCAAGAGCACTCCTACATAGTGCCTATACTCACATGGAGACACTAGGTAGATACAAATTGTATGTCACTTACGTAAGCCCATGGTAATAGAAACACTAAAGGTTTGTCTGTACAGCTTTTGCAGCAATGATAGACGTCAAGACCCCTGCCTCATTCCACTGCTTTTTGCGCCTTTCAGCAAACCCTGAGCGCTGTCTCTTCACTTGCCTCTGGACGGCCTCAGCCCAAGACCTGGGAGACCTTTGGACCTACTGGATCCTACTGCAGTGACAAGACATGAAATCCCACCAAGGAAATAAAAAGCATTAGGGTCCTGACTGTTCAGCTGCATAAAGCTTCTTTTCAGCAGCAACCTTAAAGATGACAGCCTCTATGCTACACATGCAGACCTGGATGGAAAAGAGCTTCTTGGCAGTCACCATCTGAGCATAGATCACGGCATAGAACGTGTAAAGAGAAGCTTGAAAAAATTCAAAGATGAAAACTACTACTAAAAAGCACATGAAATATTGACAAAGAATATTTAATCACTTTTGTGATTTAAAAGCACCTAGACACAACTTAGTATTTAGCACCTCAGTACAAGGAGGAGACAAAAATTAAACATATTTGACTTCTTTTGTCCTAGCACATATAAGTCACTTCAAAACGCTTCAGAGTAATGATTTGGGGCCAATATGAACCACAGCAAATATGTGTACTCCTCAGAAGAAACTGAAATAATAAAACAGTGAGTTGTCTCAGAAGAAATGTTGATAAATCCAAACCACTCTAATTTGTTTGGAAAAATAAGTCTATACAAAATATTTAAAATGCATAGACTAAAATAATACTTTCTGTAACTTTTGAGATTTCTAGGAGCAAAAATAAGATGAGACAGCTATTCCTTAATATCAGAGGCATTATTAGGTACACCAAAGAAAGTGCCCTTTGGCACGAGAATTAAGAAGCTTGCTTAATGTCACACAATCAGCCAGACACAGCCATTAACTGTAACCAAGTCTTCACAGTCAGTCTACTGCTTTAATTAGTATTTGTCCTTCCTAGACATGAAAAATCACAGTCTTCTCCACCACTGAATTATTTTTTAATTTGATAAAACTGAATTAACAGTATGTGCTATTCATGGATATCATCTATGGACACAGATTTGATACAGATGCTCTGAATATTCTTTCTTCCCCTTGTATTTCATCTGCATGAATCACAGCCTGGGTAGGCACCATCTGTCCTTTGTTCTCTGTTGCCAGAACAGGCCACTTCAGAAGGAAAAAAAAATAATCAGTGTCAGAATTTCCCGAACAATGCAAATTTTGAGCTTAAGGCAACACAGCTCCTTAAAGACTGGGATTAAATCACTTCTTAGACTCCTTGCTATTCAAAATAGTTTGGGGTTATTATGTCTTTCAATATATAAGACTTTTTCCAGAACCTCTGTACTTCTTCTGGACCTTTTTTTGAACAGCTTTCCAGTGTGTTGACGCACAGAAATTACAGACCCCAGACCTCAATGCAAGTATTTCTCATGTACTTTCACAATCTGTACAAAAGTAGCAACATCTAATTGTACCTTATGCATAGTGTCCTGTCTATACATCAAAGAATCTCATTTGTCCCATGACCTCAGGTTTGCACTGGCAGTTCATGTTTAGTTGGTTATTTATCGTACTATATAAGCATGAATCTCTATTAGCAAGTGAGGCACATTGCTCTGTAATATGGAACTATTCTTATAATTTACTATTACACCTATTTCCATCATTGGCAAATTCCAAGTAATACTTTTCTCCATACCCTTGCTGAGAACAACAGATTTGGCCATGTATTTTTGTAGTTTACCTCTTTGATATTTCTGTCTGCCTACAAAGAATGCAGGCAAAGAAGAGATTTTTAGAGCAGAAAAAAAGCAATAAAAAGATAAGCTACTCAACAGAAAGTACCAAGGGCTCTTTAAAAGATGAGTGCAGAGGCTGTTAATCAGGAAACCAAATGTGTCCAACCACATTAATATATATATATTCTCACAAGGCCAGAGCCTAGCAAAGAGACATTAAATTGTTAAAGATGGTGGCTATTCTCAGGAGTTGCATAGGATGGAAACAGAAGAAGAGAGCAGTCAGAGCCAAGCTAAAGGACACGCTAAATTCAGCTGTGAATTCCTTCTGGCGGGAACCTTTGCTCCATACTCATCAGATCACGGGTCCGTAACTGCAGTCTGCAGGGGCAGTGGCTGCAGCAATGGAAGACACTGGCCAGCTCCAACGAATTCCTCCCCCTTCACCCGGCTGGGTCACCCCGCGATCTGCGAGCACCGTGTTGCTTCTTCCCACAAAACCTGAAGTAATTGTGCAGTCAATTGCTTATCTAATTTACTACCTACTTCAATTTTAAGACGCTACTTGCTCCTACCGCCTACTATAGGGATAAAATGGTCGTTCACGTTTAGCTGATTATCCTGCTGTATAAGCATGAACCTCTTTTAGCAAGTGAGGCACATTGCTCTGTAATATGGATCTCTTCTTATAATTTACTATTCCACCTATTTCTCTCATTCGCGAATTCTAAGTAATACTTTCCTCCATACCCCGGAGAATAGCGACTTTCTTTAACAATTTAATGTTTCTTTCCTAGACTCTGGCCTTGTGAGAATATATATATATTAATGTGGTTGGACACATTTGATTTTCCAATTAACAGCCTTTGCACTCATCTTTTAAAAAAGAGTCCTTGGTACTCTCTCTTGAGTAGTTTATCTGAGAAGAGCCATCTTCTTTTAACAATTTAATGTCTCTTCGCCGGGCTCTGGCCTTGTGAGAATATATATACATTAATGTGGTTGGGTTCGTGTTTAGCCCGTTATTTATCATGCTATATAAGCGTGAATCTCTGTTAGCAAGGGAGGCACACTGCGCTGTAATACGGATCTCTTATCATAACTTACTATTCCACCTATTTCCGTCATTTGCGAATTCCGAGTAATACCCAGGGGCCACCAACACCTCACCCACGGTGTCCCCTCGCAGTGCCCCCGGCGCCCTTACCGCGCGGGGGAGGCTCGGCCCCAGCCGCCCCCCCGCATTTCCAGGCCTCTCTCTCCACGAGGACAAGGTTTAGGCGTTCGCCCTACCTCATACAGAGGGCCGACCCTGCCCAAAACCTCTACACCCCACCCCACCCCACGCCCCCCCCCACGCCCAAGTCGGCGGCAGCGGCGCCCCCGTTGCGGAAGGGGCGCGAAGCGCACGAGCGGCCGCTAACGGCTCCCAGCTCCGCCGCCAACGGTCGGGGGTGGGGTGGGGGGTTGGCGGTGGAGGGGGCGGGAACGCAGCGCGCGCACCTGCCGCGGGAAGGGGGGGGGGGGGGGGGGG